>JAOWBL010000014.1:4686190-4726556 GCA_028564865.1 Zenarchopterus dispar | reverse complement strand
TGGATGGAGATCTTGAAGACCCTGGTGTAGAGTTTAGGAAATACCCCGCTTTGGAAGAAGTAACTAACTATTAGAAGAACCTCCAAAGAGGTTCAAGTTCAGTTCGATCCATTAAAATAACGGATTTCTGTATCAGAGATACAAAGCAGTTGGAATCACTAGTTAGGCATTTGATTATACAAAATTATGGATTTTGTAAAATCTGCCCTTAAAACAGAGGAAACATTTAATATGGAAAAAAAATCCATAAAGGAAAAAATGTTATCTTGAACTATCAGTTTGAATAAATTTACCCTTTTATTTCCATGAGCAGGCGTGTCCAGATATTTGACTGTTCCTGTTTTGTTCATAATGTAACTTTTTAAGGTTAGTGTGATTTTATGATGGTCAACAATCACTTCCACACATACACACTGGGGGCAACCAAGGTGCAAGCTGTAAAAAATGTGCTTTTGTCTTGGAATTGAGAGCTCAGAAAGCCAGAAGTACAAATTAAAATAGGGCAAAAGCTGGCCAGGATGGAGGAAGGGGAAGGTGGAGTGGGTGGGTTAACAACTCTATAAAATTTCCACTAACACTTTGAAGACAGGTGCACATACCTCTTGTTCAAGATTGTAGTCCTCTTTGGAATTTAGTGCCAACTTAACAGCCATGTAATCTCCACTTTTCACAGCATCTCGCAACTCACCTGACAGGCACAAGGCAGAAGACGTTTAGAAGAACATACTTGAACAAACATTAGAAAACAACAGGGGGAACTATTAAAAGTCTCTCTCAAATCAAATAGGGGAAAAGGTTTTATATTAACAATGCACACAAGAAGTATATTGTAGATATGGAGAATTTAATTACTATATTAGAAGTTTAGCACAGTAATGGATAGCTGCATTGTATTATTTTTAATGCCACCTTGAGGCTGCTCCATATCCAAATTACAACTTGAACTATGTGGGGTCACAAAATAGTTAAAAAAAAAAATCTTTTACATGAAGTACCTGGACTGTAGTTTATCCTTTCCTCTAAAATGCAATATTTTCACAAACTGCTGTCACACTCAGGTAAATACATTGTTTCAATGGGAAAAAAAAAAAACAAAACAGCCAAAGCTTAGCTGATGGCTTATTGGAGCTAAAAATCAGAGAATTCCTTAAAAGCAATATTTATCAGTCAGTACAGTTATGTAAGGATCTAAGGTGAGAAAAGAAAACACTCACTTGGTGATAATGGAGGACCTGACAAGATCTCATCCTCTCCATTCAGATGCTTCTGGAAGTCATCCAGAGTCATCCAGTCCAGGTTGAGGTCCATTCCTAGACTCAAAGTAGCTTGTGCTTTGTCTGTACAACACACCATACAGAGAGATCATAAACTGGCAAATCAATACCTCGAATTTGAACAATCCTGCATTCTCCCTGAACCCAAAGTTGAAGCCAAAAAAAACATATCGTATTAGAAGTGAAACAGGAATGTGGCATTTGGAAGGTAACCACACATACCAGGTTTTTCAGTGCCCTCTGGTGGGTCCTGAGTGTCATCACATGCCATAAAGAGTCTTGGCTCGCTGTCCTCCCTCTTCTTCCTCCTGTCATCAGTCGGGGTTCTCCTCTCCCAGGATGGACGCTGCGGTTCTTCAGGCCTCTCCCTCCGCTCTCGGGACTCATCTGCTGGCTTCGGTTTACCTGTAGATTCTTCTTCCCGCTCATCGCTGTCTAGGCTGAAGCCATAACCAGATCTGGAAGCTGAAATGGAAGCAGACAGGACATCACGTTATGTCCCGAACAGATCCAAAAACGCCTTCATCCACTGCATTCAGTACACTACAATCGAGCACTGATATGTACTCTGGAAAACACAGGCAGATGTATCCACAATATCTTGAATTAGAGGCCACCATCTGTAATATTTGTAACCATTTTATTTCCCATCTTACACCTCTTTAGCAAAACAACAACAGGCCCATCATCTCCAGAAATAATCCAATGACTCTGGAGTTGTGGGGTATGTCAATGGTGGACTGAAAACGTCATGGTGTGGTGAGGGAATAATAACCTCAACATGACAAAAGAGATGATTATGGATTTCAGTGATGTTCGGTGGCTTCAACAAAATGCTGCATATCTTGTAGTGGAAACTTTCATTTAATATTTGATTAAAATTTGTGTTTGATGTTTTTTCGCTGTACTTTGGGTAGATTTTTATGCCCACTTCCATGTCCAAACATTATGACGTTCTTGTGTTTCAAACATACCATCTGACTGCTTGTTCCGCTCCGTCTTCTCAGGTTCTGGTTTCTGAGCAGGAGACTCTTTGGCTGCCTTAGGAATCTTTTCAATCTTTCCTATTAGCTAAACATTGGGACAGAAAGAAAATGTTCTTAGAATCTCATAGTTGTCAGGGAAACCATTTAAATACCAGCATCTGATGTAATAATAATAATAATAATAATAATAAAAAAGTGTCACACCTTTGTGGATTTGCTGCTGCTCTTTTCTGTGACAGGTTGATGAACTTGCGGTCTGCGGGGGGCGCGATCCTTCGCCTCACAATTTAACAAAAACTTTTCAAATAGGGTAGTTGACCCACTGGCGTCCTTCTGTCCCAGCACCTCATCTTTAGTAACCTCGTCTTCCTTAAGCTTGGCTGTACCTACAGCAGTGATGGAGGATGAGGAGGATGAAGACGAGGTGGAGGAAGAAGGAACTTTTTGTGACGCTGATGTGCTCTCAGTCCCTTTACTCTTAGACTTTTTATGCAGAGTGGAGCTATCGCTCGAGTCTGACTGCAGAGCCGTGTCCTCCTTGTTTTTAGAAGTGTAACTCTTGGCCTTTTGAAGGCTGCTCTCTTTCTGTGTGGGATCTGACTTTTTGCTCTTTTTGTCATGGATAAGGTCTTTAATGCCCTGGAGCTTTACTTCCCACTTTCCCTTTTTCTGTTTGAACTTATCATCTAGGCCTCCCTTTTCCACTGACTTTATCAAAGCGTCTGTTGATGCAGAATCGTCCATTTGGGACTCTGATGGGCCTTCACTCAGGTCGTCTTCTAGGGGAGCAGCAGCCTCATCTTCTGAGGTCTCAACTTTTCGCTCTCTCTTTGCTTTCTTTTTCTTCCCCTCTTCTCCCTTGTCTTTCTTATGCTTCCCTCCCTCTTTTCCCTTTTCCTTTTTGTGTTTTTTAATGGGACCAGATTCGTCGTCATCGTCATCCGAGTCTAGAAAACGCTTTTTTGATTCAGTCTTTTTCTCCTTAGGAGGCGAAGTCGGCGTCGGTACGCTCTCCTCTTCATCGTCCGTTTCTGGAGCTGGGAGGGGCTTCAGCTCCTCTTTGTGCTTGTCTTTCTTCTTCTTCTTTTTCTCCTTTGGAGATGGCTCTTCCTCCTTTTCTTCCTGGAGCTTCTTCTTTTTCTTCTTCTTCTTGATGGGTGCCTCAGTTGGACGATCTTTGTCGCTGTCATTTTCTGAGTCTGCATCAAACAAATCGCTCTTTGTCGGAAGCTGCTTCTGATGAGAGAAAGACACAAGCGATGTCACAGCGGACAACACTCCTGACGTGTTTCCTAAGCAATTTAGAGTACAAATCCCAGGCAGAAGAAATGCACATCCATCCTAATCTTTTTTCCCCCCACTACATCCTAAAACTTATGGAGTAGTACTTCATAGTATTTTCATAGTATTACATAAGTTAATTTGCTGGGTGGCTTGTAAATCTGTCTGATAGATATGTTACACAAACACCAGTGCTCCATGAAAGTTGTGTCTACAAGTATTATTAATAGTACTCAGTAGACCTGATTTACCACAGTTTTCTTGGATTCGGCATCAGCCAAGTGCTTCTTAAAAGCCAAGAGGACTTCACGACAGTCCTCCAAATGAGCCTCCGGCTCCCAAGTGTCATCATCGGAGCAGTAATTCTTCCAACGAACTCTATAAAGTACTTCACCCTGAGGGAGGAGAGGAGAGGAAAATAAATGCGTGAATGATATACCCTTCAACCACTGACAATGTGCATCTGCCAACAGAATACATGCAAGCAAGCGTGGCTGAAAGAGGACAATCATTACAGTCTGAATGGTTTTATATGGTTCTGACAGGCGTTAACAATGACAGTAAAACAGTCACAGTAAAATAACAGAGTTAGGATAATCTGTACCAGGGACCATGGTAATTCAACTTGAAATAGTTTTCCCATCCCTCTGATCTGTAGGTGGGTATCTATTAATAAGAACCTCTTGTTTAGAAAGGTTTCAAACTTTCAGGCTCTTTATTCAGCCTGTGACACTTTTGAAGAGCCCCCGCAGCATGCTTATCAAAACAGATGTTTGTGTGTTCAAATAATTATTTCACATTGGTGACACCTTTATAGAGGGTTTTTATGATAGACTCTTTATCTCACTGTCTATGCAAAAGCACACGCTGAATTAAAAAAAAAAAAAAAAAAAAAAAATCAAGTTAAGCAGGATTATCATCAAATATGTATTCTGCATCTGTGTGTTTGACAGAGTGAACGCAATGTACTCATTTTCTTTTTACTTAAAAATCACCTAATTTACAATTAGGGACTTTTAAATTCAAAGTCGGTGTCAAACAGAAAAGCATTTAAAGTTTGCAGTGCAGTAAAAAAAAAAAAAAAGTGACTATTTAGACCCTGAAATACCATTAAAATTACACTACTGAACACCCAGACTCCTTTTTACACAACAGTTCTTCATAATCGCAGCCAGCTGGATGTTTGCGTCTCTTCGTTCCTAACTGTTCAAAAGAGCTGCAGGACTTTCTGATCAGGCCCGATTAAAACGAAAATGCACAAATCAAAACTGAACCCAGCTCTCCCACTTCTGAATCAAGAGAAGCTGAGACCACGACCATCTGGTCTTTCCTTTAATGACAACTAGTTGGACTGTCTCCAAGAGAGCAGGCAGACCTGCTCCTATTGTGCCCATGATGTTTTTTTTTTTTTTAAATTCATTAACTGCTTGCAGTTTGCTTCTGTAAATGCCCCATTTGCAAAGTGTTTATTTTATAGTAGCAGCTAATAGATAAGTCTCAGATTTTGATCATTCAAGTTATCCTTCATCTTTTTTTCTAAATGTACACACCTGAAAGACTGTTTGAATTATTTCTACATTACACAGCCACTTTTATTATTTATCTAAGTTACTGTACAATCCAGTCAGAACACGCTAATTACCCGGTTATTACTGAGATGGCTTTAAAGGATTACCATTAATCACTGTGTGTGTGTGTGGTGGGTGGGCTAGCATGCAAATAAATCACCTAGATGTATTCTGCTTTCCATATATAACAAACATTAGCTCCATTATACCTATGGGCTTCATTGCTCAACTTGCTGTAGATCTGTAACTTTTACTTATTCAACACTATATCCAGATATTTTCTCTTTTCGAAACGCTATTAAAGTTGTAACTTGTTAGTCCATTAGTCCCTGAGAGGGGGAAAAAAATATAAAATGTTTCAAAAATGTTTTATAATTTAGTACAAAGAGATTCCCAGCTGGCAACGTGAATACTGGTGTAAATGTTTTTCTCCAACTTTGTGACCAACTCAAAACAGGTGTGATCTCTCTCACTCCTGCTGCGGGTGTCTTTTGTTGACGTCACCTGCAGCATAAACATGATCATAAAACGGTATACAGGTGAGGAAAATAAACTTCACTGGGAGTCTAACAAGGTGGGACAACTTGTGAAGCGGTGGTAAGAAACGCACGTCCCGAGGTGATTTATTTAGGAGAGATAAAGCAGTATTTAAAAAAAAAAAAAAAAAAAGTAAGGTAGACTTTTCAACGTCTTTCATTCAAAGACGCAACTCAAGAGTATTCCCTCTAGCCGTTTTCATTTTACGTACAATGAATTTCAATCCCATGTGTTGCTTTGGAAACAAAAACCAGTTTATTGTCAACTGATGCATTTACGAGCTTAGCAACCAGCTAACGCGCTAGCTCGCGTTAATGAATAGACCTGGAGGGAATCCGTTCTATTAAAAGTGTTGACCGGGCACAAATCCCGCCGACGTGCGCGGTGCTCGATAAAACTAGCAGTATTATTCCTATTATTTCATGGTCTGGCTGAGTAGCTGCAGCCGTGCTGAAAACAAGCTTGCAGAGCGACCGTCCTTGGCCTCAGCGGGGGGAGAGACGAGCGGACATCATGGGACAAGTTGTGCAGGGATGCGATGCAGACATGGACAAGGAGCAAAACCCCGACCAAAAGCAAATCTCGACTTTGTTACGTGCAATTAATTGTGCACGAGTGTTCTTAAAAGGCGTTTTTGTTCACATCAAAAGGTCTACCCGCCGCTGTATTTGGGTTCTGTATTGTCGGAGTAGGGGGGAAAAGATAAATACCAGCCATGTTTTCCCGGCTAGCCGGGTAGCTACTTAGCTTTACCTCCTCCACCCGCATGTCTATGATCCTTTCCACTTCGTACACATCTTCTTCCTCGTCCTGCTCGCTTTCCGCGGGTTCTACTTTGTTGGCTTCAGCCGCCATGGCTGTCGGGTGGAACAGTTAACTTTATGAAACGACGCTGTTTTGAGTTCTAAACTCGAGGCCGCAGTGTTGACAGAGGTACAACAGCGTACCTGGCGGTGTAGTCCGCAGTACCAAGGCTACTACAGCCGAGAGCCGACCTGCTACCGCCCATATTCACAAGTCCGCGTTCACGTGCTCCGGCCAACTGACTGAGGGGACATTACTTTCACTAAATTTGGCAATTTCCTTTAGTTTATATGCACGTTTCTTAACAAGAAAACTCGTCTGCGTTGTGGTATGAAATCCATTTAGTTGTCATGAAGGAGAAACATGGTTTATAAGCAGCGAACGCTGGTTTAATGTAGCCTATAAAACACTTGTCGGATGTAACTTTTTTCTTTTTTTGTTAACGTTTCTTTTGAATATTTTTTAATTGGATGCATTGTGAAAATAAATGTTAATCCCTCTCTGAATGCCAAAATTATATATAAATAAAATGCCACACACTGTCACGATTAGGTCAACTGTAGCGTTATGACACACGAAAGCCTAAAATTTCGAGGTTTTCTAAATGCATCATATATATTTCTGTAGCGGTTGCAACAACAGTTCAAATCTGAATACAACTGACCAACAAACATACAGATAGAGGTCATCGACTAAACTTACAAAAATTACAATAAGTGTATATTGTCAGTCGTTAATTCCCTTACATTTACAGCACAAATTACAATAAAACACTCACACAACTTAAAAATGTGAATTTATTTTAAAAAAGGAGTCGAATTTAAACACAAAAAGGAGAACAGGACTGCAACCACTGCCTTTTGCACATTTCCAAAACGATTAACTTGTTTGAAACACGAGCCTAAATCTCGAGATTAAACTAAGTCAACAGTTCTGTTAAACAGACACAAACATAAATAGATTGCTGTGTCTTGTTCAGACACCAAAAATGATTTTTAGATCAGCCAGGGAGAGCTTGGAGAGGGTGCTTCCAGTTCCTGAGAGCACATTCTGGGCCAGCTCCTTCTTCTTTATCTGCAGGGTGGAAATCTTCTCCTCTACTGTGTCTTCACACACAAACCTGAAAGCGTGGACACAAACATTCATGCAAAGACATTTAATTCTTATTTTCTAATGATGAGGATGGGCTTATAACATGAAAATGTCACATGAAATTATGATGATTATATGAACATAAAAAAAAAAAATAAACAAAATGTACAGTATATTGTATCTGTACTAATAGCAATGATAGTTACCTGTGGATGGTGACATCTCGGTGTTGTCCAACTCTATAAATGCGGTCGCAGGCTTGGTCTTCCAGGGCAGGGTTCCTGTCAAGAGCAGTCAAGGGCCTCAAGCTTAAAAACACTGGTACATCAAAACTTTTCATGCTCATGTTTTTAATAACATTTTTGAAAAGAAGCAACAAATGGTACTGAACAAAATGTGTGAAACTGTTTGCAAAAGAAATGGATTTTTTTTTCCTTATTAAAATTTGCATTTCAATATATTGAACAATGCTAAATATAGGATGGCATATTTATTTACAATGAAGTATTCTACTAAAAAGATGGAATTTGTGGTTAAAAATCTAGATTTTGCTTGTTAAAAATAATAATATAACTAGTAAAGGTTCAGTCAATGATTTAAAAAAAAAAAGAAGAAACATGTGGCAGATGTAAGTGCACAAAACAAATCATAAATCTGACTACTGAACCACTGGGAGATTCATAAAATATCTGAACATCACATTCAGTTCACAGAAAATGCCAAACAAGTTTAGGATGCACATACATAGTCCTTTTTTCACAATTTTCTGAGGTTTTGATGAAATGTCTGAGACAAACTTTGGTCAAAATACCATTCAGTAAAACAAAACCTTTCAACTACATCTTTACCAGCCTTGCAAAGGTTTTAGTGTGAGAGTCTGCCACTCAACCAATCTCTTCAGTTGGGGGTGTTTGTTTTAAGATTGGCCAGCATATTCTGGACATTAATGACTCTCAATATCCCTTAAACTTTGTTATTACCAAAAGAAAGTGCACCTACAACACAATAAACTGAGCTCATACTACCACACATCAAATGGATGAAAAATACTTTCTAAGCGGTTTATTCCCAAATGGTTAAATATGTCTAGTTTACAGTTCAGCCACTAACAGTTAGTTGGGATTTCTCTTTTAGGCAAATCTGAACTGGCACAATGAACTGAACTGGGCCTGGACAGTAAACCATTAGAGAACAGACAAGAACACTGTAGTAACAAAATGTCCATCCAACTGTTAACAATTACACCATCAGTCCTTCCTCACACATAAACTCAAAAAGCCCTGAGCTTTACTGACTCATGTTTCTCTTGATTTTTTAGAGAACAGCATTACCAACCGTTGCTTATATGGCAACATTTAACCAATGTTTGTTCTTTTAATAGAGGGTTCATATGATACATACTACTTTTTAAAGATAGAAAAAAAAGTGATTATATTTTATATGTTCCTTTTTAATGAAACAGATGAAAAAAAAGGAAAAAAATGAAAAGAATTTGTTCAGAAAACATACATCAGGCAAAATTAAGTAGAATAAGGTAAAAGCAATTCAGATTTCATGCCAGTATGAATCTCACCAGTGCATGTCAATGAGGAAAAGGTGATTTCCACCGATGAGATTGAGTCCAACCCCGCCAGCACAAAGAGAAACCAGCATAACCTGAGGACGAAAAAAAAAAAAAAAAAAAGATTATATACACACTTTTTTCAAGAATTGACAAAAAAAGAAGAAAAAAAAAAAAAAAAAAAAGGTATTTTAACAGTCATTGGACCTTAGGAAACTACATTTTTTGTCCATGCGATTCTTCTTGATGAAAATATCTGGTCAGGAAATTCTCAAAAAGTATGAATATTATATCATATCCACATGTACTGAGGTGTATAGTGCATCACTCCTCTTTTTTTGGGCTCTCCGGGCCAACACTGACAGTAGCTGGAGGGGAAATGATGACAAAGAGAGAAAAGGGAAAAACAAGCAGCAGAAGAGCCAGAGGCTGGGACTGGAACCTGAGCCAGCTGCACGGGGACTTCAGTCACTGGGGCGCCTGCTCGACCAGGTGAGCTAACAGGCCTTCCAAAGTTACCCGTTTCTCCAGCGGCAGGGTTGTGTTTTTATCTTTATTTAATCACAGTTTAAAAACTAACAGGTTCTCCTGGTGTTTTGTTTTAAAGGTCAACAGATGTGGGTGGGATATACCTGTGGCCCTTTAGGGTTAGTGTTAAATTCCTCCACCAGGTCCATGCGACGTTTGGGGTTGACTGACCCATCAATAACTCCATAACTCAGGCCCATCTGCTGCAGGTGAACTGCTACAATGCTGAGCATGCTGGTCCACTGTGACACGATAACACTGGACAACGCCACACAGGAAACAATGAAATGGTTTACATATCATGAGGTCACAATAGTACGAAAATAGCCATGACTTACATGTTAAACAGATCACTGAACATATATTCAGTTAAAGGAAATTAATGAAGGTAGGATTTGCAGGCATGAAGAGGTCACACACTCTTATTCAGCAGATGGAGCCATTTAAAGTTCCCAGCAAAGGACTTTTTACCATTAATAAGTCTTTCATGAAAAAGTAAGATACGATTTGGGCGAAAAACAGATTCTGAATTGAATGACAGTTTTTTTCTACCTTTTCTGGTTCCCACTCTTCTCTCTGATTGCCATCAGCTCAGAGGTGATAGCTGAAATCTAGAAATTTGAGGAAAAGTTAAACTGTTTGATCAAACATGACACAGGGGAAAACAATATTGCTAATAATCACAAACCTATTGTTTACATCTTGTCAAATAGTTTTTTCCACCAATCAAATTTTATATTGCAAGTAGGCACATGACAAAGACAGATTCAAGAACAATAGAAACATCCAACATATTAACAATCCTGTTTCATCAACAACTTGAGCTGAGTTTTTCTGACAAACAGCACTCAGACCTAGATTTGCCACTGAGCGAGTAATTGTCACATCAGGGTGCTGATGCCAGGGGCTACACACCTTGGTACTTGTACTGGTGTCTTCAAAAAGCTGTGAGGGGAAGCGGGTACCATTGAGCGCCACCGTGTCTTTGGGATCAGGCCCTGATGGCGAGGAGCTGTGGGAAAGTGACAGGGCATTGAGCTGCTCCTCCAGAGACAAGACTATCCCGTCACCCTGCAGCTCAGTTGAGTCCAGAGTCTGAGCAGAAAGGAGGAAATGAAGGCTTGAATGTTTTATGAATGTTTTCTCTGAGCAAACTACTAAGTTTTGGAAGAGTACGCTCATGTATGTGCACCTTCTTGAGCAGCGAGAGGTGACAGCAGCACTGGCGGAGACGCAGCAGCAAAGACAGGATGTGGATGGTGCTGGATGCTCCCTGAGGCTGCTGAGAGCTTGATGCAGCAGTATCAGCCTGGGACATGCCGAACTCTTGGGCCACTGCAAAAGGACCACAATGTTTTGATACTCTGCAATCAACAGAAACGAATTACTAACCAAGAAACCAAAGCATCAGCATAGATTTTCTCATGTCGTACTATGCATGTCTGTCTGCATTTAGACAGACAGAATTATGTTTGTGTACATGATTGTGAACTGAAAATGTCCTGCTGGGTACCAAAAATTAAACTAACAATGTGATTCTGGATTTTCCCAGGTACATCTGTTGCAAACACTTGTCTGAAGATCCACATGCTCTGTTGTGTAAGCCGAGGTTATCTCACCTTTATCAAAGGGATTTAAACCAGAAGTGTTTCCCTTTTTCACATCATTTCCTTCATGTCTCTTCAGGTAGTTCTGCAGAGTAGATCTAGAGAGAAAGAAGGGCAGTGCAGTGTCATTTTATATGTGTGTTAAATGATCTTTGTTCTATATCAAGAGATACAAAAGCTTAAATTTAGAGCTTAGATAATTTGCTGATCACTGAATTCTGTTGTCCACTGTATTTAACAGTATTTCCCATTTTTAATATAAAGACAAGACAAAGATAAAGGTAACGGATAAACATATGGTTCTCATTTTACCTGGACTGTGCGAACAGCACATCATACACAGCCTGTTCATCCTTGGAGAGTTTGAGTTGATGCAGCTCGCAGGTCCGGTTCGGAAGAGACACCTGGAGCATTTAAGACTTCCTTTTAGATAAAAATGACAGTGAAGCTGCTGAATGCATTACCTAGAACAGCTATCAGACACTCAAACAGTTCAAGACAAAAATAAAAGCTGAGACTTGCGGTCTTCAAAAGGAGGGCGTTATACTGATGTGTTGCAAAAAGGACAAACCGAACGGAAAGTGTGTATCTACCAGTGGTTTTCCAGTGGAGTCCAGCTGGTCTTTGGTTCGTCGCAGGAGCAGGTTCCTCGTCAGGATGTTGAGTCTCTCTCTGCCTCTCTTGGAACCATTGTCCACCTGAGCTTTCCAGAGTTTATACTCATCGAACGGAGAGCAACGCAGAAACCTGAAAGACCGACAGAGCAATAAAAACAAAAACACACACTCTGAAATATCTCAGAAGATATTAAACCTACTACACAGAGATGTGCAGTTGCTAATTTGTTGTTATTTTAAAAACTTTTCCTTCATAGATCTTGAGGAGTTTATAGATCTTTTCCCAGACTCTGAACAAAGTCAAACCCCAAGCTGTACAGGTCATGAATACATCATGGTAAATTTTTTATTGCTATGCTTTTAGCTATTGTCCTCCAGCTTTTATTACATTTCCACACATATTTCTCAACTGGACATGAAAATCAAACACCTCAGAAGTAGCAGCTAAATTTTTAACAACCTTTGAACCTCTGACTTACTTGAGTAGTGAGTACATGTCCAGCAGGTTGTTCTGGATGGGTGTGCCGGTGACCGCCCAGCGGGCCTGAGCCCTCAGCTGACAGACAGCCATCGAAGTCTGTACTTTTGGGTTTTTGATGTTGTGGGCTTCATCGAGAACCACGCGAGCCCAAATCACTCGCAGTAAAGGAGCTGAGCGTGACGGCTGAAGAAAGATTATGTGAGGGGTAAAGATTTTGTTGTTTCAGTGATGCTGCAAGTTAACTTTTTAGCTTAATTATGGATAATTTTGCCAACACAGGCAATATATTACTTACCTTCTCATCAGGGTCTTTGCTGGGCTGATCGGCCTCTTCCTTCTGGACCGGAATCTCCTTGGAAACCAGACTGTATGTGGTCACCACCACGTCATAATCTGCCAGCCTGGCAGACAAATAGAGTTTTTCAGAAATTCGGATGTCCCCATAAAAGTCTGGGTTTCCTGCTTTACTGCTAACGAGACGTTTGGCACTCAAAAGCATCAAAGCTGATTCATTTGAGATGAGACAAGAAGTGGCGTTGGCCACTGGTCTCCATTGCTTTTCACTACCCTGACATCAAACGCTCTTGTAGAGAACTCTCCTTTGATTACGTTTTTATTCTTTCCAGCATCTTTTTGGAGACAGTAAAACTCCAAACTTTAGATTTAAGAAGTAGTTCACAAACCAGACAGTAACATCGTGTTGTGGACTTCTACTCTTACAGACAGGATGGAGTCCCAAAGAGATCTTTGTGTGAATATAAGGGGGACAGGATGCAACTGCATATTTATTAATAAAGCAGAGAAAAACAATCAGCAGTGGTGAGTGTGTGCTTGGGTGCGTGCTTCTTACACTCTGGCACTTTTCTCGCGGTTGGCGCCATGGTACAGGTACACAGTCAGCCTCCCTTTTTTGACGTGCCGCTCAATTTCCATCTTCCAGTGATGGATCAGAGAGGCAGGACAGATGATAAGAGTGCCTGTAGAAGCCACAATGCTGGAGTCTAGGAAAAAAAAAGTAAGTAAACCAAAAAATCTGAGTATGAGGAGCATGGAAAAAGTACCGAGTTCAGCCAGTGTTAGTTTATATGTCAGAGAGAGAAAATTGTTATAACTACCAGTTTTGGAGACCCAGGTGTCCAGCTTCTTCTCTTCCTTTTTTTCACCTTTCGCCTTTATCTTCTGGGTCAAAATGAGCGAGATCATCGTCAGCGTTTTCCCAAGACCCATGTCATCGGCTGGATCCAACAAAGTGGAAATGCAAAGTAGAGAAGATACAATAAATGAGTGGGATGTTTCACTGAAATCCCACAGGTTCCAATAATTCTTCTCTTCACCAGGCTGAGAGCAAATTACAATTTTCTTATGACAAATTCTTTTTTTTTGGCTAGCATTCTTTGATTTCAGCAACTTTAACCTTTTTTTGCATTTAAATATTCTGTAAAAAGTTTGTGGAAGAAAACGAGAAATCCACGACAAACATCTAGATTATTTATGGCATCAACTGACAAAAGTACTCAGAGTGAAGCAATATATATATATATTTTTTACTAGAAATAGAAGAAATAACACCAGTCTGATATCCTGACATTTATAAAAAGGCTTTCAATAAAAGTCTGTTTATTAAAAAAAATAAAAAATTACCCAGAATTCCTCCACAAGGGTTCTGTGTTTCTCTCCAAAGCAGCCAGGACAAAGCTTTTCGCTGATGGGCCAAGAGTGACACCTGAGCAAACAAGAATGTAGAAACCCCGAGATTATAAGCAACGTTTTATGACCAGGTCGGTACAAAATTGAATCAAGTTTCATGCTATAGGCCTAACTTTTGAACCCGACTGCAGAACTTTCTTTTATTTATCCACAGATGCTTTACTGAGGTGCGACTGGGACACTTTGAAACTGGAATTAATGGTCTAAGATTTTACGAGTGAGTGATTGATGGGAGCCCAGAGAAGTCACTAGAGCAGTGTAAAACCTTGATGCCCCTGGGATCTGGGGCTTCAGCCTCAGGGTCAGGACAAGACTCCAGGGATTTGTGCAGATGGTCGATGGCCTCACAGGTTGCATTCTTCACTGCTAGCAGACGATCAGTTGTCATCCTACCACCATAAAAGGCGTGCATGTGGGGGTCCGCTGAAAAAATTTGGGTAAAAAAATTGTAGTGCATGCAAACAGGTGAAAGAAGAAATCCCCAGACAGATCATGATAGACAAAAGTAAGAGGTTAAAGTCCTCTTGGGGGCTACCTCCATACATCTGGCTGCTTCCCTGGCTTAGCTGGAGCCCCAGAGAGCTGCCAGAGGCCTGGGGTTGGATGGATCCTAAAACCGGGGGAGATGGGAGCAGGATGGTACCACCCTGTCGGCTGAATGGGTTGCTGTGGCCGCCAGAAGCAGAATCTTTGCTGTTACGCTCAACCACAGACTCTGAAAGAGATTTTTACAGCTGCAGTGAACAGAAAAAGTCCAGTACAATATTTTATCATATTTAGTCACACAATACCATACATTTTTAAAAACTTTATATATATAAGAAAAAATAAATAAACATAAACATAATATTTTTTGTCATTAAATGTACATGAGGTTGTTTTACTTTCTTGTATCATCTTTGATAATGCTAATTTCATCTACAGAGAACATAACTCAATTTTATTCATCATCTATATGTGACAACAACTGATGGGACACAAACTTTGTTGTAATCTGTGAAGTTAGTACTAATTTAAGCACAAACTATAGTTTATGTCCTCTTTAGACTTTATGTCCTCTTTAGACTTTATGTCCTCTTTAGAGTTTGACAATGATTATATTACACTTTTTAACTAGAGGCCAAAGTCAGTCTTGATAAAACAACAGAAACTTAGCAACAGCAGTAAAATGGAGTGGAATACTGAAAAGAAAACAAAATCATCTGAGATCTCACCAGGCTGAGAGGGGGCAGCAAGGCTCAGTGACTCCAGCGCATCCTCCAGCTCTTTGACCTGCGTCTTCAACCGCTCTCCTTTGTCTGGCAGAGCCGCCAAATTCACTGAAGACAGAGTGGCCTGTTCAGATGAACAGAACAAAGAGTGAAAAAGTAGAAAAGGAGAGGATCTCTGTCTCGATACTTTGCAAGGTTAACAAGTAAAAAAAACTCAGACGTCATCTTATGTTATTGAGATCATTTGTACAACTAAAAAAATGCAGAGCAGTGCAGAAAAACTAGCAATATGTGCTTCAAATGTATTGTCTCTTTACAGCTTGCATCAAGACTTCACACAAATATGATTAAATTAATAAGTGAAAAACTTGCTGTGTATGTGAAGTGAGTGTATTGATTGAAATTAATTTTGTTAAAGTATTTTATGATAACTGGCTTTAAACAAATATATACTGATAGATCAGGCACAAAGATGTATGGTACCAACACAGGACTGGTGTTTTATTTAATCAGTCTATTTATTTTAGTTACAAGCACTCACCTTTTTCTGCTTGAGCTGAGCTGAGAGCAGATTATGCATCCCTGTAGGATTTCCCACCTTGGCTGCTGACTGAAATCCGGGGAAGTTGGTCAGGGTTTTTTGAACGGTGGAAACAGGAAGAGGTTTCTGTGTAGCAGGTTTCACTGACACCAACACCACATCGTCGTCTCCGTCATCTTGCTGGGTTTTGGTTGTACTGGACTTCATATCTGAGGGAACACTGGAATCAGGGTCTTTGCTAGGCTGGCTGCTTCCGCTGGGTGCTGATCCAGTGACGTTCTCTTGCATTGTGGGGTCAGTTTGACTCCCTGAACAGGTTTTATCATTGGTTGGTTGCTGCGAAGCATTCTTGTGAAGATCAAGAGAAGTACAACTTATTTCATTAGCCTGAACAACCTCAATGTTCAGTGCAGAAATCTTTTTTTCTGCCTCTACTCGCTCAGCATTCTCCTCCTCAGTCTTGTCTTTGATCTTAGCTGCTAATTTTTCCACATTGGCAGCTTTGGAATTGGTGCTCTCCTCACTCGAAGTCCTCTTCTTTATCTTCATACCTAGTGGAAGTGGTTTGCCTTGGTAGGAACCAGACATAGCCATGTTTCCTTCTTTTTCTGATTCCAACCCATCACCTGCAGCCGTCACGTTTTCCTTCTGACAGCTTTCTCTTCCTTCAGCCTTGTAATTTGCCTTAACGATTTTCTTTTCTCCATCCTTCTCCTCACGTCTACCACTTTGCATCTTTCTCCACTCAGAGTCTTCATCTGTCTTTTTGGGGGCTTTGAAGGGGTTTCGGACAGGCGGAATGCAAGTGGGCTGTAACTGCGTGTCCAACAGAGGGCTCCTCTTTTCTTTTTCCGCCTGCAGTAATTCAAGGAAAAAAAAGCATTTTATTACAAATTTAAAACAATACTGAAAGGATATACTATTAGTGGATCTAGAACCAATGCTTTCAAATGGATCTATTATCATATTATGTATTAAAAGAGCAAGGTAACCTGTGGAGAACTGATTTCTCAGCTACTATGAACGTGCAACCATCAAATATTTTCAAATAATAAGCGGTAAAGTTTTTTCCTTGCGAGCAGTAAATGTGACTAAATTTTTACAAGGGTAATCACATATGTCTTTTTATTCTCTTTTTCTTATAAACTACTATAACATTCATACTGGTATAAATTTAAAAAACCCAATCCCATATGCAATTGTTATGGATCCTCCACTATATTAGTATGAATGATATATTTATTCTAAGTTCTTTTGGGGGTATTTTATGTTAATGAAGTTAGTCATTGTACATACCTTGATGAAATAAGAAAAATAAAGGAGCAGCAAAGATCTAAGTGATGTTGGGATTGGTTGGACTTTGGTATGTGTATAGTAGATTTTCTTACATATTTGGTCTCTTTCTGAAACATGAATTTAATGTTTAAGATGGTTTAATAGCGACATCTGTGTCAAGTCTTACTGGAGTCCATGGCACACTTCCACACCATCTTTGGCCTGTTTTTTTACCCTCAATGCATCTGTAGTACAACCTGGGGAAGGAAGTCACACATATACAGTTCCTATTATTTATTTATTTTTTATTTAAGTGAAAATTGTTACTGGATCTAATGCAGGGGTCTCAAACTCGAGGGCCGCAGTCCTGCATGTTTTAGATGATTCCCTTTTTCAGCACACCGTGATACAAATGACTGCGTCATTAACAGAGTTGTGCAGACCTTGATGATTAGCTGATGACAACCATTAATTAGAATCAGGTGTGTTATTGCAAGGATACATCTGAAATGTGAAGGACAGTGGGCCCTCGAGGACTGGAGTCTAATGTTTGATTGCGTGTGTACAATACATGTATTACTGTATTAGTTACAAAAGAAAAACTCTTCTTCGGATTAGCCTGAAGACACTTACCTGTGGCTCTGCTGAATGTAACCGAGAGCCTGAAGTTCCACCACTGAGTCCTCGTGGTTGAGACAGTGGGAAGGCGGGATGCTGGATGAGGTGAAAATGACATTTCAAACCAAAAATATGACATGTATCTGAGCAAAAACACCCCACTTATTAGGTCTAATCAGTTTAACCTCAGACCTAGAATTAATTAAACAGACTGCTGGTAAGAATATCTAAATACATTTAGACACAAAATAGTAAGGACTTTGCTAAATTAAGCTTACAATTGAATTTTGTAGTATAATTGCACAAAATACTTAAGATTTCAAACAGATGGTTAAGATGTGTTAGCACAAGAGATGACTCATCCATTTCTGCTTTAAGGTATGGGATTATGGGACATTTCCTACTATTTGAAACAATGTAAATGGTGTATATAAGGATATATCTGGCCATGTGTTTGATGGGAATACCTGGCCTGTTGGCTGAAATCGCAGCTTTGTTTGTCAACGCACACGTAGAAGCTCTTTCCTTTATTTGGTCCATCTTTTACGCCCGTTTTTAACATGCACACACTGCCTGCGAAGTAATAGAAAAGGACAAATAACAAATTACTTAAACGTTGTAGTGTACCGCTGTGATTTATTCATGTAAGCCAAATGCCACATGAATCGCTAAAATAAACTGCAATGTCAGGGACGTGACTTTAAAAAAAAAAAATTTAAAGAATTAAAACAACATCTCAGCTTCTCCTTTTTTTTGGAATAACATAGTTTATGACAGCTATTATATTATGACTTACCGTGGACTTTACACAGAACCTTTTCCATTGTTTGAACAAATTTTATTCACTTTCTGTTGGACGTCGCCTGGTCTGAAGTTTCGGTATTTTGTATAAGCCAATCACAGCTGCCAGAGCGCACATCCGGTCTTTACATGTCAGTATAAAAGTGGACATCCCTTTCAGGTATTTAAAATTAATTGTATTTCTAATGAAATAAGTTTTATTATATTATATAAATTAGAAATGCTGTGACATAAATAATAAAATGTTATTTTAAATCCATTATTAATAGTACGGGAAATTATATTCTCTTGAACATTATTATGAAATCTTTAGATAAGGGGTTAAACCGGATATAATCCTTTTTTGGTTTTTCGATGGTTTTCGCCTTTAGTAATTTTTTTCTTATGATTGTTGTTCTTAATAGTTGTAGAATAATATGACAAACATGAATGTGTTTTTAGTCTTTTTGGTGCTTTATTGTGGGAAAAAATTTAAATTGAATTTAACAAGCGAACCGTTTAAAGCGAAATTTAAACTACATTACCCATAACGCCTCAACCGTCGTTAGCTCTCGCGGGCATTGTTTTGATATGGCGGCAGGCTTCAAAACTTTTGTCTGTTTTGGATTTCTAATATTTATATCTTCCCCCAAAAGACAATTTTTGTCGTGTATTTCAGGTAATGTCTCTAGTTTATGACATAACAAATAGATTTGTGAAGTTGACGGCATTGTTTCGTGGATACTAACGATAAAAATCTTTTTTTGTGCATCAACTTGAACTTCGCTAACATATAAACGTCACGGAAGCCTTTTAAAAACTATTACATTCTTTTAAACTGTGCTAAGTTACTTGTAAGGCGTTTAGCTTGTAAAATGCGTTAAATAAATGTTGCCACACCCACTGGCATTTTGACTATATTTTATATATGACACTGTTATAGTCGATGTGTAGCTAAATAATTAAGTCAAGTTTAAATGGCTAACGTTCTTTTCTCCTAAATAGTCAAGTATATATAGTTTACTAGGCTCTTGGCATCATACGTAGCGTGGTTGGTGCTTATGATAAAATTAACCTTTTCCCAATCACTGTAATCTGTAGTTTAAATCCCGGATTAGCAAACCCTTTCTGAAACACCTAGGTCAAGATGTCATCTCCAGCCGGGATTCGGCACTCGCAGGCAGATTTCTTGGCCCAGTGGATGCCAACCAGCGCCAGAGCCGGGGTGATCCTTAATCTCTCCCCGGATTTGACTGCGACAGTGCGACCTATACCTGCCACGGGATCCGCGCCGCCTCCCCGGTCTCTGGAGGACTCCTTCTGCTCTGACTTCGCCCCTTTGCCCGCGTCAGCTGACAGCAGCTGCCTCGGGATGGATGGATGTCCAGAGCCACCTGGAGGAGAAAAGGCCAGGACTGAAACAACGATGAGCAGTTTAGCACCTGACTCAGCGGGAAGTTTGGACACACAGTTGGACGAAGTGGCCAGCAAGTCACGGGATCAACCTCTCATGATGAAGCTGGAGAAAGTAAGAACATCAGACAGTTGTCTTTATAATTATTGATTGTGTTTCTGTCAGTGTGGGGACTAATTTTACTTATTTGATTAGGTTATAACGTTATTGCATTTTGATTGTTTTAAGTCAGAATTTTCATGGAATATTTCAGTATAGACCTAGAAACCATTTGAAATTCACATTGTTTTTTTCTTTTGTATGACAAAGTATTAAGTCTAAATTACACTTTATCCAAAAGTGACAGTTAGACAAGGCACAGTAGACACAGTAAACTGCAGAGCAAGTCCAGTTAAGGCAGCATATAGGTGTGGGTTCAGAGGTTAGAGAGATAAACTTTAGGATAGAAGGTTTTTCAAGAGCTGCGTGAGAACATAAGGGGATGGCTCTGCTCTTATTTAATTTATTAACCTTTATTTAACCAGCAACTCCTGTCTTATTCACCGAGGACCCATGAAGAAGAGCAGTCTTGACTGAGATTGGCAGTAGAATATGATCAAGATTTTATATCATTTATCTAGTATGCAGGCATTAGTTGTTTTTTTTTTTAGTTAATTGGTATAAGCAGGTGCCCAGTATTCGGAGACCACATTCTTCATGTTTGAGGTTTGAATCCTGGCAGTCCTGCAGAGGTCTGTGAGTGCAGGAGCAAGCTGCTCTGAACATAGTCTGACAACCTGAGGAGGGATGCCATCTGGCCCCGTAGCTTTCCTCACCTTGCTCCATGGGTTATTATTCATCTGAGGTTGTATTGACCTAATTTTAAGACCTGCTAAAGACCAAATGATTTTTTAAAATTATGTTTAGATATGTAAAACTTCAGAAGTGAAAGAGGGCATACTTTCCTCTTTTTACATGACTGTTTGTTAGTATTTTTAACTCAAGACTGTATTAGAGGGAAAATGCCATAGGTAACCTGTAGTAAGACAGGCCTTGTAGAGATAGTTAAAAAACAGCTAAAATGACACAATCAGGTATTTTTCTGTGTCTGTTATTGCAGTGTATTATTGTGTGTGTTTTGCAGTTGAGGAAGTGGCAGCAGCAAATTCAGGAGCAGCTAAAAGTCCATCAGTTGGAGGAACTTCTGGAGCTTCAGGAGGAACAGCAGAGGCTACTGGAAATCGTAAATGGATCTAAACTCTGCAAAGGAGGTTAGAAGGAGAGATGGGATGAATTACTCCAAATTTTTCATTATTATTTGCTTTGGAGGGTCTTCAGTCGTGTGTATGTATTTGTTTTGCTTCATCAGCAGCAAAGTGACTATAATATATCATATACAGAGAGTGCAGAGTTGTCAGGAGCAAACTGGGATAAAGATGAGCTCCACCAGAGTTCTGATATGAGCCGCCGTGAGATCCCACAAGACCCCCATGGCCTCCAACAATCGCTTTCATCACCAGGAGAACTGGAGCAGCTGTCTAAAGGTCAAGATCACGAGGAAGATGGTGAGAAAATGTGTTCTTCAGGGTTGCACTGACAAATATGTCATTTTTACATATATTATGACCTTAATGACACAGGGGATTTTTGTTGATAAATAATTTATTCCCTTTTTTCCTACAGTCTTGTGGAACTCCAGAGAAGAGGATGAGGAGCAGAGTGCTGATAGAAGATATTTTCCTGAGAGTGATGACACACCATTCCAGCTTGAAGGTGTGTCTGAAGATCTCAGCAGGAAGGAGGAGAACGTCTTCCATGACAGGTGTGTGTACTTCTATTTTACTAAGTTCTTAAATGAGAGTGTCTTGTGTAGAAAATCCAAATCAGATATGCACCTGAGTGACATCAGTGCAGTTCTGGTTCTTACTAAAAATGTGAATTTGTAGATAAATGATTGTTTATCTAAACTGTCGACCTTTTGCACATTTGTGGCTTCTCTCCAGACCTATAAGGCCGGGTATTGGAGGTCAGAAGCAGACGTTTGAGGAGCTGTTGGAAGAGCAGCTGAGGTTTGAGGAGCAGAGGCTGAAGTCTGAGCAGCAACAATGGGTTAGAGGATATACATCAAGTATCTCCCTGGAGGAGTCTTTAATCTGTTCTGGAAATTCAACTTGGAAATTTTCAAATCATAAATGTATTTATCACTCAGTCTGGGTGACAGTTTAAATCCACACTAAGTGTTTTTGTTGAAGTCTACCAGTAATCCTAAATCATTAGATATACATCTTTTCATCTTCTTTAATGCAACAAAATTTAAAATTCACATGTAATTCACATTGTGCCTTGTTACCTTCACAGAGGCAAGATGCAGCTAAAGCTGCACCAGCCAAGAGGGCTTTTCTCAAGCGAGGCGAGGGTCTTTCTAGATTCACCAACAAATCTTCTTTACAAAAAGTGGAGGATAAGAAGGAGCACATGGGACAACCTCAAACCAGAGGAATTTCACGCAGCAACTCAGCACTTGCTTCTGTCCAGAAAGGTGGCTCAAACGGTGGCCAGAGACTTTCCGTTCAGCGCAAAACTGCCACACTCAACAAAGAAAACCGGGCCAGGGGACTTCGTTTACCACCTCGGGGTAACAGAGCAGAAGGGAAGGCAAAGGGAACAAAGGTTTTATGCAGCCATCAGAGACAGAACACAGGAGGACCAGAGTCCACAAAAAAAGAACCAGAGCTTGGAAAGACCAAACAACATTGGCCGGAGCAAGTAAAGGAGCACAGTAACATAAAAGTGGGCCAGTCCACGCAGGCGCTGAGGAACTTTGATCCGAACAAGCAGCCGAACCCTGCAGCCAAACAGGTGGGCACGAGCGGGGGACCAAAGAAGGCTGACAGTGATGCTGCGGAAGAAAAAAGGTTTGGCTCCGGAGCTGAATTTACAGTCAGAACTCAGACAGGACAGGATGGTGGAGCTCCGCCGGATTCCTTTGAGTTGTCATTTCAGGAGAAGCTCCAGCGCTGGGAGTGTGACAGGCAGGTGGAAAGCATGGAGCTGGGAGAGTTTGAGCTGCTGGAGCAAGCAGCTGAGGAGCTGTCCTTCTCATCCAACTCATCGTTTGTCATGAAGGTGCGTTATTCACCGTTGATTGCTTTATTTGAAAGATTCTGTAATTTAAAAAATGTTATTTTCCCTTCTGTTTAGCTTTAAAATAATGACAGACTCAAAAATATTTCCAAAGAACCCACAGCGAGTGAGAATGCCCTAATAGGCAACATCTGAATAGCTGCAACGATAAATCAAACGAAGATTTTATTCATTTGCAACTGAGAGGTCAGATTACCAGGGTTTGACAACATGATTGTAAAGTTGAGCCGTGTTGTTTACGTCTGGCTTCGTTCGTTCAGTTAATGTTGTATCATCTCTGCCTGTTTTATTCAAGTTGCTTGTCAGACAAGGTCAGATAAACCTAGTTAGACTAATCTAACAGCTGATTAGATTAAAAGAAGCAGAGCTTGGAAAGACCAAACATCGACTGGTGCAATTAAAGGAGCATAATCTTGTCGGGCCGCATTTCCATCATCACAGAAATCTCTGGAAGTTTTGTGAAACGTAGGTCAATATTTTGTCTTTATAGGCAGCTTTCCTTAAGGAAGCTTTACATCTTGTTTCTGCTCCTCTCGAGAGCCCATATTTAGTTTTATTTTTTATTTTTTTTATTTTAAAGGTTAGGGCAGTTTCTAAACTCTTTCATTTCTTCCTCTAAAGGAACTAGAAGTAATAATAATAATAATAGTATTAATAATAATAACAATAATAGTATTAATGTTAATACAAAGTTAAACCTTTAGCTTTCACAGGAAGTTATTGACTTTGTTCTCATGTTTATTGATATTAAAAAAAATGTAATAGTTTCTCTTTGTGTTTTTGTGCATAAGAACAATAGAAATAACTGGAATAGAGAAGTTATTCCAAAAATTTTGTCAATTAATCCTGTGATGCAGCAGTATCTACCTCGAAATCACTTTTAACAACCAATTTTTATATTATGTAAGAATTAAATCAGTTGTAGCATAAGAATTAAGGAAAAACACTCAGACCTGTGTAATTTGGAGAAAGTTGTAAGACTTAGGGCAGCCACGCAGCGATAGCTTGAATACAATTCTTTATATGTTGCAGGTTTAAAATGTTGGATTTATCGATTTTCCTTTGCATATTTCAGTACATTGAACTTGTTAGCTATAAAAGAATTTGTAATTCCTAAGAGTCTTTTACACTTGCAGATTCTTCAAATGGACCAACAGAACCGGCAGCTGCAGAATGTCAGGGGGCTCCATCAGAGACGACTGTCCTCCACGCCCATTAAATCATCTTCAAGAGGTGAAGCTCAGAAGTTCGGTACTGGTCCGGATGGCGACGTCTCGTCTGTACCAGACGTGCGAGCTCATGCACTGAACAGCAAAGTCGCCACTGAGGCCGAGGATGGACAGGACAGCGAGAGAGACGGCGAACCTGAGGTCTCTGACATATCGTCTGGCTGTGGCTCTGAATTTGAAGACCAGGAAGTCATGGTTAGAGGCACCACCCGCTTCCCTCCACCATCTAACCCTCCATATGACAAGCGGTCTTATGAAGACAAGGATAGCTTCAGGGATTCAGCATCGGAAGTGGCAGCGGAGGACGACGGGGAGAGTGACAGCGTTCTCAGCAATGCGGACGACTCCACTCTGATAGAGGACAAAGACGCCCAGCAGGGGAGGGTTGTGTTTGATGATGGTGACACGTGGAATGACCTGGAAGACGCTGCCATCAGCAAAGTCACTGACAGTAGAGAGATTAGTCCACTTTCTAAGTCCACGGTTAATGCAACTTCACCAGTGGAGAAGACTCTAATGAGGAAGGTGGCAGTGAGGAAATCTGTGGAGCCGGATAAAGACCCGGAGCCGGATCCTCCACCTGCTTCTCAGCTCATGACAAAGTTGTTCCCCTCACTGAAGCCAAAAGCCAAGAATGCACCTCAGCCTCCTCCCCCCGCTGACTTTGAGTCCAACAAGCCAAAGGATGACACAGGTAGGTGGACACCCCCCCACCACCACTTCCTGCTTCTGGATTTTGAGCCCCCAAACAAGCACTGGAAAATCTGGCAAGATCATTTTTCTGTCGTAGTTGAAGACATGATGGAGTTTAAACATAACAGCGGTTATTAATCGACTGATTTGTGTCACATTTATCAGGTTTCTGTGTGTGTGTTCTTGCCTCCAGCCCAGCAGGTCCAGTCGAGACAGCTCAGGGAGAAACTGGTTGAGCTGGAGATGGAGATCGAAAGATTTAAGAAGGAGAACGCCGCGCTCACCAAGCTCAGACAAGAGAACGAGAAAAAACAGGAAGATCTCAGGTGACGCTTGTTCAATTTCGAAAATCTATATGAGCTTTGTGTAACACTTAAGCACTTTTAGACCGACACGATCAAATGAAGCGCACGACCGTCACTGCCAGGAAGGGAAACATGCTCTTCTTTTGGACTCCTTAACGGACCAAATAAACAGAAACGCAGCTCTGGATTGGTTTCTACCTGAAGCTTTTACACAACTACACATAACTCAACTGCCATCTTCCAAACAATCAAATACATCTTCTTTTTTTTTTTCATATTCTTTTAAACTTTAACCTCCACTAGACTAGCGGGACTGCCGGCTGCCGCGTACGTTTTCCCGCCCCGCTCTCCCTACTTTCGCCGCTGTCGGTGGTCTTGTCCGTCTGCTGGCACGTCCCCAAAGCTTTGCACCGCCCCAGTTGTGCTCTTACAGTAGGATTTACTCTGATATGTAGGAAACAGCGTTTGGAGTTTGAGCAGACCAAAGCAGAGGAGCTGGCCAAGTTTGAGGAGTACAGGAAAGAGGAAAACAGGAAGCTGCAGAAGGAGCGGAAGCTGTTTGAGAAGCACGCGTCAGCCGCCAGAGCCATTCCTGACAAGAAGGAACGAGAGGAAATCCAGGTGACAGATTCTACCTTATCAGTCATTCGCTCGAATATTTTGCAGGTGTTTACGTATTTTTGCGTCTTTATTTAACACGACTTTAAAAAAAAAACTGCTAGTATTTATCATGTAATGTGTAATTATTCAGCTGTTTGTTGCTTGTTTTACTGAGTCTGTGTTCTGGTTTTATCTTTTACAAAACAGTTATCACAAGTTTAAGATCGAAGAATCTAAATCTGGTAAATTAAATCAAATTAAATTCATTCAGTGAGTTGTCTGTACATGTGATGTTTTATTAATGCATCACGGTAATATCGAGGGATAAAATATGATGACAAATGTCTGAGCTTTCTCTAAGATTCAGCATCGCTACCTTGCAGCAGGTCGACATATCAGCATTTTCCCTGTGAAGTCGAGCCAGTTTGCATATTTCTTTTGACTAACAGAAAACCTGTGGCAGATTTTATGTTCGTTTTACGACAAAATTACACTTTCTTGCAAATATGTGTTTTTTGAAAATCTTGATGATATAATCCTGCTGACGCCATTCTGTCTAAAAGACTGAGGGATAATTGTTGTCCATATTGCTCAACTCCAAATGTTGTTTCATAACAGGAACAAGTCACGTATTCCTCCTTCACAGCGTGCATGTGTTATTTATTTATTTATTTTTTTAAAGGCAAATCAGTCTCACTGAAAGGACTTTTAGGAGCTGTTGTCTGTCTAGAGAGATGCTTGCATCCATAAATGTCCACCTGGATCAGTGTCTGAACCAGCTACTAAGTGCTCTGGTGTCCAATAAAGCTGCATTTAATATTTCTCTAAAGTAAATATCAGAACTTATAATGAAAATCTTTGTACATAAACTGCATGAGATTTTAAAAAGTCCTGAAAAACCTGTCTTCAGGTTTGCTTTGTGGCTTTGCTGTTAACGTTCCTGAAAGGTTTAGTTGACTCAGTTGAAGAAACAGGAGCTAATCGATGTTAAAGGTATTGACTCTGTTGTTTCAAACCTGTGAGATGCAGAAATCAGGGTTAGCAGAGGTTCAGTTCATTAAATCCAACTTCTCATAGTGTCACATTTCTCTTGATCAGAGATCAATAATTCTGAGTTAGCAGGACTAGATTTCCTAATGCAAAGATGACTGCTATTCTCTCTGCATGTAGTCACAAATGTAAAGCAGACATGGAGCTGCATGTTTTCACTGCGGACACTTAAATCCCACATTAGTGGCTTCAATTCCGGTTCTACCGGAGTTGAAATATGACACTCCAGGTTTGTTTATAGGTATGAGATGACTTTGGCATATTCAATTTCCTTCTGAGCTCCAAAAGGAAAGTTCTTAGAAATGGTTTGAAGAAGAAAATATGAATAAAAACAATAATGGCACTCTCCTTTCATTGTTTATCCTCAACGCCAGTCTTTGAAGCAGCAGCTGAGCTCCCTGCAGGAGGACCTGAAGAAGAGGGAGAGCCGCTGGGCCTCCACTCAAACCCGCCTGCGGCAGCAGATCAACTCCCTCAACAAGGAGAATGACTCCCTCCGGGAAGAGGTAGGTACCAGACCCTCAAGCCCCGTTTCACCCAGCACTCGAATATATCTGGGTTTCAGTACGCTGGAAAAACAAGGTCAGATGTTAGCCAGGAGCACCGGCAGTCTTTTAACTGTGACCACATTTGTTTATGTGCTTGTTTTTTTTCCCCCCTTTTTCACAATCTGTTAAGATCCAAATAATGGAAAAGCTGCGCCTCAGTTTCTGGAAGAAAAGTTCTGTCAGAGCAGAAAATGATGTAGAAAAGAGAGACGGTGCCAGAACGTTGGAGAGTAACACACCAACTCTGACCAAAGGAGTTACGTTTGCTGTAAGTGTCTTCTTGGCTTCTGTCATTTTTATGAATATCAGACCTACGTTAGATTCCTTAAATCCATGCAAGTAGAAGAATGTTGGAGACGATGTAATTACTGTTTATTTCTAGTCACACGTGCTTTGACGCTGAACGCGTACAAGTTCCCTACGTAGACATTTTAACTTTTGACAGGCGGTTGGACGCTCTTGAAATCAGAACGACGACTGTTTTGTTTTGGTTTCAGAGCCCTCTTGACTCTGAAGGAAGCGGCTGCAGCCCTCCACAGCACGGCGCTGCTGCAGCCGCCAAGAGGAGCTCCAGGGACGCCAGTCAGGGAGCAGCAGGTACCGGGAGGAGCGTTTCATTCACAGGGAGGTCCATGCTGCCGCAACACACTGCCATGCACCACTTTACCTGGTGCACTTACTGTGCATGATCCTTCATCCACAAGTTTTGCATCTTTAAGCAATTTAATCAAAGCAGTTGTATGAATTTGTGATGACTATCACATTTGATTGATTGAAATTTAGTTATCACAAATGAGCACTTATTTTCTCATCATTTGTAATTGTCAGCAGGGATGAAAAGCAGCTTGAAGAGGTCGTCAGGGTCAGGTTCTTCCTCTTCGTCTTCCTCGTCCCTACCTGACAGGAGAGAATACAATCCAGCAGCTGGCATCAGGGACCAGGAGACGCCGCTGAACCGTGAACGTGTGGAGCACTGTTCTCCAGTAAGAGGCGTCCTTTTCTCACTTATATTTTTGGTTTGAAAATGGAAAAAAGAGAAAATGTAAAGAAATGCAGTCTTTGTATCATGTGGACCCTCCGTCACGGATGCCTGCTGTCCATCAGACTGCTCAGTTTTGTTTCTCCATGTTTTCCTGTTTTAGAAAGCAGATCAGCTGTCAAAACAGCCAGAGAGCAGCAAGACTGAAGAGCCAGAATCTTCCCAGGAGGTCATCACCCACCCTGATGGCAGGGTGAGATGGGCATTAATATGGGCAAAAAATGGACATTTATTACAGAGTAATTTAGTAATGGCATTCATGAGACTGGTTTATAACATTCTGAAAATACCATCAGCTGCCTGCAGAAACAGAACAGCAGAGTTTGACCGTGATTCTGACAGATGCTCAAATCGCTGCAGAAAGAAGCCCCAGCTAGGATCTATGTGGACACTGAGTGCTTTTATGTTTGCGTGGGTTTCCACCAGATACTCTGAACCCAAAACGTGACTCTTACAGTAACCGGTGATTATAAACTCTAGTAGAAGTGAACATGGGTGGTTATCCGTGGGTGTGGTCTTGTGGTGGGCTGTTAACCTCTCCAGGACTAACTCTGGCTTTTAAACTACGGTCACAAGGGTTCTTACAAATGGTGGGTTCACACAAATGTCCCGGTTTGTACAAAATCTGGAGTTCGTAGACATTCGTGGAGGAGGGCATAGTTTCCTTCAGCCTTTTGAGAAAGCTGGTATGGGTGCTGTTCACTTCACAAGAGCAACTTGAGGCATTCTTGAGAAAATTAGGTGATTTTTTTTTTTTTTTGGTCTGCTGGACACTGGCTGTAGAGTTCTGTTCTTCGTAATGGCGTCTTGGAACCTACCGACAGTATACTGACGATCATCTTGCATAAAAAAATCAGTGTCTTGATCATCACATCTGCTAGAAAATATGTGAAAAAGTCTGTCATTTTTGAGATGGCAGTAATGCCCAGAAAACTACAGCTGCAGCATGAAGAAGATGATCTCGTGGTTCTTAGGTTGTTCCTAAGGCATTTCTAAGACGGCCCTACTTTGAAGCTTTTTGTGAGGTGTTTGTAGGAAGTCTTTGACAAGACCATCGATCTGGCCATGAACTTGGGAACGGGCTCTGAACGCTGGATTCTTAAGGAGGCCGTAGGAAATGGTCCATAAATCATTTGTAGAATGTTTGCACCGGTTCATAGGGGATGGGACTGTGGCTTTACCAAACGACAGATGCAGTAGGTAGCAGATCACCTAAAGTGGGAACAGAAAGTGGATGGATGACTGATGTCATCATTCCTGCACATTATATATTTTTGCAGTGGGCTTTACCGAGATCTGGTTCTGATCCTTTCAGATTGAGAAAGTTCTGACTGGTGGTGATCGCCTCATCATCTTCCCCAACGGGACCAGGAAGGAGATCTCAGCAGATGGGCTCTCAGCCAAGGTCACTTTTTTCAACGGAGACACTAAACAAATCACAGCTGACCAGAGAGTGGTGAGACTTCTTCTCTGCTTCATGTTCAGTAAAACATTCACTAGTGGCGCATATTCACTGCTCACTATGGTGTCAGTTTGTAGCGTACACGTCACAGATTTGATCTGAAAAGAGAAAAGGTTTAACTGCTCGAGGGAGCAGGTTTGCCGCTCACCTTGGCTCTGCTCTTCTACTCAGATCTACTACTACGCCGAGGCCCAGACCACACACGTCTCTTACCCGGACGGCATGGAGGTCCTGCACTTCCCCAACAACCAGACAGGTGAGAGAGAGGCCGGGCACCGACAGAACAATGAGACAAAACCTGCTCAGGTCTTTGAAGAGGCAGACCCAGCTGTCAGCACGTGTGTAATTGCGACGTTTCTTGCAAATATAAGTGTGGAAATGAGACAAATTGTAACTTGTGTGTTTTCACCCAGATAAATTGGAACTTCAGTTTGGTTTTAGTATGGAATAAATGTTTTGTGAATTAAAACTGGTTAATTTAATTTAGACCGAGCAGGTAATTTAATTTTACTTGTGTAAATATAGGTAAACTACAACATCTCCAAGTAGGAGAGTAGAATTAAATGATCTTGCTCTTTTAAAATTATAATGATCCTAACTGGTTTACTCGGGGTTAGGACTTTATAGTTTACTGGATTTACTGATAGTGGGATGATAGGAAATATTTTATTTGCAGACTAATAATTCATCAACTGTATCATTCTCGTTCCAGAAAAACATTTTCCAGACGGCCGTAAGGAAATCACCTTTCCAGACCAGACGGTGAAGAACTTGTTCCCCGATGGCAGGGAGGAGAGCGTGCTGACTGATGGCACCATCATACAGGTGAACCCGTAAGTAAACCCTAATTCTCCTCGGGTTACATTTATTATTTACAGATTTGATGCAAGACAGAAATTTAGATAGTGACTAAGGTCAGTTCTGAAACTTTCAGACTTTTTACTCCCTCAGTGTCAGAGGTTCTGGTCTTCAGCTCTAAGTCACTGGAATAATTTACTTCAAATGGTCAAAATGACCTCAAAATATTACGTCATCAGTTTGAAAGATTAATGTGTCATTTTACTGCATCCAGTGCCTAAAGAAAAATTCAACATTAGCAGCCGGTTCATTTTGAGCAGTTAAGTCCATCGTTGTTGTTGGAGTTCTGGAGGAACTCCAGTACCGCAGGTCTCGTCTCCTGTTGGGAAGACGGTGCAGTTATTCCTCATACAAGGAAAGAAGACTTAAATCAATGTATTTAAACTTGTGGCAGAAAAGTACAAATGAAACAACTCTGAGTTTCTTCACTGATCAGTTTCAGCTTTATTTAGAAAATAAAGTTGGTATCTATGACAACTGCCAACCAAGTACGTTTCTCTCAGAGACGGCACCAAGGAGATCCATTTCAACACGGGCCAGAAGGAGATCCACACGGCTGACTTCAAAAGGCGCGAGTATCCAGACGGCACCGTGAAGACGGTCTACACGGACGGCAGGCAGGAAACCCGCTACCCGACCGGGCGTCTCAGGATCAAAGACAAAGATGGCAACGTCGTCCTGGACAACCGGCTCTAGAAACACTACAGAGAAATGCTGAACAACCCTGATCCAATCGCAGTAAGATTCCCACGTATGTCCGAGGTTGACCAACTGGGATTTGGTGCTTTTACTATTTCAGTTTACAACTTAGAAAATACTGAAACAAAATGTTGTGTGCCAACACTCCAGTTGAACTTTAATTCTTGTGTTGTCAAAGGTTTTTCAATGTTTACACTATTTATTAGTTGGATGAGTTTTTTTTGTACAAATAAATTGTTTTTATGCAACAATCATTCATCTTTGCTGATATTGTTGTGGTCTGAACACAGCACCGACATGCATTTACAGGGAAACTAAACGACAAATATGCAACATGTAACTGGATGACTTTATTATGAAACTTCATACATTCAGTCTCACAGGAGTCAAAGAAGTCAAACTCAAACTTCCCATAAACACAACTACATTTCAAATAAATTACTGCTCAACAGCAACAATGCAAAAATAAAGACTTTTGCAACTTTTCTACAACATGTAAAAAAAAAAAACCCAACAGCTGTAAATCAAGAAGATCCCGAAACAACAGGAGCCAGGAAATCTAAAGAGACCAGAAACATCTCAGTGGCAGTGGAAATAGAAAATGAACCACATTTCAGCATCGCATCTGGTTTTGATCCTGAGTGATACCATCATTAACACCTGCTTCATCTACTGAGCAGAATCCCAGAATGAGAGGCTTTCAGATGTTAAAATGATAAAACAGAAAATCCTCCCTGTAAACCAGCCTCAGAGTTCTGCATTACTCTTTGATTATTATGCAACTTTTATATTTTCAATAGAGCTGAAAACTAACTTGTACTTAACCCGGAGCAGGTCAGTCGAGCTCAGCCAGTCCACTCTCTACCAGTGACAGGTGGACCAACTCTCCGTCCTCGCTGTACAGCAGCACCGTGAGCTCGGGTTCTTGCGCCTGAAGAGAGCGGATGAAGAAACCAAGTTCAGGGAAAAACGGAAGACCTGCAGTCTTCCATTTTCTCAGTTGTTCAATCAGGATAATCAGCTTCACTGGAGTCTGTCATTTTTAAGATCCAACGTTCCCCGCTCATTACCACTACAGTAGCCGTGATGTTGCCGTGCAGGAGGTCAATCATTTCCGTTACAGCCTTCATGCTCCATCCAGGACTGTAGGGCAGAATGTCTTCATATATGTTGGTGATCGGAGCCTTGAACCCGGCCACTTTGACTTTTAGAGCCCGGCATGGAAACTGGAGTAGCTCGGCTGGCATCTGACGCAGCCTGGCAGGAGAGGGGAGGAGACGGGATAACAGAACAGCACATCTGTGCGTCTGCAACATCTGCACTCAGATGGGTCAAGTGAAGGATTTCTGTCACAAACACTGAGGTTGATCAAAACAGCGTCTGAAAGGGTTGACTCAAAAATGGACGTCAGTGCAAGTTAGTGACTGTTCAGTAACGAGTAGGTCAGAATATTGTGTCACTGATTCTAAGAGAGGAAAAAAAAGTTATTTGTCAGTTGACTCCATGTTGAAAGTACTTGGAAAACACAATTAGACTTCTTTTTCCCTTCAAACCCTTAATTATCCAGGTTTGACTAAATAAATCATTTTTTAGGTCTTTTGTTAATTGCCAGATGTCTTTAGTAACCTTTGACTAAGTCAAAATGGTTTAAGTTATTGGAAAATGAATGATCCAATTAGTTAATGAATTATGTCAACAACGTAGACTAATCGACATTGTTGAAATAGTCATCCCGATGGATGGAGATGGAGTCCTGTATCCAGGTCATGGTGATCCAGACATTACTTCAATATGAACTAATGAAATACTTCAGATTAGGATGAAATTCCCAACACATTTGACAATACCATCACCTGCTACTGTGCTGTATGTTTACATCCCACTAGCACCCGTAAGCTTGTGAATACACTTAACAAAACTAAACATTAAACCCGTCACTGTCAGTGAAGAACTGGAGAAAAACATTTAAGTCAGTGGGTTCAGTCTTACTTGCTGGTGGGCAGAGTGTCGTCAGAGCCAAAGTCTACATGCTCCACCAGGATCATGACGGGCTCCGAGCTGCAAAACCTCTGCAGTCTGGCCCGGTAGTACTTCCCATCACTGTACTCTGACAGGCACGGGCCACCTGGAAACCACAAAAAGAGGCCAACTTACTGAGAATTGTTTTAGATCACCTTCACCTCCAGATAGTTCAACTGTTACCTTTACTTTAGAGAGTCACTGGGTAACTTATTCTTAAAGCTGGGATCCACGGTTTTGGTATTATTTAAAATATCTGAACAACGGCACTTTCAGAGATGTGGCCAAAAACAGAGCACAGAAATTTCAAAGATGCCAGTTGATTAACGTCTTTCTGCTCTGTATGTGAATCCTTACCAAACGGGAAGCTGGTGAGTTGTGGAAGTGCGCTGATGTCTGCATTGATTCTGGTCAAAGCCTCGTCCAGAGTCTCTCCATCAACGTTTACGCTGGTTGTTTCCTCCAAAGGCCACAGGAACAGCTGTAGTCCAGACAAAGATGCAGCTCTAATTTTAGACATCAGCTGATTTTCACTGAAGTACTCATCAGCATCATAAACAACAACAAACAAGAACGTATAAGGAGTTTTATACCAGTAATACGACGTTAACAAAACTATGATATTTAGCTCTTCTCTCCATGAAATCTTCAAAAGAAGTGAGTACACAAGCTCACCCAGAGCCACAGATCCGATGGCTACATCATGTCATCTGAATTGTTTGATCTAATGCATGTAGACAGGCTTTTTACACAAATGTGACAAGTAGAAACCTCATTAGGGGTCCAAAGATGCTTGACCATGACTTTAAACTGCTCTCCCTCCTGCGGCAAGTTTGGGTAAATAAAGGGTCCCAGAACTGGCTCCTCGGCGCTCCTCAGCCCCTGGAAACACAGGCCCTGTGTTAGATGAGGTCAACGTTGTGTATCTGGTCAACAGCACACTCTTGACTGTGTAGCCACAGATGAGCTACTGAAATGCCCACCCGAAGATGCTGTGGCTCAATTTGCTGCTGGTAGTGTTTAGACATTTTCATAAAATGTTCATTATATCTTGTTATTTTAGAAATGCTTTGTCATCTGCTGAAAAAACTAGTCCACATTTCAACTGAAAGGACAACAAAAGCTAAGAGAACATCATTATTGGAATCACTGGGAGCAATGTTCTGATCATCATCATCAGGTTCTTCTTCACATTATTTCTCTTCATTTATAAACTTTATAAATAAAAAAAGAATTAAAAAAAATAACACTAAACTGTTCAATTACCTGCAACTTCCAGCCACCATTCTTCACTGGTGTCATGTTTGATAAGTTACAGAATATCAAACTAATTTAAATAGTAGAAAAGTATTAATAAAATAAATCTATTTGGGGGCCTGAGACCAGCATCAGTTCTACTGCATTCTGGTCATACATACGTTGCATTCCACATGCTGGTCCAGTACTCACTGGTACTTTGTAGTATCCCAGTTTATTAGCAGTTCTGCTTCGGTATAACTGCTAGATGGTCATGTGACTGATGTGACCGGCTTCCACACTAGTGCTTCACTGTTTCCCAGGATACAGTATATGGGGTATACTTGTCAGATGGGATTTTTTTCAAAAGTAACACATTTTTCCATGTACCATGTGTGACATTTTGGCAAAAGTCAGTGGTGTATCTAGTACTTTAGTCCGTGGTTTCAAAGACTACTTGCAGAAGGTTTCTGCTGAGGACTGTGAATGTTTACACAAGATTCAGGCAAAGGCAAGAGGAAAAATTGTTTTATGAGTATTAAGTGAACTTATTTTTTGTCCTCTTCATTTTCAGTTAAACAACATTTGCATTAAGTCATTCTTGATCTTTACTGAGATTATTTTAGCTGCTACATTTTTTTTTTTTTTGAAAATTTTTAAATAGTTGTTGCAATGTCAGTTTTTTCCACTGTCATGATGCTGTGCTTGGCAACATCAGTGGCCACTTACAAAAGAAAGAAAAAGAAAGAAAGAAAGAAAGAAAGAAAGAAAGAAATTGGCTTCCCTTTGGCTTTAAATACAGAGTTAAGCAAGTTAGAGCAGCTGTAAAACTTCCAGTCAGAATTCCAACTTCAGTACCTCTGTGTTGATGTCCCAGTCATCCAGGAGGGGTTCTGGTGGCTTCACTGTGAGCTTCTGCAGAAAAACACACACCTGAGGAATTGATTCATTTGGGAAAATGAAAATGACAGAATCAAACACACACGCAGACCTTTTGTGTTGTGATACTCTGGTCCACAGAAGCGTGTTCGTGGTGACACATAATCCTGCTGAGACTTAAACCGTCCAGGAAGAGCTCGACAGTGAGAGGGCCCCTCGGGTCGGCTGGCAGCTCCTAATTAAACAAAGATAAATGCTCAAACTCACAAATGATCTAAACTAAAACCATCAACCAGCAGATAAACACTAGAGACCTTCATGAAAATATAAAATGCTACTTGTAATTAAAAAAAAAAAGTACACTTTCATGTTCAGATTCATCTAAAATGGTAGTAAATATATTTATCTTGTTGACAGTATGTTCATTCAGGTGTGATGACTTTAGTTGACAAGTATATTTTACCACAACTTGCATGTCCAAAGAGCGGTTTAGTAGCAGCTCCTTCATCAGGGCTACGGCGTCCCGCTGCCACTTACCACCAACCTGAAGACAGAAAAAGAAATAAATGAGACGAACCTGCAAAATTTCACCAACACTGAAACATTTTAAAACTACCACTTGTTTTAAAGCTGCTGTATTAACCCAAAGATTATGTTGCTTTTTCCTCCCCTTTGAACATATCTGAGAAAGTTACATTTAGGTTTTAGCCTCTTAACCACCAGAACAAAGCAACAACGTTTCTAGTTGAGCAGAAGAGGAAACAAGTTTTAGGTCGTTTAGGATTGACCTAAGGAAGGGAGCATCGGGGGCCAACATCCTTGCACACAATCCTTTTCTTGGTAAGGTGGTACGTTTATCAACCCTTCAGCAGGAAAACTGCGACCAAACTGAATCCTGGTAGCTTCAGTTACTGCACCTCATGCAGCACGTTAAGTCCAGAAAATCACAGTTTAAGAGCAAACTCTAAGTCCATCATGTTAACACTATGATTTTGGAGTTTATTTTTTCTTTTTCCATTACTTTTATTTATTCAATAAATGCAAAGAAAAACCTCAGCAACACTTAAAAACCAAGTCAACAGAGGCCACCTCTGTCTGTTGCGAGGCTTTAATTCACATTACCACAAAACAAACAAAAAATCAAAGCAAGAGGTCAAAGACGCTTGAAAACAACAACTTACGGGGTCGATGCCGAGCAGTTGGCAGGGCATGCAGAGCTGAGGAACATCAACACACAGCAACATGGGGTACACATGCACCACTGGGATGTTCTCTACCAGGCCATAATCCACATATTGTACCTGTTAAGACAAACCTGAACATTACTAAAGCTTCATGGATCAGAAACCTTGCTAATGCTGGAACATTTCCAAGTTGACCAATATTACAGATCCGATCATGATTTTGTAGCTCAGTACGTTATTATTAATCACTTAATGTGAGAGAAATGAGGATCAATATATAAATGGATATATAGGATTAAAAAATATGAAAGAGAAAAACTAAAAACAGGTAAGCAGTTTGAAGGAAACTATTGATGAGAAAACTACAGCCATAGTTGACAATTTCCCATGAACCATTTTGGCTTTTAAACTACTTTTACTAGTTGTGTCATGTTTTTATGGTTTGAAATGGCCGAGTTTTTTTTCCACTCCTATTTCATGCGTATTCCTGACCTTAACGTGTCCTCCTAGCACCTCCAGCAGCTGCCCTCTGTACCACAACATGTCCGGTCCAATGATGGCACATCCCTGGACCGACTTCCAGGTGTAGCACTTCTGTCTGGGTAATGACTTCATGCTCTGCTGGATCATTTCCCTGAGGTGCTCCAGCTGATACTCTGGCAGAATAACAAACTTCATTTCCACTTTAGTCGGAGACGCTTCTTCAAATACAATACAAATGCAAACAGAGCATTTCAAGAGACTTGAAGGCAGATCTGGAGGCGGGGCTGGATCAAACTGCACTGAAATGACCCATAAAGGCTGTTTTTTGTGTGGAAAAGTTTATCAAGGTCAATTATAAAAACTAAGTCAATTTACAGAATGCATTCCACCATATTAAAATGGATCTTTACACCTGTGTTCATTAAACAAGATTTTGTGGTAAAATTCTTCCCTTTTTTTTGTGAAAGTGTGCAAAATGTTTCAAGTGTTTAAAGGTAATTCCCGGAGTACCACACGCCTAATATTCTTGCTTTCGTCTAACTGTCAGGTATTTTTTGAACTGTCCCAGGAATCCATTTTCAGTCCAGAACACCAGCTTTTATTCAGCAGTAAAGGCTCTGTTCTGCAACATCTCTGCAGCAATATGTTCAAATATGGTCTGCCTGAGGACAATAAAGCAGCAAAGACCCCCAGACTACAAATCCCACTGACATGACAGATAAACGTGACACTAATGTCAGACACAACTTGAAAAGAAGGAACTGGAGTGGAGGTGGATTTCAAACTGATTTAGGGTGGCGTTTATATCTGATACACTGAAATGTCAGCTGAACTCTCCGATGTGACCTTCTGAAATTTCTAAGTTTGATAGTTGTGTTCTTGGTTGAAAAACTACGCAGCAAAGCCAGATATATTTTGAACATCATTTCTCTGTAAAAAAGATCTAACATTTTTAAATATTTTACACATCTGTTTACATGTACAGGAATAAAACTGCTGCTAAACTTCTCCTAAATTAGACAAATATTTTGATTAACAGTCACATTTTACAGAGCAAATTCTAATTTCATGACTCTATCACCATTATACCAATACCCCTCAAAACACAGCGGATTAGTTGTGTTTACTTTCTTGAACTGAAGTGACCAGATGATAGTAATGTAGCAGGGGTGTGAAGCAAAAACAGGCCATTAAAATACTCTGTGATGTAACTGTGCAATTCACATGTTTAATACATATCTACACAATTTAACTCATTTGTATGATTTGCATACTCTGCATAACTTAATTTTATCAACCTTTACTCTTGTCATGGCTGTTTTTTGGGTTAAGATAACAGAAAAAAAAGTATTTTACAATGTCTTAGTCAGAAGAAGATCTGAAGTTATCAAGTGTTCATATTGGGTTCCAGTATTATACAGAACCCGCTGACAAGTGATCCCTGTGTGTACCTGCATTCTGTGCTCTGACGTAAATGAGACCATCTTCTCCAACAGTAGACACACTTATTTGCATGTGACCAAGACATGGCAACTCTGGTGGGCGATACAGTGGAGTCTTCACCTGTGTACACAGACAAATGTGAGAGTAAGTGGGGTTTTTTTGGTAAAGCATCTGCTTGACCTCAAAGGTTTTAGGTACTCATAATCTTGTCTTATGCCAGGTCCCAAAGTTATGATGACATCCACATGAAAATACGTCAATGTGGCTCACTTAAACCCAAATAGAACACAATCCTAATTAATGGACATTTGTAGGGGACAGTCTCCTTAACCGTCTGGAGTCCTGGGTATAACTGGCTGTTTTTGACTACTTCTGAATTTTTCGCTATATTTCACCTTCAAAACTGAATGCCTTATTAGGCATCTTTTTTTAAAAATTCAGTACAACCTCACCTGTGTGAATTGACAGGGTTTTTTTTTTCATTTTGACAAACTGTATTAACACACTGAACCTTGAAGGAGGGAACCCCCCCCCCCAAAAAAAATGTAAAATCTGCAAACGAAAAAGAATTTTTTTTTTTTACTGTGAACAAGTCAAACATGTTTAACAAACCATTTTTATAGCTTACAATGAAAATATAAATTGTAAATTTCAAAAGCTTAATTTAGCAAGCAAAGTTATATATACCTTTTACGTTAAAACGCAGGCAATGCATCACACATTCAAAATAAGATCCCACACAAATTATTTATGCCACAGGAATAAAATATCTCCTGTCCACCACAAGAGGTTCACACTCCTGAACGCATGAACAGGATGAATCAGGTACAGAAATTGCATGGACACATTACCTTTTCAGGAGCCATGATAGAGCGTGGTCTTGGTTTTGGAACATACAAAGGAGAGAAAGCGGAAGATGAGGAGCGGAAGGAACCAAGAAGAACAGGTGGATGAGTGATGTATTCCTTCTTCCTGTCAGTTTGGGTCTCGCTGGCAGGAGTTTGTATGTCACTTCCTTCTGGTTCTTGAACGACAGCAAATCTACCACGAAACAGAAATACAAGCTCATAAATAAATGGAAAATAAAATTTCAGAAAAGGTTTTCTTTCCGAGTGCCATATATTACACCCTGTATGTGCGTTTAAAAAAAAAAACCAAAAAAAAAAAAAAAACCAACAAACTTACATGCCACAGCTTGCACATAAACAAAACTTCATAAATGCGCTCCTGCCTATTATACATTATACCAGCCGGTATAATGTAAACAAAGCGGTGTTAAAGTGCTTTTTCACCTCCACTCTTTTGACAGTCACAGTAAATTTAAATTTCCTATCGATTAAATACTGCATAAGATTAGGAAACGTTTTAAGAAGGTAAGTGTCTGTCTCTGCAAACCATAACGCTTGATCATGACTGCGATCAATTTTTAATCACAACTGGCATAAAAATAATACCCGCACCCTAGCGCTGTTGGTCTATTAGAGCTGGAGAGTAGTTAGGAGAAATACGGGGTGTGTGTGTGTGTGTGTTATATACATACATATATATATATATATATACATACATACATACATATATACATACATACATACATACATATATATATATATACATATATATATATATATATATAC
>JAOWBL010000014.1:4327142-4334042 GCA_028564865.1 Zenarchopterus dispar | reverse complement strand
TGTCACCAGGCCACCTGTCATCACAGGTGTCACCAGGTCACCTGTCACCATGGGTCTCACTAGGTCACCTGTCACCACATCTGTCACCAGGTCACCTGTCACCAGGTCATCTGTCACCAGGTCACCTGTCACCAGGTCACCTGTCACCACAGGTGTCACCAGGTCACCTGTCACTAGGAACTGAGGGGTTACAGCAACTTCACAGCTGTTTGAGTTCCCGGCGGTTGTTGACAGACGGGACGCCGCCCGCCATGTTACAGTTTCCCATGTTGCACCTCACCGCTGAAGACGGTTCAGGCCGGTCTATCCCCGTCTTCTCCACCCCGGGTCAACGGGGCCAGCTTCAGGGGGATCAGAACCCCACAGCTGTCCTGTGGATTCGTGTTCGGGCTCAGCGTTTCCCGCCGCCCCGCGTTTGAGTCAGAAAGACCTTTATGTCCATTATTATAAAAATAAATAAATAAACAAATAAAAAGTATGAGAAGCGTTTTTCAACAGACAGAATGAAGCTTCTTAGGATGCAGCTTTGGGTGACGGGAGCGAAGGGAAGCAGCACAGCTGGATTAAGACTTATGTAACTGTTGGATCACAGCGAGTCAGAGAGGATGCTGGGACGTCGGCAGAATACAAATGTCCTCGTCTGAAAGTATTTCTCTCATGTCTGGTTCTGACCCAGGTGTCGGCGTCGTTGGTGCTCGGCTCGGTTTAAAGACTGGAGCGCACCAGTTTTCTTTCTTTTAGCGAGCTGAAAGCAACTTTTGCCTTTTTCCTTTTAGACATGATGTAGCTGTCTGTTGCTATGGCGATTAAAACATTAGCTATCAGGGGTTTAGACTCCTTTCAGAAAAACGTTTTTTAAAGGAAGATGATGTAAAGATTTGACCCTTTTTTTGTCTGGTTTGTGCTGAAAACACGATCACGGACGTGCGCTGACACTTTAGAGCGCCGCTTGAAGTTTGACGAGACTTGAAAAGGCGTCTCCGCAGCCTCGGCGAGGGACTGAATCCGTCGGCGGTGCGTCCGAGAGGCATGTGACACCAATACGATGACTTAGCTGAGACCGACGTGACTAAAGGCTCCAACGCTACGAATGATGTCACGCCCATGCCCGCCAGCAGAATGTGAAATTAAATCAAACGTCATGGCGGCGGCCATGTTGAAAACCTGAAGGGGTTTTACGACCACACGGAGGGAAAAGTACTCCAGAACCAAATCTGGACCTTCTCAGGACTGTCTTCTCCCAGCACCAGAAATCTGGATATTATTATTATTATTATTATTAAGATTATAATTTTTGTGTCTTCATGGAAAAAACAAATTAAAGCAGCATAAATATGTACGTTTCTGTTGGTCTTCGATTTGGAGGCAGGAAAGTCGGTGCGGGTGAGAAGTTTCTGGAAAAAGAAACATCTGGTGGTTGAAGTGTTTTTAAATCCTTTTTTTTCTTTTATTAAGCTCATATATTGTTTAAAGCGGCAGAAAGAAAGGTTTTCCCATTTTAACCTCATGTTTGTGGCCTTTGAGCCGTTGGTATGACGCCTGTTCGGTCTCTCATGTCTCATTTTCTCATCCGTCATGATTTTCCTGGGTCTCTTCTCGGTGTCCTCTGTCGCTCTGAGAGATGAGTTCACGGCATCGATGTGACTTCTTCAGTCTCGATATCGATACAGACCCCTGTGGTCCGGATATCGATTGGTACCTGGTACCGATCCAGTACCACTGTTGAATTAATCAGCTGTGCACCTCATCAGCCAGTTCTTAAAATAAACGCTTTTGCTAACTCGTGATCCGACCTGGTCACCGTCTGTTTTCTGTCCTCCGGAGGGTCATGTGGTCCGTCGAGGTTATCCCAGCTACCTACAGGAGTACACCTGGACAGGTCGCCAGGGCAACATGTAGACAACCACTCACTCCTACGGGCAATTCAGAACCACCAGTTAACCTGAAATACGTGTTTTTGGACTGTGGGTGGAAGCCCACTCAAGTGTGTGGAGAACATCCAAACTCCACACAGAAAGACCTAACCCAGGAGTCACACCAGGAACCTTCTCGCTGATGTATGTTGAGAGGAATGTTTGGACGTCACCCGTCTGAGAACGTCTTCAGCTCATTTCTAACATGTCTGGTGTGAATGTGTCTCGTGAGGTCATTCCACGGCATCACGGGTCTGGACTGTGAGTGGGACACTTCCACAGCCGTTCTGTGGTGGATTTGCATCAATGCTTGGAGTTCTTCTCCCATATTTTGGTAAACCTGGGAATTCTTTTCTCCTCATTGATGGCGCTGAGTCAGCAAATCAAACCCAAACCCTGATCCTCTGAGAAGGTCCTCCTTGGCATATACAGCATTGTTTTTGGAGAGCACCAGCTTCTTCTGTGGGGTTCTACCATGGAGATCCTGCCTGGTGGACTCATAAACAGAGATGTTTGCCAGTTACAGCGACGTCTTCGAGCCGTTAGCTGTTGCTCTGTGAGGTTCTTCTTCACCTCGGTGCGGACTGCATTGTGTTTTTGTAGGTATCTTGGCTGGCCTCCCACTTTCACTAGGAGCAGCCAAAGAACCAACCGTCTATTTATAGAGAGTCTGTCTGTGGACTGATGGATGCATAAACACTTTGAGATCACTTTCCAGCCTTCTGCAGATCAGATAGTTCAACTTTCTATCAGACATGCTTCACATCATCAGAGGGAACAGCAGACTCAGCATAATTTATCAAAGTAACTAAGCCACACCTCCAACGTCATTTCATCAACAGGACTCCACCTGAGCAGCCAACATGTTACGGGATGAGCTGTAGGGAGCTCCCAAACACAGGAGAGGCATCAAGTTCCTGTGAAGTTCTTTGTTTCAACACAATAAAAGACTTCAGGAATCCAAAATAAGCTAAAAAAGAAAGAAAGAAAACCACAAGGAACATAGAAGACCACAACAGAAAAGACACAGGTGCAAGCAATCGGGAGTGAAGGGAAGTCAAACTCGGAGTTAAGAAACCAAGAAAAAGACTTTCAAAATAAAACAGGAACTAGTCAAAACCCAACAGAAATCCCAAACCAAAAACCAAAAACTTTAACATGAAACACCAACTTAATAGTGTAATCTGTATATTTGGTTATATTAGAGGCTAAATCTGTTTTTTTTCTGAAATTCTGATTTTATATTAAATGATTTCTACATATAAATTTTTATATGTAGAGTTTCTCTTCCCTGCGTTCTTGAAGAAACGGCTGATTCAGTCAAACATTCGGTTTGTCTTCCACGTTTGTCAACTTTTATTTTTTTAGACACTAGATGACGTCACCTCCATCCTGCGCTGAGCGTTTGTAGGTCCTGCGTGACCACCAGGAGTCCGTTAAGAAGGGTCCGGGGGTCCATGAGGAAGCTCTGGTGTGGGACAGGAAGTAGAAGACATGGCTGCTCCATCAGGCCACGCCACGGAGTTCGGCTTTTATTACATTTCTGGGAGATAAAGGAGACGTTTGTGTTATCGCACCGCTGCGGTGAAGGATGAACATCTACGCATCCAAAACCGTTGAACATTTAAAAACAAAAAGCTAAAAAAAACCCTCCTGGGGCTTTTTATAAGCCTGTTGCTTTTTTTTTTCTTTCAAACAAAAAAAAACCCGAATCACACAACCGGGAGGTCGGGGTTCGAGGCCTGAACGGAGATGTTTCTCTGTTATCAAATCCTCTGAGCCGTCGCTGATGACTGATGGTGACGTAAGACGAGTCTCTTTGTTGATGAAGATAAACCCTCGTGTCCAACCTGCGAGCCACTCTGTCTGATGGAGCGGCGAGTGGACCGTGGGACGCGGGTTGATGCGGATCAGCGAGGATTAATGATCAGATAACTACAAACCTCAAAGCAATCTCTCTTTGTCTCCCGCCATCGCTCTCCAGCAGTTGCACTTTGTCACGGCGTGACACTCGCTGCCAGGAAGTGGTGGAAATAAGAGCGTGGAGCGGGCGCAGATGAAAACATCAGCTGCTGAGTGAAAACCGCCCGACGGGGTCTTTCTTCATTTCTCATGCTTTTATTTTGTAGTAATGTCTCACACTTCCAGCAGATTTCCTTTGGCCTGGTTTTCCCTTTCGTGGGTCCTCCTGGGGTCGTGTTGCCGTGGTCTCCAGTCGCCGGGCGCCGTGGGTGACATGTCTATTTTTACCTCATCTCCAGGCGCCTGTTGACAAACAGAGCTGAGATCTTTGATCCGGAGCTTTTCCTGGTTGCTCTTGGTGTTAGTTCATCTTCTGTCCTAACAGGTCTGTGGGCTGTGCCGACTCAAAAACCCAAGAAACAGGATCAGAGTGGGGAATTTAGGCCCCGTGGAGTGGGCCCAGTAATGAGCTCTGCCAAAATGTTGAGGACGTTTAAGTCACTGAAGCGCTTTTTTCCTGAACTTTTCTGTGTTCACAAAGGTCAACACAGAGCTGCCGCTCTGCCAGAGCTTCGCTCACGCGGGCCCACGCGGGCCCACTCGGGCCCACTCGGGCCACAGCTTTAGACGCTGCAGAAACAAGCTGAGAGTTGTTCCTCTCTTCTCACAGTGGGGTTTAATGAAGACCCAGAGTTCAGACGTGCTTCACTGATCTCCAACAATAAACTCCGTCCCCGCGGAGATACTCGGATGTAATTTAGATGAGAGCAGCTGACACTCGTGGGATCCAGGCTTTTTGTTTTATTTTTTTGTCAAGGCATCAGTTTTATTGTAAACTTTAAAAAAAAACTGGATATATGTAAGCTCTGGTGTGCATAAATGTTAGTCGGGAGAAGAGAAATGACAAATCCACCCAGGTGTGACTCTGACTCAAAATTTCTTTTTAACAGAAGCACAGATTTGCGTAACAAAACTAATTTTAATAACAGAATAAAACATTTCCTTCTCATAATATTAAATTATATGTTGTCTTAATAGATCTGGCATTAAACTGGTGCTTTTATAGCTCATTGTCAAGTAACTTGGCTTTTATTTTGAAAATCTTCATCCTCTCATTTTTGAGAAGATGAAAATAATAAATGTCTGGGATTTGTTGAAACCTTTTAACTTACTTAAACATTTGTTGCTTACATTAAATGAGTATTAATAACTTGATGGTCTTTAGCTTTTGTCTCTGCGCCACTTTCCCTCCATCACACCCACAGTCACGGGAAATGTTTGACCTCTTGCTCGAGGGCGCTTCAGACCTTCTGATCGGCCTTCTGTGGTGGGTCCTCCACGGCACAAACGTCCACCCAGGTCTTGTTTCTGAGCAGGTTTGGACAGTTTAGGAAGCTGGCGGGGTTTGTGACCAACGTTGAATCAGTCTGAAAAAGTCAAAGACAGGAAGTCGGGACTTTGTCAGGACATGACTGTTAAATGGCGCCGTGTGTTGCGTGTCTCTGTCAGTGTGTGGGCGAGGAGAGCTGGGTGGACAGTCGAACCGTCTACATTGGACATAAAGAGCCCCCTCCGGGCGCCGAGGCCTACATCCCTCAGCGTTACCCTGACAACCGCATCGTCTCCTCCAAGGTGAGCAGGTGCCACGCTTCGCCGCCACGCATCCTCGTTTGCTCGCTGATGACGTCACCGTGGCTTTCTCTGCGCCTCTGAGCTCCTTCTGCCGTCGTTTTCTCCCACAGTACACCTTCTGGAACTTCATCCCCAAAAACCTGTTCGAGCAGTTCCGGAGAATCGCCAACTTCTACTTCCTGGTCATATTCTTGGTCCAGGTAAGAGTCCGTCTCATTGGTCGAAGTCCACGTCTGATCGACAGACGTTTCGCTCGGTCACGTGATCAATCCACGCGAGGTAAATGACTCGTTCATGTAGATTAGAAGCTTCTAGACTCATTTGCTTCGTGTTTTTGTTTGATCGTGTGTTTTATGTTTCTAAACCTTCTTAATGAAACAAACTGAACTCAGGTCAGTGATGCTGCTGTCCTTTTCTTTTAGGTTATCTGAACAGAATAAACAGGCACTTCGTCAGTCGCAGGGATTTATTGTGTAAAATTAGAAAATGATCGTGGTGCTTATTTTAGAAGCTCGCGAGCTGCTTCCAGACTTCCCTTTTCTTAGCACCCCCACCCCCACGCCCACGCCCTCCCCCCTTCTCTTCCAACCTCCCACTGTTCCTCTTGTCTTGCAGCTCATCATCGACACCCCCACCAGCCCCGTCACCAGTGGCCTGCCCCTCTTCTTTGTTATCACTGTCACCGCCATAAAACAGGTACGACGCACACGAGCGCGCTCACATCTCCGGGAAATATCCCCCCCACACCCCACACCCCCCCAGCCTGAAATAAACACGCTCCCACTCTACCAATGGATATACACATTCCTGTCGCAGCCATTGAGTGTGTGTGGTGATGTGAGAAATGTGCTAATGAATGGCCTCCACTGTTACCGGCTGGAGCTGAGGATCCGGCGGCCCCGTGATGCTGCTGCATCCTCGCACCACCCACGGGTGAAGCCCCACTTTTACTGAGACCCACCTCTAAACACATGACATGTTCGCTTGAAAATCAGGAAACAGGTCAGCAGGCAGGGGAGCGCGATGACAGTGGGTGACTATAGCCCACCCACTCCCACTCCACCCCCCTGTCTCATGTATGCTCTGCACAAAAAAAAAAAAAAAAATCTCCACCCGCCCCCTTATCTTCTCCTTCCCCACCCCTGCTCTCCAGGGCTACGAGGACTGGCTCCGACACAAGGCCGACTGCTCCATCAACGAGTGTCCCGTGGACGTGGTGGAGCGGGGGAAGGTGGCGAGGACGCAGAGTCACAAGCTGCGGGTAAGAGCAGCCTCATTAGCTCAGTACCACACCTGAGGCCACGGTGCCACGCCGCAGCGCTGCTGCAGAGCCCCCCCCTCCCTGCCTCCCCCTCCTCTCTGCAGTGCTCTCTAACTTTGTCTCGCTCGCCTT
>JAOWBL010000014.1:4263219-4274343 GCA_028564865.1 Zenarchopterus dispar | reverse complement strand
AGGGGAGTCCAGTCCACGGTCCTGAGGGGAGCAGTGGACCTCCGGTCCCACAGGGGAGTCCAGTCCACGGTCCTGAGGGGAGCAGTGGACCTCTGGTCCCACAGCAGAGTCCAGTCCACGGTCCTGAGGGGAGCAGTGGACCTCCGGTCCCACAGGGGAGTCCAGTCCACGGTCCTGAAGGGAGCAGTGGACCTCCGGTCCCACGGCGGAGTCCAGTCCACGGTCCTGAAGGGAGCAGTGGACCTCCGGTCCCACGGCAGAGTCCAGTCCACGGTCCTGAAGGGAGCAGTGGACCTCCGGTCCCACGGCGGAGCCCCACTGGGATCGGTCCCTCTCCTGAACACTCCAGCCGTTTTGGCGCCTCACCTCCGAACACCACCTTGGTCATTTCTTACTCTCCGACTCCACATGTCTACCTGGCCCCGTCCCCTTCTCCACCCCCTCCCCCAGCACCCGTCCCGGACCCAGAACCCAACGTCGACGCCGCCATCTTCTGGAGGAGCTGCAACACTGCCGGCTGCACGCAGCCCATCTTCAGTGACTTCATGAACGGGATGAAGGAGATCTTCAGCAGAGTCCAGGCGGGACGAGCCAGCCAGGAGGGTAGGAGACAATCGAGATGTTCTGGAGATCCGTCAACATTGTCCTTGTGTGTTAACAGTGGACCATAAAACTGTCTCCCCCTGCAGATTACCAACGTGCACTCTCGGTGATCATGGCTTCCGGCAGACTTGAGGAATTTGTGGCCAGGCAGCAGGAAGGTGAAGTAAACCGTGTTGCTATGGTGATGGCTTGTGTTGCTCATTGTGTTTGAACTCATTTAGGACTTGATGTTCTGGGTTCTGTTGGAGCAGCGACTACTAGCCAAGTCCCGGATGGATGGAGGAGTGGCCTCCATGACTTTCTCCACCTTCTGTAATGAGTTCCTGTCTGAAGCTCTGGAGATGTCAAACCAGAGGGAGACCCCGCTGCTCTGTAGAAAGTTGGGAGGGGGAGGGGGGAGGTGCGCTCTCTGGTGCAGGGCGTGCAGACGCTGCTGGACCCGTTGGACCAGTCCAGATTTTCTGTTACGAAAAACTGGGTAAACCAATACACAGACGATGACCCGCTGTGGCGACGCCTCCGAGATGGTTGTTCAGAAACCGCTGAAGTTTTAGTTCTTATTGGTGGAAACCTGCTCTGAAACTCTTCTGTTTACTCAGTCAGGATTGGAGCTGATTAAATGTTTCATTATAATATTTGTCGTTCCAGAGCTACAAAGGAAACAAAAAGAGCTTCAGACAGCAGCAGAAGCTTTGGAGGCGGTGGTGTCGGCGCTGAAGAAATGACTGGATGAGGAGCTCCGAGCGGCTCCGAGGAGCGCCGACCGGCTCCGAGCATCTCCGAGCGGCTCCGAAGAGCTCCGAGCGGCTCCGAGCAGCTCCGACTGGCTTCGACCGGCTCCGAAGAGCTCCGAGCAGCTCCGACCGGCTCCGAGGACCGGGGTGGGGCTTAACGGGTTCGCCGCCGTTTCCAGGGACGATTAAAACACATTTATGTTTACAGCTGTCACGACAGTTAACGTCTTAATGGTGACATCAATTATCAGGTTTACAAATAAATAAATAAAAATGGAAGATGGAGAAAATGTAAAGAAATCTAACAGAATAATTATGAGCCAACAAAGTTACTTTTTTTGTTTTTTTTTTTACTGAAATGTAAAACTTCCTGACCAGAAATACAGTTTTTTTTTAAATATATTTTTAAAATAAGTGCATGTGTTTTTTGTTTCACTAAAACGGTTAAAAACACCAAACAGGCAAAGTTTTTCAGAAACAAGAATCACTTTTTTAGTAGAATCCTAAAGTATGTTTGTGTAAAGAAACTACTGAATATAAGACTTTTTTTTGTTTTGTTTTTTTAAACCAAGACGAAACATCTGTGGTGAGAAACGAGTTTCTGACTCTTCAGATGAGACAAACTTCATCTGTCCTTGGAGGACATTTGTCTCCGATTAAAGTTTATTTATGGTGTTGCAACAAAATCTAAATACCAAAACAAAAGTTTTATTTAAAAAAAAAAAAAAAGCATAAAAATTACAGTAAAGTTGAAGTTATTAATTTAAAAGCAAATATCTATTTTAAGTTTGGGTCAGAATTTGTCGATGAAACGACGACGCTCATTTCAGCCTCAGATTTGTTCGTGAACACGTTTTGGTGACTGAAAAGATAAAAATAAAAAACAAGATGAACTTATTGACCCGGTTCGATGTGTAATAAAAGACTTTGGGCTTTTTTAAAATTATTTTAAATAAGATCAACTCTGGATTTTTAGATGAAAATGGTATAAAACTCCAGAAACCAACCAGATCAAAGTCTTTTTTTATTAATTAGCTTGAAAAAGTTACAAAAGGTAACTGGCACTTCATAATACTCAGTATCAATACACACCTGATCGACTTTTAGTGTCTGTATAAATTAATTAAACAGCAGCAGAAGTGGAGATGTCAAATATTTGTAGAAATACTTTCAACATTTATCAGGATATTGATGAAATAAGGTTAAAAACTTTTTTTTCTCTTTTAAATTGAATTGTTTTGTGGAGGTAAAAACAGAAACTACAACTTTTTACATAAATCCACAAGTTAAGACCCAAACTGCTCTGAACCCGGCAGGTAACCACATTTCCTCCTTGAGAGTCCCACCACCCCACCTGAAGGTGTGGACCCCACTAGAGACCAATCCTGATGCTGACCTAAGCAGATTTAATGCCGAGTCAGCGTTCAAGCGTCTTCCTGACGTCTACGAGAGCAAAACGTCTCGTCGTGGGCCGGAGGAAGACGAGATGAGGTCTTCTTCAAACACAAGATGGTCACTTAGAAGAAAGGAAAGTAAAACCCGACGACGGCGGGAATCCTCCACCGAGCCTGAAGAGACATCTGAGGCACCGAGGAAACGCGTCGACTACGTTCATCCCGTCAAACCTGTACCAGCCAGTCGGGACAGACGGTAGAACCAAACCTGATCACCCTCAGACCTCCGCTGTGGAAGTGGGTGCAGCCGAGTGGACGTCTTCTGCTGGTCAGCGCACGTGGGGGTCAGTTTTTGAAGGCGCCGCAGCGGCTGGCTCTGCATATGAAGTCTTTGAGCAGGTTTCCATCGATGTGCCAGAAGGCAGCGGTCTGGGTCACCTCCGTCAGGTGGTTGACGCAGAACTTGAAGCAGAACTCCTCCAGGTCCTGAAAGAGAGAGAAAAATAAATCAATCAGGAGCTCGGCCGGGTTAGAGGAGCTTCAGGACCCTGAACGTGCACGACGGCGCTGCGGCCCTGTTGTTCCTTTAATACAGTACTATAGTACTACTATAGACGCTTTAATATAGTACTACTATCTGTGCTTTAACATAGTACTACTATAGAGGCTTTAATACAGTACTACAGTACTACTATAGACGCTTTAATACAGTACTATCTGTGCTTTAACATAGTACTACTATAGACGCTTTAATACAGTACTACAGTACTACTATAGGACGCGTTAATACAGTACTACTATAGATGCTTTAACATAGTACTACAGTACTACTAGACGCTTTAATACAGTACTATCTGTGCTTTAACATAGTACTACTATAGACGCTTTAATACAGTACTACTATAGGACGCGTTAATACAGTACTACTATAGATGCTTTAACATAGTACTACAGTACTACTATAGATGCTTTAATATAGTACTATCTGTGCTTTAACATAGTACTACAGTACTACTATAGACGCTTTAATACAGTACTATAGTACTACTATAGACGCTTTAATACAGTACTACAGTACTACTATAGGACGCGTTAATACAGTACTACTATAGATGCTTTAACATAGTACTACAGTACTACTATAGACGCTTTAATACAGTACTATCTGTGCTTTAACATAGTACTACTATAGACGCTTTAATACAGTACTACAGTACTACTATAGGACGCGTTAATACAGTACTACTATAGATGCTTTAACATAGTACTACAGTACTACTATAGATGCTTTAATATAGTACTACAGTACTACTATAGAGGCTTTAATACAGTACTATAGTACTACTATAGACGCTTTAATATAGTACTACTATCTGTGCTTTAACATAGTACTACTATAGACGCTTTAATACAGTACTACTATAGATGCTTTAACATAGTACTACAGTACTATAGACGCTTTAATATAGTACTACTATCTGTGCTTTAACATAGTACTACAGTACTACTATAGACGCTTTAATACAGTACTATAGTACTACTATAGACGCTTTAATATAGTACTACTATCTGTGCTATAACATAGTACTACAGTACTACTATCTGGGTTTTTCTACACTAGAAGAAACCTCCAACAGAACCAGAACCAGGTTCTGGTTCTGCCGAGCTTCCTAAAGAAGAAGGCTTCAAGAGAAGGAGAAGCGAGTGATGGTGCGTGTGGGTGCAGCGGGCGGGTGGAGGCAGACGTGAGCGCCGTTGCTCAAAGTGCTGACCTCGGCGTCGTATCTCACAGCAGCAGACAGCAAGGAGAAGGCGTTTTCCACCGTGATGCCCCTCTTGATGATGTGCTGACAGAGACGCTTCAGCCGGTCCTCGCAGTACGACGTGGCCAGGTCCAGCAGCCCTGAGGACACGCAGACGGGACCGGGACACGTCAGGGATCCAGAAAGACACAAACAAACAAAGACAGATCCGGAGTGTGACTGACCGATGGCGTCTTCAGGAGGCAACTCCACCTGGTCAGTGTAGAGGAACTCCAGGAAGGAGCGGTACACCGGGTAGGAGAACTGGTCCATCTCAATCACCTCCTTCATGTCTTCATTCCAGTGAGACTGGAACATGGACCTGAAGTGTTCACACCTGCACGGGAACAGAAACAAGCATCCTCACACCAGCGCCTCCACTCCAGGAGACCAGCAGAACCTCTGGGAGTCACCTGATTTTGAGGACGGCCTTGTGGACGTAGATGTATTTGCCGTCGACGCAGAACTTGAGGTCGGCCGTCTCCGGGTTGTCAAACTCCTTCTTCAGGGACTGGGCCACGGTCAGGAAGTCGTCGTGCTCTGAGGAGACAAGAACCAGGGAGGACCCGGCTCAGAGAGGCAGAACCAGGGAGGACCCGGCTCAGACAGGCAGACCTGGCTCAGAGAGGCAGAACCAGGGCAGACCCGGCTCAGACCGGCAGATCTGGCTCAGAGAGGCAGAACCAGGGCAGACCCGGCTCAGACCGGCAGAACCAGGGAGGACCCGGCTCAGAGAGGCAGAACCAGGGAGGACCCGGCTCAGACAGGCAGATCTGGCTCAGAGAGGCAGAACCAGGGCAGACCCGGCTCAGACCGGCAGAACCAGGGAGAACCCCGCTCAGAGAGGCAGAACCAGGGCAGACCCGGCTCAGAGAGGCAGAACCAGGGCAGACCCGCCTCAGAGAGGCAGAACCAGGGCAGACCCGGCTCAGACAGGCAGACCTGGCTCAGAGAGGCAGAACCAGGGCAGACCCGCCTCAGAGAGGCAGAACCGCTGGCTTCTCGCGTCGGTTCCATAAACTCTCATTCTCCGTCTAGCTACAATAACCATATATGGTAAAGGGATTTCTGTGACATCACATCTGTTCATGTTTGAAACAAACAAACAAAAGGTTCTGGTGATGATGGAAACGATTTAGAGACGGGTTTCTTCTTCTCTTACCCAAAGAAAGAAACCGCCACATGACCGAGGGCGTGGCGAAGCAGGCGAAGACGTCGTCCGTGCACGTGAAGTGCGTGAGGTGTGGCAGCACCAGGGACTGGCCCCGGCACTGGCCCCACATGTACACCTGACCGCTCTGGGTCTTGGCAGCTGACGTCTGCGTGGAGTGACAGGCGGCGATCTCCACGATTCTGTTAGAGAAGAAGAAGAGGAGAAGTCAGCCGGCGGCGGCGGCGCGACATCAGGACGGTTCAGCGTGCGCCGCCGAGCACTGCACCACCTCTCTTTCTCCGTCATGATCTGAACCGGGCTCAGCTGGTTGCTCTTGTTGCCGGTGCCCAGCTGCCCGTAGGTGTTGGCGCCCCAGGCGTAAAGCACGCCTTCGTCGGTCAGGGCCAGGGAGTGGGCGTAGCCGGAGACGATCTGCAGAGCCACACAAAAACAAACAAACAAACAATCACAACTGGGAGAAAATGGAGGCAAAAGTGTTTCTTCTTAAAGGTGGAAACAAAGAAACGTCATCTGATCAAAGTGTACCACATATGCTCTAAGCTCCGCCCACCAGGGTATCAGTTTCTTCTTCTATGAAAAAGGAGTTTTGTTTAGTTTGCATCATTTTAACGGGTAATATCTGAAAAACGGGACTTCATTGATTTACAGTTGTTTGATAATAAATCGCCATTATAAAAACTACTTCTAACCATCAGGTTAACAGAGATGAGCCACTGTGGGCCCCTGAGCCCAAACAAGAACCCCTCAAGGTCAAGTTAACTTTTATGAAACTAAATGTGAGGGAGGGTCTTCATCCCAACCAGACCAGGTTAGACACCCGTGGCTGCATTCACACATTCAGATCCAGATTTAACTTCAGATCCAGATTCAGATCCAGATTGAACTTCAGATCCAGATTGAACTTCAGATCCAGATTGAACTTCAGATTCAGATCCAGATTGAACTTCAGATTCAGATTTAACTTCAGATCCAGATCCAGATCCAGAGTGTGATCTCTCACCTGCTGCACACATAACCCTTGCAGAGCCACCAGTCGACAGGGGGTGAGCTGGTTGCCGTTGTTTCCGAGCCCAAGTTGCCCGTTCCCGTTGTAACCCCAACCGTACACCTGAAGACGAAGACGGCGTCAACCAGCCAGCCCACAGAGCGAGACAACGGCCTTCACGCCAGTGAACTCTCACCTCTCCGTTGTCCACCACCGCCAGAGACGAGGTCTGACCACAGACGATGCCCACCGCCACCTTGTTCTGCAGGCAGATGGACACTCTCCGTGGAGTGGGCTGGTTCGCCGTGGAGCCCGACCCCACCTGACCGCAGTTGTTGTAGCCCCACGCGTACACCTGTCAGGTGACGAGGAGAAAGCTCTGACAGATGGACGGTTCTCAGAGAGTGAAGCGTTAAATATCAACCGGCTCTTTAAATTAATTATAAAGCTTTTTTTTTTTTTTTTTTAAACCCCTCAAGTCAGAGAAAACGTCCCACCCCCCTCTCGAAAACCCTCCAGATTTATCTGGTAATCCCACTGTGTTATTTACACACAAACCATCTGACAACAAGCCTGACTACAGAAAACCTGCTCACTTTATGTGACGCTGCCAGAACAACGGTTTAATCAATCAATCCGTTTTCATGGCAACAAAGCAGTTTATCACAGAGATGAAGCCGTTTCTGACATCCAGCAGCAAGCTTCTGCCTCATCTCTAGGTTTGTGTTTATTCATTAAAGAACAAGTTTTTATCCACAGCAGCGCACAGGTGGAAAAACCCGAGCTTGAGGACGGGGACAAACCTCGTCTCACACCGAGGACTGCTGTAGGTCCGCCGACACTCACCTCCCCCGAGTCGGTCAGAGCCATGGAGTGGTGAGACCCACAAGCCACCTGGATGATCTTCCTGTTCAGCAGGTTGGCCGACACCAGAACCGGAGAGACGCCCTGATTGGTGGTCCCGTTGCCCAGCTGGCTGTAGCCGTTGTGGCCCCAGGCAAACAGCTCTCCATCTGCAACACAAACACCAGTCACCTGAGCGCTTCCCTCCAGCGGGGGAGGGGAGGGGTGGGGGGTTCTGAAGGTACCTTCTGTGGCCAGCAGGACGTGGGGCCCGCTACCGTAGCTCAGACTCGTCACCTTCCTGCCACTCAGGAAGTCCAGCTTCTTGGGCAGGATTGTGCTCTGGCTGTCCCCCGTCCCCAGACAGTTGCTGCAGTTCAAGCCGAAGACGAACACCTGAGCGTGGCGGGACAGAGACGCCACGGCGATGCAGAGCAGACACGAGGAAGGTTAGAGCAACGCCGAAGCATCACCTGAGCAGGTAACGGCTCACCAAACATCAGCACCAGAGGAAGACCCGGCGGGTGTCCAGATGTGGAGTCCACACCTCTGAGCTCATCGCTCGGAGCCGCCGCCATCTTACAAGGACTGATTCAAACATCTTATTTACCGAGTTATGTAACATAAAAACACATTATTATTTAATCACAAAGTTTCCAAACAGTTTTTCCAGCGATGTCCAACTGTCAGGTTTTATTAAAAACGTCCGCGCCGTCGTCAAACTCGCTGCTGCGACCAGATTCAGACGGTTTCCTCTCAACTCGATCAACGATCAAGTCAGAAGAATTATCATCATAACAACAACAACAACAACAATAATAATAATAATAATAAAAAGGTAAATAAAAGTCATATCCAGGACTTGAGCATAAATGATTCTGGCGTATGTGAATAAAAGTCTGATCTGTAAAACCTCGGCAGGAAACCAACTTTGGTTAAAACGTTTTATTTCTCTGGTGAGGAGATCCAGGTTTAGGACTCGTCGCTGGTTCAGGTCTCGTGGAAGTCAGTGACCCACCTGAACCTTTGGTGGCTCAGCTGCAGGTGACATGTCAGCGGGGGAGGGGGGTGGGATGATTTAACCCAACGTCTGTTTAACACAGATGACCTCTTCTGCTCCAGAGTCAAAAGTACCGATCTTCTCCAGATGTTCCAGATGTTCCTCTCTGGTGAACCTGACCGCTGAGCTGACGTGATCCTTCAGGGTCTCTCCTCCTGGAGTTTGAACTTTGACCCCGGCAGCTTGGTCTCGCTCCTGTGATGGTGATGCAGGAGTTTAGCGCTTTGGCTTCCACTTCCTCCGTGAGGAGAACCGGACATCTTACAACCCTCAACGGTCCTTCCAAACTTCCACCAGCGAGATACGAAGAAGCGTTTCCGGAGAGGCGCAAAATATTTTCAAGAAGCGGTTATTTTGACCTTTTAAGGATTACTGTGAACTGAATAACAGATTATAAACCAGCAAAATGCTTCTCAGCGTCCAGCTGGAGAACAGGAAGTTCTGGTTCTGGGTTAACAGTGTTTACGGGTCACTTGTTCAAGCTAAAAACACACTGACACGTTTCCTTTGGTCTTCTTTTTATCCACCAGTGTTTGCAATCAGCTGTTGTGAATAAACACTGGGCATTTGTATTCACATAATTTAGTAAACAAGTCCTGTATTCTGTTATTTTAGTTCTATTTAGGGAGATTATCTGAAAAATTAAAAACTCAGACTGTGTTCATCCTTCAACAATGACGTTAAAAATAAAAAAAATTATATATATATATATATATATATATATATATATATATAAAAAACAACAGTGAAAACTGGACACCAACCCTGGCGTGAGCGGCTCGTAATCCCGACCTCCCGCATTGCTCACCTCGTCGTCATACGTGACGTAGATGGCCTCGTTGGCAGACGAGCCAAACACGCAGGCCTTCCGGATGGAGGACAGCGCCTCGGAGCCCATCAGGCTGAAGATGGGCCACTTGGTCACGTCCACCATGACGCCAGCGGGGAGGCAAAGCTCTAACCAAAGACCGGACAGGGGACAGGACCCGCGAGGAGGTCTGGATGGCCAGTTCTGGTGCCAGTTCTGGTGCCAGCTCTGCCGTCACTGTTGCAGTGAGTGTGAGAATAAACAAGAAACAAGATATTTATCATCTTATCACTGTATTCATTTAGTTCTTGCACTAACAAAAACAAAAACAAATAAATAAATCTACCCCCAGCCTTTATAATCCTTTGAGCACAGATGGGTCCAGTCCAGATGGACAAGCGACCCGTTTCTTGAGTACGCTAACGTACCATCAGAGATGCCGTTTCTGAACCTTCAAACGGAAATTCTTCTGACCACTGGACAGTTTCCCATTCTGGCTCAGTCAACTTTAGATGAGCTTTGAGACGCGTGTCCAGATGTTTCCAGCTTCTTCTTTTGCATGGCAGACTTCAGCCGTCTTTAACCTGGAATTCAATGCTGATTTTCAGCCCTGTCCCCGGCATACAGAGATTTCTCTAGATTCTCCAGATCTTCAGGTGTCTTTTACTGTAGATGATGGACTATTCAAAGTTTGCTACCTTATCGGAGCAAAATGTTTTATATTCTTTAAATATCCAGAAACATTTTTTTCTTATGATTGAAAATAAAACCTACTTGGACCGAACAGAAACTGTACATCTTAAATGAAGAGGTGACATAAATCACTTCATCAGGTTACACAGCTGTGACTTTAATTGCGTTTTAATGTGATATTTAGTGAAACTTGCCTTTCAGACGCGACATCTGCTTGAACGGGACTTTTGTGCTTTTTAGCTGAAAACGGTTGTTTTTCACATGTGTGAGCGGATAAAGCTCCGCGGATTAAGGCTCTCCGGGGAACTGGACCAAGCGGGTGTTACACGCGTGGACAGCCGGGTCACGGTCACGGAGGAATTAGGTTTTATAACCGCCTTTAAAACGAGGTTTTCAATCGGGTCGGCGGTGAACGCGCGAGGACGGCGCGCGCGAGCACGGCGCGCGAGCACGGCGCACGAGCAGCTACGTGACAGCCGTTAGCTCGCTCATGTTTACCTTCGTCACAAACGCTTTATTCAGCAAAACCCCAAAACCCCACTCAGCAAAACAAAGAGCTGGAAGCGGACCGGGGGCCGTTCCGGAGTCGCCCTCGTCCGCTTCAGCTACTTTCATTGTTTTATCTGATGCTAGCTACCAACCTTGAAGGAAACGACTCACCATTTCCGCAAACTCACCTGTTTCATGAGTCTGCCCGTAACTTCGTTAGCGGTGTACCATGACACGCGAGGGGTCCGGCAGCGTGACACGCGTGTACGTTTCACTTTTCTCCCCTGAAGCCGCCTGCAGCCCCCGCTCCGAGCTCCGACCTCCAGCCGCGCTCTCAGCTCCGAGCTCCGAGCTGATCGCGTTTATTTGGAGAATGGAGAGTCACGTGATTTCTAGACCCAAATAACCGATTGCAGACCATGTTCCAGAGATTACAGAGACATCGATGGAGCTGCAAAAACCTGCAACCAGCGGCCGGACAAGCAGGGAGACGATCAATAAAACATATACACGATCATTCAGCTGTTTTTATATAGATC
>JAOWBL010000014.1:4225536-4239826 GCA_028564865.1 Zenarchopterus dispar | reverse complement strand
ACACACACACACACACACACACACACACACACACACACACACACACACACACACACACACACACACACACACAGTTAAGTGTAAAGTAAGCCTGTCTGTCAAGCGGACAGAGGTGGCGGTCCGGGGGAAGGTGCAGCATCATTCTGCTAAACAGTTCCAACTCCATCGTACTCCGTCATCCCGGCTGAATTATTCCACCACAGAAACCACCGGTGGAACCCCAAAGGGAAGAAGAGGAGGCAACAGTTTTGAAATGGTCTAACTCAAGTGGGGGGGGAAAAAAAAAAAAAAAGATTTGGCTTGAAACAAATTCTTATAGGAGACCACAAATGCAAGATTTTAAGTAAGTGATACAATCTGGAACGTGACTTTTTTTAAATTTTAAATGAATATATTTATATAACCCAGTGGGTGGATCAAGAAAGTGCTTTAATGCGAATATCTTCCAGATATAACAAAGATGTCAACTTCTGCTGGAAAAAAAGTTTTAGGTTTTCAAAAGAAATATCAACAAAATATTTGAATTTTGGGAGATTGAAGGTAGTGATTGTGTTGCCACTAGAGGTCTCAATGGACCTGTAATTATGAGCATAATGTGAAATGGAGCTGAGAGTCAGAATCCAATAACATCTCCTGCATGCCTCTCCCTCAGATCTGCTCCACACAAGCTCCAGACCAGCTCAAATGAAATGGCTTTTCACTCGCAGAAAAAGAAAAAAAAGTTTTATCCCCGACCCAAAACATTCACTACGTTTTAATGTAAGTAAAGATAATGGGAGGGGAAAAAAAAAAAAAAAAAACTAAGTCAAAAGTCAACAAAACATTGAGAGTAAAAACTGAGAATCACGTGCACGAAGGTACAGCTTTGATCGGACAGATAGCAGGGGATGAAGGGTTGACGGGGGAAATTCAAATGAAAAATCTGACCTAAGCAGTCAATGTCACTGTTCCCATTTATTTAAAAAAATTAAAAAAATAAACAAACAAAAAACTAAAAAAAAAAAAAGAAAAGAAAAGAAAAAAAGCCCTTGTCCCCAAAATATGCTGCCATCTATAAAAAAAACTGGACATCTAAAGCTGAAAGGTCAGAGGTCAGCCAACAAATCTGTTGTACAAGTCAGTTATACTAATGACATGGAAATTATTACATAACGCAGCAACGTACAACAGGCTTAATGATTGTTTGTTTCCAAGTGCACACGCCACTCAAATGAAGGGACTCGGGAATAATCAAGGAAGTCGTCATAAGGTCAAGGTCTTCCTACATTTACCTCCGGACAATTTCAGTCAATGATTTAAAATTAAAACGTAAGGATGCAGATGTTTCCCTATGTTTGTATTTTTTTGGTGGGGTGTGGGGGGCACTTTAATGATAATTAAGACTGTTAGAATGTCAAACTAACACAAAAGTAAGAGAACAAAGTTGTGTTCAGACAGTTTCACACTCCTGACAGGACAAATGTGTGTGTGTGTTATATCTGTGTTTAGCTGTGCATGTGTGTGCAGATATATACATCTACACACACACACACACACAATATATATATATATATATATATAGATACACACACACACAGTATATATATATATATATATATATATACACACACAGTATATGGTGTGTGTGTGTAGATGTATATATATATCTGCACACACACACTATATGCAGTATTCAGTGTGTGCATTGTACTGTATGAATAATTATTCTGGGGATTATGAGCAAATGAAAGTAACAAAAAGCAATATTAATAATATATATATATTTTTAATTAAATACATTTCTGGACAAAAATGCCATACATTGTGCGTAAGTTGCAGTTTTCTTTTGGTAACTGACTCGTGTTTTAACTGTGGAGGGGAGGGGGCGGATGGGGTGTGTGTGAAATAAATAAATAAATAAATATAAAAAGAAGAAAAAAAATCAGACATTTGAAGTTTGACAGAAATGGGCTCTGAAGAGCTGAAGGAGAAAAAGATGGCGACATTAATTAAATAAATAAACAATAGATTGTTAGTAATATCCTTAATACTAAGTCAGTGACTGTAACAAAAAAAAAGTCTGTTTAAAAAAAAAAAAAAAAACATTTGGCACATGATGTGCTCATGTCAAAATGTTCACACTTTGATTCACTTATTTTAACTTTAACACTGTGACTAAACTGAAGCCCTTACAAAATGAGCATTTTAAATGATCCTGACTTTTGAATATCTAAAATAAATTTTAAAAAATTCAAGTGAAGGTAAGTTGCATCATTTCCTTGTAATCCAATCATGGCTCCAGGAGTTCAGTGTGAACTGCTGAAAGGCCCTGACATCTCCCCATTTTTCTGCCTCTCATTTCAGGAAGCATGCCTGGACATGTCACCTTCCCTGCTCAGCCTTTTTAACCCCTTCCTGACACTTGCTCCCCAAACAACCACCTCAAAGAGCCGCCTGACCCTCGGGTGGAGAGGTCAAGTAACCTCTTCCATCCCGCCGAGTCCGGGGACATGGACATGACAGCCCATCACCTCCCCAGATCAAGTGGTCTTGGCTGACCTCTTCTGCTGCTTTGCACCAGCCTTTTCTTGTACAAGCACAAATCAAGATTTGCAATAATATCCTCAAACCGGGGAGACAAAAGGCAGTGGCCATTCAAGCAGTCCAAATAAAAAGACAGGTTAAACATTACTGAGTCAGCCTAGAATACAGTCAACGAGAAATACACACTTTTAACTTTGGCCCGCATTACAAGAGCGATGGAGAGTTTTACTGAGGCTAGGGTGGCGTACATGGATGCTACCAGCGAGGAACGGCTTTGTTCTGGACAAAACTCCAGCCTGCTAAAGGTACGTGTTAATCCAAGAAAATCCTGCAACATTTGCTCACCCAGTAAAACGCACAAAACGTCGGCACACGCAGACTAACATAGATTCCCCCGAGGCTGCAGCCGTGCCTTATCACACCAGCCCAAGACACATGTGAGGAAATACATTTCACAAGACAACAACCGCATGCATGTGAAGCATCTTCTTTTATTTATTTATTTATTTGCAAATGACAGCCATACACCACCATTTCCACTTAGAGTGTAACAGTCAGGTGGGACTGTGACAGAAAAATTTAGGACACACGCCAATCTGTGTCGAATAACAAAATTCAACAAAACCACAAAAAAGAAGTTTTGATTTCAGTAAATTATAAATTGAAACTACGATAACCAATATCTGACACTAGTTTGGTGCAACATGTAATGATTCATTTGCTGGTATGTGCCAGTTTGGGGTTTCTGATGACATCATGTTCACACTTTCCAAAAGTCTATTAATTCATGGGGGTTATTTTAACTCATTTTAGTGAAGTACCGACCACATTATGGGACACCCACAGCAGCATCTGCCATATAAATACACCCACGTCCACAATGTGGTGACATACTAAATTCAGATTTATTTTTATTTTTTTTTCCAGTAATGTACCGTTTTATTCTGACCTTCCTCTTACTGTCATAAGACAGCAGCAATAAACAGGATGCAGACAAAGCAGCACACAATGATGCAATCTCAAGAGTACAAGCAGTGGACTTGAATTACACTTGAATTACACAAGAGCAGTTGTTTAAATAATTGAAAAAACAAGGAGTGTAACCCCCCCCCAAAAAAATTTAAATTAAATAAAAATCACAATATTTCTTCTCTATCAAACTTATTATTAGAAATTACTATCTAAAAGCACCATGAGAACATCCTGAATCAGGATGCAAGTTTTTGTGTTTGTTGCACTCACGTGAAAGGAGGAAGAGAGGATGAGGATGGACTCACACACACACACACACACACACTCACACACACACACACACTCACACACACACACACACACACCAGCGCTGCATTGACACAAACGGGTTTTTAAAAACACATTACTCAAAACTTCCAGGCTTACACCAGATATTATTATTACTACTCTAATTCAGTGTTTGAAAATATTTTGCACACACTAAAACCATGACCTTTAATAAGCACAAAACGAATTTGTCAAGCAGCCCTTAGTTTTGTTTGGCATCCTAAATAAATAAATAAATAAATAAATAACATTGATTACCTTTCTATCTGATTTCATCATGTTCTTGTCTGTGCCTAAACTATCTCTGAAAATTACACAACAGTTTAACATTATTTACAGCACTAATTCAGAAATTACACTTGATGATGTAACTGTTGTCAATAAACCAAAGTGGTTCCAACTTATAAAACAGACCTAAGAAGACACTAAAAGTGACACATACAAATACATAAATTAACTGCAACATCTCTGAATCACCAGAAATCTAATTTAATTATCTGAGTCCATTTTTAAGCTCAAGTATCACCCTAAACTGAAATATGTTCGGTACCAAAACAAGACACCACGCTGCCCCGTCAAAAGTCACGCTGAGAAATTACTGCCAACGCTGCTGCTAGTTACCATTTCACTACTGAAACTTAGTTATCAAACATTTGATTCACCAGAACTGCAAAAGGTTGTCGTTTCAAACATCCTGCTGAAGTATACCATTTTCTAATTCAAAAATAAATAAATAAATAATACAATAAAAAACATTTCCTTCTTTTTAGTAAAACAGAAACAGGAGTGGGTGGGGAAAAAAATCACCTAAAATTCATATTTCAACACAAACAGCCAGTCTAAATGTGTTAGTGTTCACATAAAATGACTTGAATTTGGGTGAGTCATGGACTGCACTATTTTCACCTTAACAGATATGTTAAAAAAAATGACCTGGTGTGCACACAGTGCACAGCAGCTATTGAGATCACAACTTGCAATTTTATAAAAATGCCACTTTCCATACCATGTTAAAAATTTCACCAAGTCTAAAGCTTTATCTACTTTAGTTATGCAGCACACACACACACACAAATAAGTAAATACAAAATTTTAAAAAATAAATAAAAATGCTAACACACTTATAGGAATCATACTAAACACCTTCACTGCTACACTACTGAAACTTAGCCAAAACTAATTTTATAATTAGATCCAGCATGCAAATAAGCAGACTTCTTTTCTTAAGGCAACACCTTAAATTACAGGCTTAACTGACCACTATCCAAATGATTACAGAAGCTAAAACGTGTGTGCATGAAAACTGACTGACCATCTGACAGCTTCTGTTTCGTGCTGCCAAGACGGAGAACTGAGAATAACCAACACGACCTGTAAAAACCTGTTCCTATCACAGCAAATTTGAATACTATAAAGTTTGTGCTGAGTGGTGCAGAAAGGAGGAAGAGAAGGGTGGTGGTGGAAGGGTGGAGGGGGGGAAGGTCTCTGCAGTCTGGCTCCAACACATGTGAGCGAATACAAGAAGAGAAGCACCGTTTCACCAGGAAATGGGGGTGGGAGCCCATTTTGCCAGAGGGGTCTAAGAAGACAGAATGATGAGTCACAGAATGTCAGACGAAAAGTCTGAAGCAGCACAACGGAGCTCCACGACAGGGAAAAAGGCAAACACCGGGGAAGGGGGGGGGGAAAGAGAAACCTGTGGCCCCTACAGCAGGTTGACGCTACGCCCTGCAGCCAATCAACATGTTCAAACACACCTTTATCCATATAGTATGGATGTAAATTCGAGCGATCTGACTTTATTCTTAAAAAATTTTAAAAAGAAAAAAAGCGTCAACTATGTAGGTTAACTGACACTATGACTGACCATCAGAAGGACTACTTCAACTTTCGGCGAAAAACAGGAAAACACTGCCACTTTGTTCATGAAACCACCAAATTGTGTGATGCCAATATTTTTAAAAAAAGAAGAAATAAATAAATAAATAAATAAAATAGTTAATTTTCCATATAGCACTTTACACTACATTATTATCCTGGCTTAAATTGTTTTTCTCTAAAACACTAGTTCAAATTTATCTTGACAGTGCATATTTTTTATGTTTATTGATAAATAATTGTATCAAGTTAATTTGAAGAAATGTTAGAGATTAATGCATATTACAGCTAAGACAATGTCAATATTAAAAGTAAAATAGAAACTTGGTGTAATTTTTTTTTTCATACACTACATCATGTGATGAGTATCAGCCTAAAGCTGATAATCACATGAATGTCACATTTTAAGTTAATAAGCATATTGTATGTCTTATAAATCTTAACTGGCTTTTTTTGGTGGTGGTGGTGGTGTGGGGGGTTGTATGTCAGACACAGATGTGACTGCACAGTAATTTCCTCCTCTCGTATCTCTTTACTCATCTATGTGTCCATGAAAGGTCTTTCTGTCATTTCAGATTAACTAATTTCTCTCTCGACAACATGCCCACAAAGATAAAATAAAATCTTACGAGATGAGTTGAGCGGTTTCACAATTAACATGCAGTCCCATATCTGCAATAATTTTTAGACTGAGGGTAAAATCTGCAATTCCAGTGAAGACAATTTCATTCAAGCCAGAATAAAACAAAAACACAACTTCTAATTTTAAATCTACAAAATGTATGTCAGAATAAAAATTTAGACAGAAAAAAAAAAAAAAAAAAAAGCTGATAGTAAGCACACTGTCAGATGAGATGGTCCTCTGCAAAAAGGGCAGTGTAAGGAAAATGTAGAGAGGTGCTTAAACTGTCTAAAACAAGATTCTTTATATTTACAAAGACACTTAACAATGTAAACACTTATGGGTTTGAATAATTGCAACACAGCAAAAGATAGGAAGGCCTCACATTATGTAACACATTAAACCGATCTCTACTTACAAGGAAGCAGAAGGGGCGGGTTTAGACACATAATTATATGGGACCTCTCTTTTCCACTCACATGCTGCATTAGTCAAATAGTCCAGTTCATGTTAAGAATAAACTGAAAAACCTGCACAAAACGTCCCATATACAGCCACTATCCTTATTAAAGATTATATCCGTTTTGTCAGTCTTCATAAAATGATTATACCACGAGTTTATTCCTCCCTCCACCACTCTTAAACCTAACCAGGGCTCAGGATGCAAGAGCAAAAAAAAAAAAAAAAGAAAAGAAAAAAGGCAAGGAAGTCCAAAAGCAATGTCTGGAAGTCTTCTTAATCAAACCATGATTTAAAAAATAATAATAATTTTTTAAAAAAAATCAAACTCCATAGGGCATCAAGAGCCTTGCAAAAACAAGATTCCGGTTTTTAATTAAATAATCGAGCTTTCTAACGTCATGACAGGTCCATTTCTAACGTTTATGGCAGTTATTAAAGTTAAAACATCCCACGTTGTGTTACACTGATCATCTCATGTTGATGCAGATATTCACACCATTTACCAGGTTAAAAAATATACAAATGTAAAGCGAAGATCTAGCCTTGAATAAGTTGCAGTTACACTGACAAGAGCTGTCAGCTGTAACGTTAAGAGCAACTTTACACCACAGGTATGAAAATAAAACCAGCTCAGTCAATATTATTACTCTGGGACTTGAAAAGGTCAGACAGCGATAAAATTACAAAGGGCTCTCTGTCAAGACATCCCCAAAAACCTCCGCAACAAGACGTATAAATGTAACATGTCAGACAAAATGTCTGCCTCCGCTAACAAGCTTGGTAATGTGAAGTTGTAAGAAAAGCCCCGGTGTGTGTTTTGGGTCTTTTTTTTCCCTCCCGAGCCGGCGGAGGTGCCGTGTTGTTGACACGCCGACGCTCCGCCGCTGGAGCCGGGCTGCTTTTTCACCTCCCGCTCAAAACCGGGCTCCGATCCGAAGGAAATACTCCGCTGCACTTCAACTTTGATCTATAATACCGAACTTAAGTGGCTCTTTAGTATCATGTAATTTCCCGCCTTGTCTGTGTTTTTGTTTGTTTGTTTGTTTTTTTCCGAGTAAATCGCGGATAAAAGCCGCTGAGTGGGGTTTTTTTTTTTCTGTTTTTCGCTCCACGGTCGCGGTCAGAAATCCCTGTCTCGGTGCTAGCTCGCTAGGCTAGCGCGTTAGCAGCTCCGCGGAGGCTGCCAGATCTGGCCAAATGGCTAACGTCTCCCCGCCACGGTCGGCTTCTCTTGTTTTCCACGTATTCCTCCCCTTCGGTCCGTTTCAATTGCGCGAATAAAATATTTATGTTCACGTGTGGCTGTGATTACCTGCGCTTACGTTGAAATAAAGCGGTTCCCTCTCAAAAAAAAAAAAAAAAAAAAGCGCAGTTTGCTTTTAACCGCTCGCTCTCCTCCCCCCCCCCCCCCCCATCCGAGCGACAGCTTCTCCGTGCTCGCAGCATCTTTTCCCCGCAGCTGTTGAGGCAGTCGCTGCTCACTCGAAAATGGCGCCGAAAGACACACTCCTCATTCAAATTCGATAGAGCCACCCATTCTCCTGATTGGCTGAAAGCGAAGTGGATTCCGCGCCGCTGATTGGCTGCTGTAAAATGCACTCTCGAATGAACTCGCAGCCCACCGCGGCTATCAACAGAACCGAGACAACTTAACTCTTTAGCTCCGGATTTTTGTTTTCAAAATAACTGACATCAAAAAACCTTTACGTTCAAACTTGTTCAAACCTGAATCACGATTTAATATTTTAAACGACTATCCTCAGTAAGGGTTATGTGTTAGTAATAACACCGTGTAGCTTTCTGAACAACCACAATAAAATAAAGTAACAAGTTATAACTTGAAATGTTTTTCTCACTCTTTTTTTTTTTTTTACTAATAAAGACATCAGTTTATTTACAGGCAAAACAATGGCACACTTTTTATATATGCTGCATCAAATCCCACTGTCTTATTGTCATTTGTCATGTTTGTCAGCACACAACAAGAAAACAAATGGAAAGCTTTGACTTTATCTGTAAGATGACAAATACCTGTGGTGTCTAATTACAGTACACTATTACAGTCACATTACACTATTTTACTCTAACTTGTGACTAACTAGGCATCTGTCTGTTACTCCAGTTCCACCTACTGATTAACAATACATTTTATATTTGTTTTCAAGCATCAAGATCTTCTTAAAATGTAGTAAACATCATTTTTAACTAATACATAACTAGCAGTCAGTTGTGAATTTTTTTAAAACTCCGTAATGTATATACAGTATAAATGAGTTCAATGAATAGCACTGTCTTGTGCATGTAAATGCTTTCTTTTCAGTCCTTGAGATGAACACTGTTAATGAGTGTTGAAAATGTGTCCTAAATGAATAAATAGGTGGTTATCTAGTGTTAGCACATAGCGCTTGCCTTGGGGTGACAGGCCTCTGACAGCCAAATAAAAAACATTACGGCTGCCACCAGATGACATGTAACATCTGGTATATATAATCAGATCAACATGTAAAACTGTGGACTTGCAAACCAAATGATGTTAAGCAACAAAAAGTAGAAAAAACAAGGAGTCAGTGAAGTATATGTGATCGTAAACATTAGAGGGTCAGGCAGCAGGTTTCATGTCAGTCAAACATTTAAGTTGATTTTTTTTTTAAATTTTAAACTGCAATGACATCATATAGCTTTCTCTAATTTTAATTAAGTTTCCTTTTCTGTTGCATCATTTTTTAAAACATTTCATTGATTTGCTATCCATGGCTTTCACCGGGACTTGGATTTAGCTTAAGTTAGCACATTCCATGAAAATAAATGCCCTGAATAATTTCATAATTAATTTCTCTTATTTGCTGTTCATATCAATACAGAGTAAGTAAATGCACAGTTGTGCACATGCAGTGGCCACAACACACACAGCCATGCTACTCTACCCCTGCAGTTATCATATCCATTATAGCAAAATAATAACTCGAGTAAAGTAAATAACAATTTTATCCACACATAATAATAAAACATTACATTCACAGGCTAGTTTTAGCTCCTACAGTGTCCACTAGAAAAAGAATTAAATGCTTTCAGTTTTAGGATGTATAAAATGATTAGAGGGAAAACTTTTGAAAACAACTTAAATTGAATTTTAACATGATCAGTAGAGTCCTTTAGTCCTTCATGATAATGTCTTTTTTTTATTAATGGAGAGCATGTCAGAGCTTTCTTTTTTTTTTTTTTACACCACAGAACGTTGTAATGAAAACATAATACTTTCTGCTTCTGGAGTGGAAACCTAAATGGGAGAGAGAGGGCGCCCGTCGTATATGCATTCTAGTGTAGTGTGGACAATAGGGTGGAGAGGAAAAAAAACACACTTGTTTACAGATAAACTGGTTTGGACAGGAAGCTAGTAAGGAGGAGCTCAGTGTTGTTAAAAAGGCATGCGAAGAGGCAGAGATGAGCCAGCAGAAACACCACTGTGATCATGGGAAGATTGTGATGCGGTACTCATCGACATCACGCACACACACACACACACACACACACACACAGAGTAATGCACATATTCATATACTCAACACACTTGTGCAAGTCTTCCAGCTCTGCAGTTAAATACACTCTGAATATATATATATATATGTTTTTAAAGACAGTCCATCCAAACCTGTACACCCAGAATCCTTCAGTGAAATTAGCAAAAGTTTTGGTTGTTTAATATGACAATAAATGAACAAGGCACTAAGTTAGCGGTGCCAAAACAGTAGCTGAGCTGAGCTCTGGTGAATACTATACAGTTCATCCTGCATTGTGTCACTGTCACATGAGCGCACACTGCCTTCTATTAGGCAGGAGATCCTTATGACTCACGAAAACACAAGTCACATGTTACTACACAAATGAACCATGCTACTCAGATGGCTCTGTTATCAACAACAGCTCATTTATTTATTTATTTATCTGTTTGTTTGTTTGCAGGCCTAAATGAAATCACATCATAATGCAGTTCTTGGTTAGGTGGGCTGACTAAGTAGGCCTCCTCCTTGTCTTCTGGTAGACGGGCCAAACAAGAGCCACAGTGTCATGTATCATGATGTTTGGCCACAGCCGCCTAACCCGGCTGCAAAGTTGCCATGCCGGGGTGGTTTCAGTTCGGTGTAATCTCATTTCATGTTAGATGACCTGCGTGCGTGGTTGGCTGTCACTTTCAGCTGCTTCCCATTCTACAAGGAGTTTTACACATTTTCTTTTTTCTTTTTTTTTTTTGTTTCTCTGCCTGTGTGACATAAAAGATGGCCCTTTCTCGCCACCACCGGACACGGTACCGGATAATATCAAATGATGAGGAAGTGTAGGCAGAGAAAAATCAAGAACAAGTCTTCCTTCATGACTAAAGTGCAGAAAATATGAGCAAAAGACGAATTACAGAAACAGAAACGGACTGTCCCTCTGACTTTTTAAAATACAAATGATCAGAACACCCCGTTCAAAGCGAGACTGAGTTATTTTTATTATTCACAAAACTGATCTTATTTGTTTGATTACTTTTTTGAACACTGCACAAACAGACACCCAAACAAACAAACAAACAAAACAAGCCTTCTTCGCCACACGCTGAAACGGAGTATAAAAGAGTGAGAGCTTACTACATGAACGTGGCCCGTTCCCTTGTCTTGGTCTCTGGAGGACACAATGAGCTCCACAGAGAAGTCCACGCTGCCACAGAGACACTGATGTCTCCTCGGCGCCCCTCCCCCCCTCAGACATCTGTAGCAGCTGCCCCCTTGTGCTCCTGTCAGCAGGGCAGAGCGTGTGTGTTTGCGTGTGTGTGTGTGTGCACGAGTTGAGGTGGGGTTGCCTGGGAGGTTACTGCGGGGCGTGTTGTGACACCTCCCTCTTTGGAGGGGTCTGGCCCGCACACTTGTGAGACATCACATTTATCAATGGCTAATAGTTGCTAGCAGGTCATCCTGAAAACACAACAGCGACCTCTGACCTCTTCTTAGCATAAAGGCTGGAAGGTGGTCACATTAACCCCTGGGCGCTATAAAAAAAAAGTGCACGCACACGCAGCTCCTTCACATGGGAATTTTCTGAGTGAAGTAGTGTTAAAATATTTAACTTTCTTAAAAAAAAAAAAAAGTTTTAGCACGACCAGTAAATTGTTTACTTAAAGCAAAAGCGAAAGACAGACTTTTATAGCCAGAGTTCTGCTAAACACTATCACATGCTGGGCCATCGATTTCAGATGTTACAGTACAAGAGGCCCTTTTTACTTTGTCTCTCCATAATCCTACACACATTCTCACACACAGTAATCAAATTAAGTAGACATAATTCATAGAGCAGGCAAAGGCTACACAAGTAACAGGGGACAACCACGGAGGGACACTCTGCTAGCTTCAGTGCCATGAAGGACGGAGCGGGAATGTGTTTGGTAACTGGAAATAAAGGTGAGACAAAAAAGAGAAAAGTGGCACTCCGCTCTGAAAATCTTTGGTTTGAGACTTCTCATGTCAACGCTTCATATAAACGAATGAGAAAAAAAAAACAAAAAAAAACACTCATCGTGGACACTGCCACTACTGTGTAGCCTGCAAAAGCAGCAGAACCGTCACCCAGCAGACCCTCTGAAGTAACTTGGTTTCACTCTTAACTCAGTTTTTAAATTCTGTTATAGATTTACCACTAGCTGCACGAGTACAGTGTGTTTTTCACTCTGAAATCGCGAGTCACATGCAGGAAGGCCAAAAGATGCCATGCATGAATGGAGTATTTGGATAAAAACCTTTGTGGCACGTATTTTCGCGTACAGGGTCAGACATCCATTCCCCTGTCTGGTGTGCAACATAATGAGAGTGGTGTTTCCTGTTCCAAACAAAGATGTTTTTAAATAGGCTGAAATAACAACAAAACATGATTCATTTTGCTTCCTGGTCTAGTAGTATTTTTTTCTTATCTTGAGCGAATTATCCACACCCCTCAGTATTTTTTTCCTTCTGCAGACTGTTAAGAGGGATTACACAGAAGGCTAAACACAAACAAGATCTAATCCTGCAGAAGGCCTGTACGCTTACCTTGAAAAAGACGTTTTTGATGGTCAAAAGCCCTACTTATTTCCCTGCAGCTGATGACTGATGAAATGCTGTTTCTACGTCTCGAACTGTCAAATTTAAAAATGACTGTGCAGAAGAAAAAAACAAGTATATTTGAAACAGCAGCTTCACTGCTCTCCGTTGAAACCGGACAGAAATAATACACATAAATGATAAACGTGTACAAACAAATCCTCATAGGCTATTTGCAAATAAATGTCATTCAAACATAAGTCATAAGCCCTGGTAACAGAAGACGAACGGAAACGAAGAGAACAAAAGCATCCCACCAGACTGTTTATGACGTTTTTCTGTTCATTTCACCAACTTTTCACGGACCTGAAGCTGGATTTGAGGAACGTTTCAGACACATGTAAACAACATAAGATCTACTAAACTATATTTCCAAGTTCTGAACAACCCTTAAACGTACAGACCATTTAAATATTAGAAATTAATGTTTAAGCATGCTTTCACTTGTTTACAGTCTTCAGCTGAAAATAACTCAAAGGAATAATAATTTTAAGAGCATTGCGGCTGTCAACTCTTTACGGTCTGTTTGTCGTATGGGATTGCTTAAAGCACTACACAGACTAAAGAAGAAACTGTGTTGACTTATAAAGTGTCTTATGAATCTGTGTGTAAATAGGTGAATGTGGCTTATTGTGTAAAAGCGCTTTGAGTTGTCAGCAAGAACAGAAAAGTGCTTTATTTATTTCCATTTAAATGCTGAACACTGTTGGCAGTCAGCTGTACACTCACATACACGCCTAAAACGACAAAAGATGGTTTCTTTATCGTTTAAGATTTAACAAAGCTGTATATTTACGCTGATAACCTGTCGACAAAAAGAGAACGCTTGCTTCGAAAGTCTTTTACAGGTTAGCTTTTTTAAATGTTATTCAGCAGATTTTAGTTATGTTAAAAAAACAAATCAAGGCTTTATGGAGATCAACATCTTGATCTGAAGTCACAAAAATGCTTTCATTTGAGACAACTGAGTTATTCCCTACTGATGTGAGTTAATCAGAGCACAATATGAATTATTACAAACAATATATGAATATGTGGATTAACTGGTTAGACGAACACCACAGATCCTGAAGGCTCGCTTCGAGACCAACTCTCATATTACCACGTTCTTCTAACGTTCTTAAGAAAAAGCATGTCTTGGGTGTAATCGTAGAAAAATAATTTTGTTTTGCAGCATGTAACAGATCAGATGTCACTGAACTGGCGACCTGTCGGGGTGTACCCTCGGCTTATTCTGGAGGAGAGCTGGGACTGAATCCAGCAGATCCCCATGACCCTGCACGGGGATCAACGGGGATGGATGGATGGATGGATGGATAGATGGATGGATGGATGGATGGATATTACTGATTCCACTGTTGTTTTAACATTACATATTATCTTATATCAAGACGGG
>JAOWBL010000014.1:4180437-4190703 GCA_028564865.1 Zenarchopterus dispar | reverse complement strand
CAGGAAAGTCTCCGTTTTCTTCTCTTGAAAGGATAAACGCTGTCTAAAGGCAGGATAGAGGACATCCGTCTCCAGTTAACCCAGAAATGTAGAAAAGGAACGTTTTCCCAGTGTTTTCTATTGATCGGCTTTGATCGGTATGAACTTGGTACGTCGGCGCGACTCATCAATCCAAGAACGCCAACGAGTCGGAGACGTGGAAAAGAGCTGAATCATGTCTTTGTCTTTTGACTGAAAAGTTGGACAAACAGAAACATTACCGAAACAAAACAAAACAAACCTTCCAGTAAACGGTCGTCGGTTATTTCCAGACTGCTCTGGATTCACACCGTAAAGGTCCGAAACAGAGGAAACCAGATCTTTACCTGCTCTTGCAGTCTTTTAGGGTCCATTTTTCTGTTAATTCACTTTTAATTAAACCGTGTTGCTGGAATAGAAATAAAACATTTAATCGAAATGGAAACCTGCAGATCAGAAGGACATGAAGACCGTCCAGAAGAACAGATCGTAGCAGTTGTGTTTGTTTATGAGAAGCAGCTTGGAGGTTTGATATTAGTGTTGGAGCCACTGCGTTGAGATCGCGTCAGATGCTTCCAGATATTAGGAGATAAACGGAGGGTTTGTGGTTTTTAACACGTAGACGCGTCTGAGCGATCGTGCTGCTTGTGAACACAATCAAAGTACTTTTCCTGGTCTATTTCCTGTTTTCCTGAATGTCGCTCAGGGGAAGTTCCAGCCGCTGAATCAAGTCGTCATGGACGAGGAATTCCCGGCTTGCTCGAGGCTGCTGAGCTGCACACATTCCCTGGCGTCTGTGCACCACATCACAGAGGAAAAAGGTGAAGGATTTCTGGATGTGACTCACCTGGAGGGAAGGTCACGCTGTTTGGTTTTTAATCTTAGTTTCATATGTTCAGAGGTGGGAGGCCGGAAGTTTCATCGCTACAGTCGAGAGCGGACACTGAGCTGGTTAAAGAAAAAGGTCGGCGCTGAGCAAGACATTTAGACTTCCATACAAGACGTGGACGTAAGGAAACGTGTGAAAACGTCCTCGTGTTGTCGTCGTAGGTGGAGAGGACGGTGGTCGCCCTGAAGAAGACGAATATCTCTGTGGGAGCAGGAGTGAAGTCCACCACGTACGTCAGGGTCACGTCGGAGTCTGGAGCCCACCAGGGTAAGACGCGTCACCTCAGTCCCGAGCTGTCTCAGACGTCCCATGACCCCTGAACCTCTCTTTTAGTATTTGAGCCCAGGGAATTCTGGGATTGTTATCTTGTATATGCCCGTATCATCCAGGAAGAAAACATCCGTGGATGGAATAGCCTGGTCGTTCAGTATCTTCAGGTCACATGACCTCCTGACGCTCCTGAACCTGGACCTGACCGACTGCAGCAACCCCAGATCATAGCCCTGCCCCCACAGGCTTGTACGGCGGACACTAGGCATGATGGGAGCGTCCCTTCATCCACCTGTCTTCTTACCTCATACGTCCTTCGCTCTTTAACTCCGGGTCCATCTGGACTCATCAGTGACCTTCCTCCATTGATCCAGAGTCTAATCTTTATGTTCCCTCAGAAACTGATTCTGATTATCCTGATTGATAAGCGGTTTTCTTAAGACTACACATCAGTTTAGTCCCTCGAGTTCCCTTCACGTGCACTATTAAACACAGCCGCGAGTTGATGGATCCCCACTGTCCTTCCAGTTTTTAACAACGTGTTGGACAGTTCTTAACACCATTGTAGTAGCTTCAGAAACCTCCTTAGACGTTTTCTTGGCCTGATGCCAATAATCTGACTCTTCTGAAACGGTGAAGATCTTCTCCACGACCACAGGACGCGTCTTCAGACGTGGTTGTTTCAGAAGCGAGAAGCTCCTCAGATATTGATCCCTCTATCAGGGTTCAATAACTCGTCAATAACCAGCTGAAGCTGTAGTGAAATCCAGATGGTGACTTTAGGTTTTTGGACGGGTTGTGTACCACCCCCCCCCCCCCCCCCCCCCCCCCCCAAAGCTTTTTTTTTCGCAGCAGCAGGTATGAACGTTGACCAGCAGGTGGCAGTAGACTTCTCCACAGAAATCACAGACTTCTCCATCTCTGTTTGATTTCATCCACCTCGAAGCTTGTAAATAATTAAGCAGGACTCTGCAGGATTAAGGCTTGTTTTGTTTTTGTTTTTGTTTTTCCAGACGACTACCTGCGGTACGCCCATGGCCTGGTGTCGGAGTACATCAGTGAAGACCTGAGCGAGGCCCTCCTCAAACACCTGGGGTAAGGAAGTTCTGATGCACAGAAGTATCACTGATGGCTCGTTTCACATGGAGCATGTTTGTTTCTTCGCCGTGCAGATTACCGGAGCTGGCGAGCCCAAAGGACTCAGAACCTCCCTCCAAGGTCGGTGCCGTCGACGCGGCGTTTTCGCTCATGTCTCTCATTCCTGCATGCCGCCACAGCCGCTGCGCTAACTTCCCAATCAAAACCAACCCCACTCCTGACATGGCTGCACGCTTCCTCCTCCGTCGCTGCTCGTGTGGGTCCGGTCGTGGTGGTGGGGGGGGGTTGTAGTTGGAGGGCGGCGGGGCCGGCGGTGGCGTTGTTGTGGCGCCCTTCATCAACGACATCTCTCACTTCCTCACTTGGCAGAAACGGAAACTCTCAGACAAGCCGGTGGAGGCCGGAGAAGACTACACCAAACTCAACAGAGCAGACTTTGAGCGCAAAGTGAGTGTCTGTGGAGGAGTGGGCCCGAGTGGGGGTGGGGTGGGGGGCCGTCGGGGCCTTGAACACTGATTGTTTTACTCAGAACAAAGTCGGCACTCATTTCTTTTTCTTGAGCGAGGTTTTTGAAGACCTTCCATGTGTTGTGTATTTTTTTGTTTTTTGTGTGCGTTTGTCTGCTTTCTTTAAGCTTGACGTGCACAGATGTGCACCATCTGGGCTTAGCTGGCGGCAACTTTTTTTCTGATATTGAATTGAAAGTCATTAGAAATAATGAATTCCCTGATTTTTCTGGGCAAGGTCGTCCACTCGTATTGATCTGTGTGTGTGTGTGTGTGTGTGTGTGTGTGTGTGTGTGTGTGTTTTGTCTTCCCACCTTCGTTTCAGCCGCCAAAGAAGATGACGGCAGCTCAGAAAACCCTGGCGAAGGTGGACAAGACGGGCATGAAGCCCATGTCGTCGTTCTTCAGCCCGAAGGTCAAAGCAGAGAAGAAATGAAAATCGCAGCATTTTTTTTATTTGTCAACAACAGTTTTGCAATAAAAAGGGAAAAAAATACACAAAGTCTGTATTTCCATTTTAGATAGCTGCGAGCTAAACATTTTTGAGGTTATAAGTAATTTAATACACTGTAATACTTTAAGAAATGCTACAAATATTTGTGAAACGTTTCTTGAAGAGTTGGGACTCCTCTAAGAGAAACAGATCAAATCTGCGTCTGCGTCACAAATATCTGTGTGAACTCAGGAACACGAAGCAGTGACGTGGCTGCATCAAGGGTCCGAGTCGCTCCGCGGGTTAACCCTTCCAGTCCCGGGCCTTTTCTGCTTTAACCATGACGGACAAAGTCCAGCAAGTCCGGATCCGTCCTCGGACTCCTCCGGCTGAGAGCCGCTCTCCAGCGGCGCCGACTTTCAGCAGGAGTCTTTGTTGTGTTTTGCAGTCGTCCTTGAAGGACTGCCGACGCTCGGCTCCGAACTTTAAACGGTAATCAAGCAAATGTGGCGCCGCTCTCACCGAGCTCCGAAGGCAGCCGACAGGAGTTCTGTCAGCGGGTCGGGTCAGGCCACCTCAGCACGTGGAGGGAAACTCACCGCCCACACCCCACACCCCACGGTACACCTCAGAGCCATCCAGACCATCAGAACCCTGATCTGCTTCCTGCTGATGTTCTGTACAGAACATCTGATACCAGCAGATAGAAAGAAAAGTTCTGTTCAGAAAGCTCCAATAAATGACATTTTTTGTCAAAAGGACAAGAAAAAAATATATTTAAAAAAAAAAAAAGTTGAATCTTTTAGAAATAATGTGTTTATTAGTCAAAACATCTGGATTCATTTTACACACAAAGAGGAACTGAGGGTGGACCAGTTTTATTATCTAAGACCGTCATCTGAATCTTAAAACGTCCTGATTGACTGTCCAGAAAGGTTTTTTTTTTTTGTGAAGACAGAGATGACGAGGCCGAGCGGTCGCGGCAGTGCTGCTGCTGGTCTCAAACGTCCATCAGGCGTCGTCGGGCTTCGTTGAACTTCGTCAGGCGTCGTCAGGCGTCGTTAGACTTCGTCGGGCTTCGTCAGGCTTCGTCGAGCTTCGTCAGGCGTCATTAGACTTCGTCGGGCTTCGTCGAGCTTCGTCAGGCGTCATTAGACTTCGTCGGGCTTCGTCAGACGTCGTCTGGTGTCGTCAGACTTCGTCGGGCTTCGTCGAGCTTCGTCAGGCTTCGTCAGGCTTCGTCAGACTTCGTCGGACTTCGCCAGACTTCGCCGGGCTTCGCCAGACTTCGCCGGGCTTCGCTGCTCTTTTAACTTGGGCCTGAAGCGCAGGGTCTGGAACGCGCTCGCCACCACCTTGGGCAGGTGGATCGGGTTCCTCTGAAGTCTCCGGCGGCTGCTTGTGGACCCACTCGGGCTCTTCGGGACACTTTGATTGGCACGGTCGCGAGCCGCTCTCCGTTGGGAGTCATCCACGACCCGCGGGACCTTCAGGACCCAGTTGGAGTGGAGGTCGTGCTCGGCGGAGCTGGAGGCCACTGTGGACGGACGGAAGAAGGCGGAAGATTAGGGGAAAGGTCAAGAGTCCTCATTCCTGCACGGAAAACTGGGAATGAGGCAGACTTGAGTGGTTATGAGGAGAAAATCCTGTCCAATCTAAACTGCAGTTAAAAGTTCTCTAAATATTAATCTTTAAAGACATTAGTAGTTTAAACCAAATATTAGAGGCGTTTGAGAAGTCCACACCCACTCACCAAGAACACCTGAGAACAGCAAACATGACAAACAAACTAAAAAAACAAACTAAAAATAGACCAATTTAAAAGAGAAAATAAAAAAGGTTTTAGAAAACATTTCTCTACACAGAAAAGATAATGTAACAAACAAAATGCCCACATTTCATAAAATCCATCAATAAAAGCAGCTTTCCAGAAACTGAACAACAAAACTAGCTTCTACATTAAAAACGAACAAACAAACAAACACTGGCATCTTTTTATAATGACCGTTACATTTCACTTAATCATAAAGAACTATTTTTTTAAACTTATGTTAAATAAGAGGCTTCATTTCTTCCTTAAATATGTTTTTGGTCCTTAATTGTATTTCGCTGACTGTTACATTATTGTTGTTGTTTTTGTTTTGAACTTTAGCGCCTTTTCACAATAAACCTCTTTTGCTTTGATAAACAGGTAAAACTTTAGCAGACGAAGAGTCTGTGGCAGTGATTTAAGTTAGATCTGGAACATGAACCCGTCTAAAATAAAAATAAATAAAAACAAACAGATTTTCTTGTTCTTCAGTCTCCCAGATCACTTTCAAGTATTTAACTTTTTCTGCTCCAAATGAAAACTGCTTGAATTGATGTATTTTAAACATGATTTATCTTATAAAAATGGCAGTTTAGAGGATGAAGAACAAAAATCATGCTAAAACTGACCCTGATTTCTGCTGGAGAACTGTACATGACTGACAGCTGCAAAGCTGGTGAAGAGTATTAAAGGAAGAGAAGTTACCTGTGCACACACTCACTCAGGTGATAAAACAAGAAGTCTGTAAATACCTGAAATAAACACTAACTTTCAATAAACTGCATATGTTGGATTTTACAGCTCCTTCTCTGGAAAAACAGCATTTATTCCTGTAATCAGGGTTTTAATGGTTCATGTCCTGAAGACTTTAGCAACTCTTGAAAAGTCGATTTTAATGCGCTGTATTTTGTTTATTTATTTGTTTGGTTGTTTGTATGCGTGTAAATTCGGAATCTGCAAAGCTTTTGTTGACTTGAGGTGTAAACTTTTTTACCATGAAGTCGATTCTGTCACTTTTGCATCTTATCAAAGCTTGAAGATAAAAAGCAGTTTGACATAAAAGTGCATCAAAGTTTTAAAATCACACGTCTATATTTTATATTATTATTATTATTATTAGTTAGGGGCTGCGAACTTGAACACAAGGCAGCCACGTGATTGCCACGTGAAAAGCCGTTAATGGAGGAACGGGAGTCCACACTAACCAATGAAATCCACGTCTGCGTGGCCGTCGTCCGTGTAAGGTTTGCGCGGGGGTTCACCGTCGCAGGTGGCGATCACAGCATCAAAGAACTGTAAAGTGTCCTCCTCGCTGAGGGCTGGAGCAGTTGCGGGTTTGACTCTTGACATCTGTGGGTAAAAATGGCAGAAGGCGCGTCTCTCAGCTTTGACTCGGGTAAAGGTGGCGTTTTGGACTTTGGATCGGGTCTTACCGGTTCCTCCCTCTTGGGCGGTGGGGGGGCTGGTTTCTTCTTTGAAGAGCCCGGGGCCTTGGCTTCGTTACTTTTCAGGTCACCCACGCTCTTCGTGTACTGTCGTCTCAGAGCCACGAGCGCCTCCAGGTACTCGAGACAGTTCTGGTTCTGGGAGTAGAGCCAGATCCGGTCCTCCTGTCTCTGGTAGTAGTACAAGGTGGACTCGATGCTCACCGTGCTCTTGCTCCGCTTCAAGGTCAGGCCCTCGGGTGTCTGTCGTTTCTCTCCCACCACGAGCATGGACGTGCTGCGGACCAGCCGGACCGTGCACGCGCTGTGGTAGTCCTGCTCGGCCCGAATCTCACCTCGGCCATCCCGCCCCCCGCGCCCGTGATGGTTGGGACGGAACACGTTGTTGATCTTCCTGAACATTCCTGTGAACGGGGTCCCTCGGTTTCAGACGTGCACGTAGCTTCCCGGACACACGAGCACCCATCCATGGTTCAGTCCATCCTCACGCTTCTCTGAAAGCAGCCGACCAAGTGTTGAGGCTGCCGGGAGGGGCCGGAGGCGGCGCCCGGTCGCTGTCCAGGGTGCTGAAGCTCTCCGCGGCTCTGTTCCGGCCCGGAGCCCAGAAGTCACCTGAAACAGGTGCCGAACCCGCTCCAAGCGCGCCTTCAGTGTTGGCGGATGTTGCTCAGCAACACTGCTGCAGAAACACGAGGTGGTAACTCGACACTCGTGGAATCAATACACCGAGCAGCAGCAGTCCTGGACCGGTCAGATGAGAGCCCAGATGGAGAAGAAGGTTAAAAAGTGCTCTCCGGGAAACCTGGCTGTTATCTTCCTGTCTGTTGACAGTGACAGACGAAATAAACAATGATAAAAGATACAATCAACAAAGGTCAGAATGTTGGTGGGATTCTTTTTTTTTTAAAAAAGAAGAAGAAAAGAACAAAAGCATGTTTTGGAGGTAGCAGTTAGCTGCAGTATGATTAATTTGGTTTATGAATGGCCCGGTCAGCGCAACAAACTCTGAAATTAATGATGTTGATTTGTGTCTAAGGTTTCTGCTCCTAATAAATAATAAAACAATCTCTCTCTGGTTTCACGCTATTGTTGGAGCAGTGAAGAGAAGTCTCAACTGAAGTGAGTCACAAATGCAGGCCAGTGGGTTTCATGTCGGGTGGGTGTGGTGGGGTGTGGTGGGGTGTGGTGGGGGGGTCCGGCCTGAAACAGCTGGAGAGGTTCTGTCCCTTTCCCCCCAGCTGGTTCAGGTTTTTGTTTACTGGTGAAAAACACACAGTTAAACGTGAAGTTTGACCCAGAAAGGAGGTAAAGCCGAGCAGAAACATTTTCTGGGGGATAAAAATGGCCACGTCTCTATTTCCTGCTGAGCTCCAGTTTCTAAGAGGAAGTGAGTCGCTGTCACGGAGCTGGGTGTGAAGTCACGCTTCCGCTTTGGCGGGAACAGGTGAAGCTGCGAGCTCACATCCACTGACTTCAAAGCTGCCGGTCGCCACTTACTTTTGATTAAAGAGAAAACGAAAAGAGGAAATCGTGTCTGTTGTCCCTTTGTGATTTATAGGTTTTTGTGTTTAATTATATCTTGACCTTCTTCCGCTTTAACACCTGCTCCGTTTACAGAGAAACGAAACACTTGCGGCGTTTTTTCCCATCCAGCATTTCTTCACATCACTCAGGGTCGGTGTTCTTTTGAGTTTCCAAAAGTAAAATCCAATGCAGGGGGGAAGAGCATCCTGCATAAATTCTAACAGAAATGACACGCTCAAGAGCAGAATTCATCAAAATATCGAACAAGGTCATGAAATGAGGTGAAGAGTTTAGTTTAACTCTTTACAGCACGGTAACAGCACGTTTGAAAAGAAAATGGGAAGAAAGTGGTTAAAAAAATGTGAGTTGCATTTCCCAGTTCCTCTGGTGGCGCTCTATAAAACCACGAACATTTGTTCACTCAGACTCAGAAGTGTTCAGTCCTGGAGGACTCACAGACTCCTCAAACATCTGGAATCCAACCCCAAGTCAGAAACTGACTCTGCTGCGAGGTAAGACGGGCTCTGCTCCAGGAGATCAGGATTTGTTGCTCTGCTTGAGGGACGTAGAGCACCAGCGCTCTGTAAAAGTCTAGTTTTACTGCTCTATCCAAGTTTGATCGTTCACATTTATCCTTCAGTCTCTTCCAGATACAAACAGAAAACAAAGGAAAACCTTTACTCTGTTATTCATTACAAACGTCTGGGCTGGACAGTTTTCCTTAAAAAAAAAGAATTTAAATCTGCGGTTGTTTCTGAAAGGTCACAATAAACACTGACTTTTGCTTAAATTCATTAACATCTAATAACATCTATCTCTAATATTGTCACTGTTTTAATAAAGAGAATGAAGCTGAATATGATCATTCAAATGTTGATAAGACAACAAGACTTTTGAACTGTTTATATATATATATGTATATATGTATATATATATATATATATAAAGCTTTTTCTACTCAGACACTTTACAGTTTTGTTTTCGTACTTTGAACATTTAAAAAGGCAAAAATGTTTTAAACAAGAATCAATGTGAGAAAGTTTTACAATTATTTCTTAATCTCTTTCCATCTGTGTAAAGAGGCCTGTTGGTAATAAGATTTTTTCCTTTTTTCTAAAGCCTCAGAAGCATCTGTTGGCCTTGCAGGTTGTTGTAAACAACTATATTTTGGGGTGTTTTTCTGCAGAGAAAATAAAAGTAACGGTCTCTGGCTTCGAAGTGACTGATCATGTGTTTGTTCCTGCAGCGATGCTTTGTGAAGGCGTATTACTCAGCATGACCTACGGGGGGGTGGAGGACCTGGACCACCTTCCTGATCAAAGACTCTTCCGTAGTGCTCCTAAGCCACCTAAGTCCACCCTCAACCCGGGTCCCACCAGACCAGCTCCGCCCGTTCACCCACGTTTCCTGGAGCAGACAGGTGACACGGACAGCATGAGCTCTTCAGTGGAGCTGTACATTTCTCCGTTACAGTCCTTGGACATCCAGACGGCTTACACAAGCAGACAGATCTCACCGAAGATCCAGATCCCGGCCCAGGCCTGCTCCGGGGGGGACACCCCCTTCTTGGTCCCCTCCTTCTGTGAGAGCATCTGTAAAAACTACAGCGATCTTCATATCGGAGGGGACCAGGTGCTGCCTCTCTCTGCCAACGACGGCGAGTTACGGGTCGGTACTGAAGCCCAGGTGGGCGGTCCTTTCCTTCAGTCCTGTGATGTCCCAGCAGATGTGGAGGACTCTCTACCAGGACAAGTGTTTCAGGGTGGGCAGTGTCCACTCAGGAGGGGCTCAAACCACTGGAGGCAGGGGAGCGGCCGCGATCGGAGCTTTCTGTTGCAGGGGCGTGAAGGTCCGTTCTCCAACTCCCTTCTAAACCACTACCTGGAGCAGAAGCTCCTGGATCTATACCAGCAGTACATGATGGAGAACATGGGGAGGGAGGGGGCCTCGGGCTCAGAGTCTGGGAACATTTGTCCTCTGCTGGGTTCGGAGCTGGTCCTGACCAGCTTAGACCAGATCACCCTGCAGCTCAGTCGGGAGGGCAACCTGGAGGCGGGCCTGGCCAAGGACATGGTCCTGAGCTGCCTGCTGCGGGTGGCTGGAGACATGCAGTCCAGCGAGCTCAGCACCCCCTTCCTGCAGATTTCTAATGAGGCATCCAGAGAGCAGCTCACAGGAACTAAAGAGGAGTAGCCAGGAACTCTCAGACAGTTCCCCCTTTCATTCGATTCAAGACTGGACTGATCCTCATCCTCATCCTCATCCTCATCCTC
>JAOWBL010000014.1:4128930-4141568 GCA_028564865.1 Zenarchopterus dispar | reverse complement strand
TATACATACATACATATATATATATATGTATATATATATACATATATATAGTATATATATAATATATAGATATTATATATATATATTATAAATATATATATATATATATATATATATATATATACACACACATACATATATGTGTGTGTGTGTGAGTGCGTGCGTATGTGTGTGTATGTGTGTGTGTAGAATGTGTGGAGTCATTTCTATAAATCTGATCACATCAAAGAAGCAGCGATGACACTAAATAACACACAAATATGGATCACCTGTCATGTTCAGTCAATAAAGGGCAGAACAAAGTTTTTAAAAAAGCACGAAACAATAAGAAATTAGAATGTGTAAAAGCATAAGTTAAAAAACTCAGTTTCCCATAATCAAGGTACAAGACCTGGCTACACACTTGTGTTTTTTTGTTAGATGAAGTGTAGCAGGGATATAACTTGTTTTTGCTCAAATAAATACATTAGAATGCAAATAAATAAAAGGCCAGGAGGCAATTTAAGCCCAAAATCTTTAATCTGCATTAACAAACTCAGACATTTAGAGAAGTCATTTGGGAAGACTGTCTGACATTGACTCGGTGATGCGAAAAAATGGTGAGGAAACAGTTTAATCGGCTGGTGAGTTTAATAAAAACATTCACAACTTTGAGGTTTTCTAAGGTCAACAAGCACAAGGGTAATCAGCTGATGTTTTCGATAAACGATTCCCTCTGAGAATCTGCCTCTCACATAGACGTCATAAAAACAAGCCAAAGGGTCAAGATTCTCCTCTCACTCTTAGAAGACGGCCACCTGAGCAGCCTCATGGCTGGTCATAGTCCAGTTTCAGCGCCCGGGTCAGAGGTTAAACTCTGTACGACCCGGAAAATTAAAGATTCCATTTAAAGCTGTTTCAAATGATTTTTGTGTTACCGACTCCCTGAAGGCTGCAGTGGTGGAAAAACTGACGAACTCGGAGTAGATTCTTCTAAAACACAAAATAAAACCCGAACAGAGTAACAGGGTGGCAGCGTGCATGTGTGTGTGTGTGTGTGCGTGTGTGTGTGTGTGTGTGTGCGCGCTGCAGGCTCTAAGGTCACCTGAGGAAAAGGCCATGCTATCAGCAGAGGACGGGAAACCTTCAAATAATGGAATTTCTTTTTGTAAAGGACAGAATTAAAGCTAAAAGGGAATAGCGCCGTTCTGTCTCAAATTACAGGAGTGCTTGCCTGAAGAGCCACCTTCAGAGAGGAAAGTGCTCCGTCGAGGGAATAACGCGGCTGCTCAGTGCCCATAAAGTAGGTGTATACTGCTGCTGTTGCCACCCGGCGGCTGAAGGCAGGCCTTGCTTCTTAAACATCTGCTCACTCTGAAATTAGGTTCAATATACTTAACTATCACTTTCTCAGTGAGTAAAGCACATAAAAGAGATTAAAAACACAACTCTACCTGAAACACTCGAAGCCAAAGTAAGTTCGGGGAACAAAGGTGGAAACAAGTCCGAGTCAGTTTGGGTGGAGTGGGCGACGCTTGGTCCGTGTGCTCCAGAGGACACTTGTGACTGGTTACTCACTTCGGTTTCAGCAAACTTGAAAAGGGACTTAACACATTTTCTGTCTGGAAGGGTGACTCAGTAAAGGCCGAGCGATAAAAGAGCGGTGGAAGTGGAGGGAGAAGTGAGAGGCAGGAGTCCAGAGGAAGTGATGGGAGGAATACCAGGAACCAGCCGAGTGACAGATTACTTGTCCAGCACGGCGTGATCCGGCGGGCCGGCTCCACGCCTCAGAACCAGGCCGGAGGAGTCTTTATAAGCTCCGCTACACGTGCACACACCTAAAAGGTGACTCATTTTTCTCATTTTCCAGTTCGGGATGAAATGTTGTAAGGACCCACTCGGCCTGAATGGGTGACGGCGTCCACATTAGAAACATGTTTAACTCCACTCGAGCCACATCTGCTCTCAGTCAGCCGTACTCTTAAAGGTCACGGAGGGAACTGCCAACACGCTAAAGGTCACATGATCTCCGACACGGCCAGCGATTAGGAGAGCTGCTGGGCCTGAACAGAAACTAAAGAGGGAGTCAGACGATAAATCAACATAACAACAGCGGCACCGAGGAGAAGCACACTTGTTCCAGCCGTATCTCATCTCTAGTCTTTTTATCTGTACTTATTTGGAAAAATCTAAATTTGAAATGGCTCTAGAAGACTATTTACTCTTGTTATGTATATATGCAAACATCTCCATGGTGTTCTGTGTGATGATGAAAACAGATCTGAGGAGCTGGAGAGTGGGTCCAGGCAGTCCTGGCTGCTGTTGCCAGTAAACGCCGCCGTGTCGACAGTCCTCACAACAAACAGTTACCGGTGCCAGACAACCCAGCAGGACAGATGGTGAGAGCTCTTGAAAAATTTAAAGAGCATGTCCCCCGACTGTCGAGACCGGCCGCGACAACAATCTGAAAGAAGAGCAGAGATGACAAGCCAGGAAGGTTTCGGGCCGGAGCCAAGCGTCCTTGTGGATGCGATCCTGGACAGCTGTGGACACCACACCTGCAGAGCTGCCCGTGGACGGTGGGGTGGGGGTGTGACTTTTATACACGCTCAGCAGATTAATGTTTGCTCCGTGTAAATACACAGAAAAACGTCCTCTGATGAAGAGCAGTGTTTTACTCCGTCCCTGTTTGGAGTGGGTTTTTTATTTTATTTTATTTTTTTTAATAATATAATTTGTGCAACTAGATCTCCATCTTTTTTCTTCTGAGATGAACAGTTTTCCTTCAAGCATATTTCAGGTTTTCTTCTTCCTGACACTCAAGTAATTCCTTAAAATAACAAGAACAATGGTAATGATTTTAGTCCTCTGGCAGAATCAATAAGGTTTCTTAGATCAGACTGTCGACAGGGCTGATCAATAACACAATCACTCACACATGCACATTTACATCTGCTGCAACATCAAACCGCATAAAAAAGTGGGTTTTTTTTGCCGATCTTGCCACTAACCCATCATAGCTTAAAATATCAACTTTGTGATAAAACACGAGTGCTGACAAGAATGTTTTACCTGATGTGACATTTTTTTCTAAATGTTACCAAAACACAAACTCAACATGCACCTCAAAATAAGCAGGTAAATAGGTTTTATGTTGATTTAAATGTCCGTTAACTGCGGTCAGGAGAGAGTTTCTTCAACCACCTCAGAAGCGCAGCGGCGTTTATTAAACTCTGAACCCGGGGATCAGCAGGCCTCAGATCAGCCGTCTCCTGGACTTCTCTCAGCCACATGGACATCTGTTCAAATCCCGATCCTCCCCAGGTAGAGCCAGATGGTTGGTGTTTTTAGATTTTTACTTTGAAACTAGAAATAAAACATCAAGTTTTATAAAAAAAAAAAACTTCTGTCAAAAAACCTAATATCACTCCTTGTAAACTGAGCCGAAGCTGATCCTTTTGATTTAATTTTGGTCATAAAGGAAGAACAAAAACAGCTCCCAATTTTCACAGTTCAGTAGATATTATAATATTATTATTTTTGAACAAATCATGACATTAATGGCATGTTAAATACTTAAGTGAATAATGATAATGGGACAAATCACTGCTGATTTTTTCTTTCTTTTTTTCATTTCCATTAATACACGTTGAAGGACATGGATTATGCTTATTTTTCAAAACTTGACATAATTTCCTGAAGTTTGATTGAAAGATCTACCGTTTCTGCCTCTTTTAGGATTATTCCACCATAACTTTGGACCCAGATAACACCGACACCACGTGAACGCTCCCGCCACACAACAAACTCAAACCCGTCACTTGACTGGCAGTTTTATTCTGAAATTCAGCTCGATGAAGCTCCGTTTTGTTTTGTTGTCGATCATGTGCTCAAATCGACCAAATCGTTACAAACTACAAGCAGACAGGAACTTTGAATGAGCCTGCTTATAAAAGCTGACGTAATTCCACCTCCATCTGCTCCATAAATGTTGGTTTTTACTGTTGCTCCGTTCATCTATGTTTTTTCTTTTAGAGTCTAACAAAGTGAACGTGGGAAATATGGGAAATGTTTATAAAAAAACCTGCTCGAACCCTACTGACGGTGCATTCAATGACAAACATGAAATTGGATATTCCATCGCTCACCTTCAAGGAGAAAAAATAAAAGTGGAGATATAGATTGAGACATTGAGACGCAGATCGAGACGTGTCCAGACAGACGTCCCCCCACAGCCTGACAGGTTTCTGTCTTTCATGGTTTATCTTCGGTTAACACTAAATATGGTCAGAAACATCCTCCGTCTGCGAGACAGAACATTTCTGGTTAAAAACAAAAGTCGCTGCGTTTACGGCACTGCGTCAGAGGAAAAACTCTGAAGCCCAAAGATCCGGTGAAGGCAGAGTAAAGAGACAATGAAGGACCTCAGAGCCCTCGGAGATGAAACCTGAGGACTTGCAAACAATCGTCAGCGCCAAGCAGAAAAATCTTTTATACAACGGGAAAATAACTTTTTTCTCTCTTTTCTTTCTTGTTGTTTGTCCAGATGAAGCTATTGTAAATAACAATGATCCACATGTTGGAAAATGATGCGAAAAGGTCAGTGAAGTGCAGAGATTTCATATGTAACTAAAACACCCACTCAGGAACATAAAACACTGGCTCCCAGCTGCACGCTCAGCGCCTCCTTTTTGTTTTCTGTTGTTTCAAAGGGGGTAATTATTCCAACGGAGGACACTTATCAAGGAAAGTAAAGCCAGTATTTAAAGTGCCTCTTCTTCCTTTGTCAACTAATGACACATTTCAGGGTTTGAAGGGAGTGTTTAAGGCAGGAAGGACAAACTGGGAGGAGAAAATAGAAAAGACAGAGGAACTTAGCAGGGAATGTTAAACGACTAAAGAAAACAGAAAAAAGCTTTCTCGCATTACTCCGCTTCATAAATTAGAGATAAAAAGATTATCTGATGTTTTTACTCCCTATTTTGAATTTATCATAAGTTAGATTTGACTCTGAGGCCTCTCTGTGAGAAATGGAGGCGTTTCTCTGGGTTAACATCATCTCAGGTTAACTCCAACATTAACAACATTTCTGGAACTCTTGTTTGTGGCAACAGAAAATTCAAATTCAATCGCCTGCCCGCGTTTTTATCCAGAAAATGATGGAAGTGATCCAGCCTCTGTGGTATTTACGCTGCTGCTCTGCGATGTAGCCCAGAAAAGCCAAAACAAGAAGAAAGGATGAGGCTGCAGAGAGGACGGGGAAAGAGGGATGGAGGAGGACTGGCAGGAGGAGGCAGTGGAGGAGAGACGTGAGAAACACCAACGACAAGACGGAGAAAGTCCATTAACACACTTGTAAATGAGCTCCAGCTATTTACCCCACGCTGGGCCTCTCCAATTACCCACTGTGTTCAGGATGCAGATTGCGGATGGCAATTAAAGATGAACCGTGTGCACAGACACAGAGAGATGCACGTGCACTAACGCGAGCTCACACACACACACACACACACACACACACACGCTCTCCCCGAGGCTCTTGTTCGGCGCAGATCTACTGATCTCCATAGCAACGTTCAGTGCCGTGGGTGATGGTGACATCGGGAAGATTGATTTTCATAGAACAGCAAAAGTGAAGTGGAAACGGAGCGGCGGCGAGGAAGGTGCGAGGGGAAGCGCAGCGCTCTTCCTGGTTGGTGGAGGAAGTCGTGGCCCCCAGCCAGGGGGGTCTTCTTTGGTCCGTGTGTGGAGGGGGACAGACGGTCTTTTCTGGTCCTCAGCGAGGACGGTCACATCCACGTATGTAACACAGAAGAAGCATGGACAAACACTGGTTCCTGTAGAGGTTCAAACCCTAACTTTACCCCCACCCCTCCCCCACTCCTCGCTCTAATTCTCCACCTCCTTCTGTCCGACCACCTCCTCTTCACCCTCGTCTTGTTTCTTTTCTCACCAAACGCTGATCTGTCACTCTCTCCTCCCTTCAACACCAGGTCCTGCTGGAGGACGAGCGTCCAACCCCACCGGTGGACACTCGTCCAGCCACCCGCGTCCCGGAGACATCAGAGGAGCTGTGTCTTGCCCCTTCGCTTCCTCTCTCCACCCTGCCGAGTTTTTTTGGCACTTGTTTTTCTCGTTTTTTTTTCTCCTGTTGCGTAAGCGAGACAGAAGTAGAGCAAGCTTCAAAGTGAATGGCAAAGCCGCCTTTTTCCCTGCTCGCTTTGCTGTTCATGCATGTCATTCCGGTGCCAGCTCTCGCCAGCTTTCCCTGCGCTTGTCATTATTCCCTCACTTCTTCATCTTTTCTTGTTACTGTAAACCCGTATAGTTCTGCTTATTCGCTCAATTACTCCATTTTTCAGATGTGGAGTACATTTCAGGTTGTTGTCTTACCTCGCGAATGCCTGACTGACCAAGCTGCTGAGAAACAGCTGAAGAAGAGAATAAAATAGTAGTTTTTGGAAGCCCGGACGGAAAAGGTGACAGGTCTCATTATATTTGCCTTCTCCTCCTGTCTGCCCTTTTTGGAACAAATATAGAGTGATGCAGGGATGAGGAGCTCTTCTGTTCTTTTGATGAGCTGTCAGTGAGTCTGAGCATCACAAGCCAATCAAGAAAAAGCTGCTCTCCACCACCCGAACCCGGAGACGTCAACACCGCCTCTGGCCAGAACCCACCTCAGGACGTAGTCTCAGGCAGGATTACGTCTGGTTTTTATCTCGTTAACGTGATGACGAACTGGAGTTTAAGCCAGCTAGCACAGCTATCTTCTGTCTTACCCTGCAGGGTGAAGAAATGCTCATGAGTTCAAACAAAACTGACAAACATGTCAGTGCCCCACAGCCTCCACGAACCCTCCCAAGACGGCGCAAACAATCACCCGAACAGAAACACTCAAACTCCCTGCACGTGCACGACAGAAAACATAAGCAATGTGTTGATTTTTGTTCCCTTAGCACACTCATCTCACATTACCGCGCCATAATTAAAGTCGTTTGTCATGACGGAGGTGTGGAGGAGCCAAGTGGGGTGGAGGAAATCAAACAATACGCTCCTTTATTCAAAGGAAAGATGCTGCTGGAGCAGGATACCCAAACACAAAGTCCAAAATATAAACCAGAAGGCCACTTCGCAAAAACGGAGGACAGACGAGACTGGACGGATGGAAATAAAAACAAACGGCAAAAAGACGACAGACTAGCAGGGAGGAAAGACAAGGGACAGGAGGCCCGAGGAGAAACAGGCGAGGACCATTAATATGAACCAGAGAAGAAGAAGACAACGAGAGAACAAAACAAGAGGAAAATAAACCAAGACCAAAAATCCAGAAAGACTGAAAACCCAAACTAACACCACGACATAAAACCTCCTACCATCAGTAAGGTTCACGCAAGTTTTCCTGCACATCTGAGTTTGTGGGTAAGAGATTAACAATCGTTAAAAATGACTTGTATTTTTTGTTAATTTGACCTGTCCAGGTGTAGCCCTGCCTCTCGCCTCCAGTGGTCTGGGATTGGCTCCAGCAGACCCCCCGACCCTGTCACTGGATTCAGCCGGTAAAGAAAACGGATGGATGTTAATTTGGCCCGAGTTCTCCTCCCCAGGTTTTTAATTTTTTAATTAGTGGAATATCAACGTGTTAAAAGTCACTGATAGTTGATCCTACTGATCAGTACCATGTGAAGTGATTCATTAATGTTCAGCTCTTTCCTGCATGACTTCCTAAAGTCTTAGATGAACGCGTTTTTATTTGAAAACTTCCAGGTACAGCTGGCATTCATGCTACTCTGACAAATTTGTCCCTGAATGTTGTTTTTGTTTTTATTTACAAGTGTTTCCGGTGTAAATCGAATCACAGAGTGTCAGCGTCTGGAAACAAAGACTCCTCCACCTCTTGATTTTTGCTCCCCGTCACGCCGCGTCTGTCCCCGACTCCCTGAGGTAACATCACCTGGGTGACAAAAGTCACTTCTAGTGGGGTTGTTAGCCTGCTTCCACGTGTGTGCACGTGGCGTGCAGCCCTTCTCCAGGGAGCAGGTGGGTTCTGAAATGATGTCTTGAATTCAGACAAGTGTGGACGTAGCCTCAGTTACGTCATCACGGGGAGCGGTTGTGCCGCTCCCGCACCGCTCCCGCAGCGCTCCCGCACCGCTCCCCTGCCGCCCCCACCGCACCGCTCCAGCGCCGCTACCGCACCGCTCCAGCGCCGCTACCGCACCGCTCCCCCGCCGCTCCCGCGCTACCTGTGCCTACTTCCTCACCTCTCTGCCTCCCCCCCTCCCTTCTCCCTGTTAGGCATGTGGAGAGGCTGTTAGTCCATTTATCACGGCGCAGTCTCGGGCTCTCAGACACCGTGATTAATGACGACCGTTCACACACTTAAACATTTAGCTTTGTTTCGCTGACACGCTACTTACCACGCCGGTCGCCATTGGATACCTCACGCTGGATTACTGTGGGATTGCACAAGTACAGTGACGTGTCTACAGGGTGACCTTTAACAGCTTTCTGTGTATGAATTTTTATCTGTATATTAGAATATAAATGTGTCATTTATCACCAAAAATTTGCATAGTGAACTATAGAGAAAGTGTCCTGCAGCTGTTTCTCTAAAAGATCTACAACCCACACACACTCGCCCACTGTACATCAGCTTTGGAGTACTTTATTGAGTATTTGCTTTTTAAAATCTACTTAAAAAGCATTGAACACTTCACAATTTTATATTTGCTCAATAACTTTAGTCATTTCAGTTATGGACTAATAAATAGAAATATATGAAGATTCTTTCTCGTGGGTTTTTGATCCAAAGTGAAGTTTCTGAGCTGCCCGGTTGTACACGTAATAGTAAAGATGGCCAGCTGTAACCTCAATATGGTGCAGAGAGATCACATAAATAAAGTTTACGTGTTATTCCAAAAAAGAGGTATTTAATTTATTTGATGTAACTGAAACATCAACTTTACACATTTACAGACACTGTGATGCACATCTGAGCTGAGAAAACAAACGAGTTGAGCGGGGGTGAGAGGAACTGTCAAACGTGCGTGTGTGTGTGTGCATGTGTGTGTGTGTGTGTGTGTGTGTGAGAAGGAAACTCAGGGCAGGAAGACTCAGTAATTTTTAACGAAGTGGCTCAGCGGTGACCTTTAGTAACTTCAGACCAATGTCAGTTTTCCTTTCATCCTTCCCGATGGAAAGCCGGCGTGCTCCTTGTTCAGACTTGACAATCTCCTCACTATTGTTCTGTAATCTCCAAGCACACAAAGCAGAGGTCAGCAGGTGACACGGAGGGTGGGGTAGAGTGGGGGGGGCGATAAAAGGATGGAGAGACAGAAAAAAGGGACTGCAGGCATTTCTGAGCTGTTGCACAGCAGGTAAGAGGTAGAGTGAGGTGGTCCACATGTTTACGTCTTAAACCCTGTCTTTGGAGGTGAAAAGTCTAAATTGTTGGAGGTAACTTTACTATAGCAGGAAAACGACAAAAAAACCAAAAAAAAGTTCTGCCTGTGGAAGCTGCCAGCGCCTCTCGCCTGTACTCAGGAATTCGCTGACATGTGTTTGCACATAATATCTAATTCTGCTGATGCCGGCCCGCCGGAACGACGTCTACCAGGTAGAAGGTACGATATCAGGAACCGCAGGTTCTCGGTGTCTGCAGGTGTCCATCTGCACGTTGACAGCTGAGTATAAATTGGTCCTAAAATGGATGGCTGCTGTGAACGCTGGGACCATATATTCCCACATCTTAATAAAAAAAAAAACCAACAAATGTTTGACATGCTAGAACATAGGATTCCTGTCATTCCACAGCAAACAGGTGGTGTTAGAAGATGGAGAAGTGTTAAAAGATAACTTTTAACGACCACCTGTCACATTAGCCAAGTTCACAAAGCGCCACTTCCTGTGTCCAGCAGAATTCACACGGATGTGACGCATAAACGCCCACGTGAGAGTTAACCTGCAGATATCTGTGATCAGAACGACAGAAAACATTGTTACAAAACAAACGAGATCAAACCGAGCACCGGCATTTGAACTTCTGGGTCAACGCCAACAAGGAAGTAGGGGAAACTGCAGTTCCTTGACTGGCCACTGGGGGCTGAGTCAACCTACATCGACTTCCATGTTAAAATGTCCAACTTTGCAGCAGAAATAAACATATTTACAGCCTTGCTGAAAAAACAGTTTTGGTCTGAATAGCTCGGTTTAACACTCATGATGAGGGCTGAATTTATGTGTAACGCATCAGGTAAAATAATGTGCTGCAACACTTGAACTCAGAGTCTTTGAACAGGTTTGATTAGCATAAATGTAAAGTAATATTAATTAGCATCACAGGTAAGCATAAGCTAAGTCAGCCAAGCTAAATTTTACGACATGATACTGCACGTCACGAGGAAAAAGAGGTGCCAAAAGCCCTTTTCATAAAACCTATGGATGACATCCGAGGGGGTGTGGGAGGGTGGGGGTGTGGGGGTCCAGTTGTCCAGTTCTTCTTATACTCTCGGTAGATCAAAGTCAGATTTGATTGGCTAACACCTTCACTTACTCTCATTTTCTATTCTGCAAAGCAAAGTAAGCGATCCAGACTTTATTTTGATAGTGCAGGACATGCCCTCCTTCAAAATAAAAGAGGGACATAACTGTTAAAGCCTGCAACACCCAAGTGTGATTGCTGCATTTGATGGCTGGTTTGATAGGTGCACCTAACCGATTCTGCAAAATACTGAATATCAGTTTCAGTCAATTCAAACCTGACACTGCATCTTTATTTGGTGAGTTTTTTAGAAATACTTACTAGGAAACAAAAAAATAAAAAATACAAAAATGCAGGTTGTGCGGTCTGCCACACATCCTCTGCTGCTCGGTGAAAATAATGGATTCTAATTCCTTTCCAGAAGACTGCACCCATCTGGTGGCTTTGGGGGACAGTAAAATCCTCTATCAGTTACAATTATCTCATGGTTGGAAAGGACTGCGCCGCAAGTGTGTGTGTGTGTGTGTGTGTGTGAGACCCATCCACCTCAAGTAGTGCAGGAGTGTGCAAATCTTTGTGTGTGTCATTAAGAGAGAGAGCGGGCGAGAATTTCGAAGCGGAGTGCTGAGTAAGCACGAGCTGAATTCCTCAAGCACACCTACTGGGATGGTGCATCCATAACAAATCATCCCAAGGGAATCAACACCGAGCTGGTGAGTCTGTTTGTGCATCGTTCTGTTTTAAATGAGGTAGAATGTGCACAAGTGTGTGCATTTGTGTGTAGTTGCATCACACCAAAGCCAGCGAACAGACATAAACTTGGACCCCACCAGGGAACTTGTTCACCTCTGCTAGGAGGGGTGGAGGTGGACTTCACCACTGGGGGACAGCACAAAATCTGCCAAAATGGCGACTGGACGGAGGCGGACAAACGTGATAAACCTTCACAACAGTCAATCTTCTCTAAAAACCGGACGGGAAATGTCATCCGGACCAGAAAACAACATTTCAGAGCAAACCTGATGAAAACACATCCCCAAGTACTCGGTAAGACGCAATGCTCAGGGGTTGGCGCTGAGTGTGTAGTTCTGACAGCCCGAGGCTGTAGCCGGGCCATCCGAGGACACAAGGCCCCAGAAGAGAAGAAGAAGAAGTCAAAATCTGACAAATCTGGCAGAAAAAACAAAAAAAGCTGCACTTCTGTTTCTTCATCATTCTCAATGACCCTGGCCACTTTTTTTCGTGCACTTTTTTCTTCACGTACTTTAAATCTCTGCATCATCCTTCGACTTTTCAGCTACCGCGTCCCCACTGAGTGTCTTCTGTAAGAGTTTATGTAACCGAGTGCTTCGCCTGTGTGTGGTGTGAAGCCAGCTAAGATGGAGGCTGTTTGAGACCCACTCTGGCTGCAGCAGCAGAGGAGATGAAGAGGGGCTTGGTTTCCTGGTAGCGTTGCAGATTTATCTCCCTGCTCATGGCTCTGATTTTACCAACCGCCCACTAGTTTCCACTGGATCCTGTCTTTTTCTTTTCTTCTCCCCCACCCCACACCTCTACTTACCACAAGGGACAAGCCTCTTTCCATGCGTGCTCTGGTTATCATAAATCTGTCCGGTGGCTCAATAAAGCTGTCCAAAACAAGGCTCTCAGATATCAAGGAAGCAGATAACAAACAAGTAGAGGAGGAAAACACAGCTTTCCTGGAAACAAAATGGAGTCCACCTGCGAACTGTTTATGCCTCCAGCTCCAATCAAACAGCCAGCTTGTCCTCTTCCTGTTGCACCTTTATCCCGCCTCGCTGCGTGGAATGGCGTAACATTTTATTCAGTGGCTTTACCGCCATAAGAGGCAGTAAAGCGATGTAGCAGGGACTAAATGGGTGTTTGAACCGGCGGTGAGGAAAGGTGTAATGGACGGTTAAAAAAACAAACAAAAAAACCTAAGAGGACGAAATCAGTCTCTTACAGGGACAGGGAGGGACATCCAAGCACCAAACCAAATACCAAGCATGTTAAAGGCACAGAAAGAAAAAATACCAGCAGGTTTTCCACCACAGTGATCAGAGAGGCCAAACCTGACCAGACTGGGGGGATTATAAACTTTTCCATGCTGAGGAACCTGGAGGAGCGTCCACCTGCTGCTGCTGACTGTGGACCATGAAGCAGAGGAAAGGGACCT
>JAOWBL010000014.1:4101537-4122824 GCA_028564865.1 Zenarchopterus dispar | reverse complement strand
ATATATATATATATATATATATATATATATATATATATGTATTTATACATATGTATGTATATACACAACTGTATAGATAGACAGACAGACAGGTGTCAAGAAAAGCGTTTGGAGACATGAGCAGCCGTCCTGTTCGGCAGGTTTATTGTTCAGGATTATGTTCACTGGCGTCTCATAAAGAAGGAACGTCCCGGAGGTCCCCCTCTAGATTTAATTCAAGACAAAGACCCTCTTAACGCAGCTCAGTATAACTTGTCACAACCCAGCCGAAGCCACGGTCTTGTCCAATTCTTTTGCTTGGCGATGTGGGCGGTGGCGTTCATAAATGTGGGACAGAAAGAACGTTTTAGAGGGGTCTCTGTGGAGAAGCTTTCCTCACTTGAGATTTAAAGATGAAGGAAGCTTTTTTCCCTATTTTAGACAAAGAACTGTATGTAACAGCTCAAGTATTTGTGAACAAACATGGCCGCCCCATCCTGAGCCTCCCCAGACCTCTGTGTCCCGGTCCAGGACACCGGTGTTGCTAAGAGCAACTGACCCAACAGACCTTCCCGCCCCCGACTAAACACCAGCAGAAAAAAGGTGAAGTAGACAGAGGAGATGGGGAGAAGGAAGAAAAGAAGATCAGGAGCAACAGAAGCAATACCAGAAAGGCCCAGACAGGCTCCGGGACCCATCCACCAGAACAGGACCCCCACCCACCTATCGGTCAGCCATCCTCCATCCCACTTAATTACATCCATCCATCTTCTACACCCGTTGACTCCTGTACAGGGTCACAGGGGTCTGCTATCCCCACTCCTTACAGGTGATACACCTGGACAGGTCACCTGTCCATCACAGTAATTATATCTCATTCTGAAACCAGGACATGTCTAAAACTAGAGTATTAAAAGTCTAAAAATCATTTCGCTTGTGCCCACGATTGTTGTGGTTTATGGAAACACCCAGAAGTATTAGAGCATTGTTAGTATATATAGTGTTCAAAATTCATAATTTTAAATCCTTTTACTTAGCCTAAGGTCTTTAAAGAAACGGTTCAGCTTCTAAAAGCACCGTTACCATCCGTTTTAGCATCAATAATTCACAGAGCAGCTCATGTGGAGTCCTTTGGCTCAGATAAAAGTGAATGAACTGGCACTTACTCCATACTGTTTCTGTCTCACAAAGGAGCTCCATGAGAGCCGTGCTGCCCCCCTTTCCTGAGAGGGAGGGGGCACAAAAGGATGCAACTATACTCGGATTATTTGCATTGAGGATCCAACCACCTGTTAGCTTCAAAGCACATCAACAGAAGGAAACGCCGAGGACTTGACAGTAATGACTAATCATGGACCGGCGATACAAAGCCAGCCTCTTCACAGGGAGCCTTTGATGCAGGTGAATCACATTCTAAACATACTTATTAGCAGAAGTGAGGGAGGAGAGCGAGGCAGGATGGTTGAAGAAAGATGGGAAAGAAATTTGTTCCGCACGTTAGCTGGCATGGTCGGGTGCACAAGAACAGAAGGCTGGCATAATGAGTTTTGGCGTGCAAGCAGTTGTTAATGAAATAAAGAACCCCACCCCAGCAGAGGTGTGAATGTGTGTGTTTACCCGAGTTTGTGTGCAAAAATGGAGAGAGAGCGAGTGAGAGAGATGGAGGAAGTTAAAGCAGCTTTTACCAGCGAGGAGGAAACAAAGAGGAAGTGAAGGAAAAACAAGCTTCCAGCAGGCGTTTCATATCTGCTCCTCCGTGATCCAGCTGCTGCACAGAAGAACCTCCGCAGCCTTGGTTCTTCTCTCAAGGCTCCAGAACTGTGGAATAATCCGGAAAAACGTGGACTTTCCACTCATGTCAACTGAATGTGAAGTGAACCTTTTCACTAAAGACGCATTAAAGTTCAACTTAGCCGAGCTGGCAGCAGATGAGGAATCCCGGTGACGTCAGAGGTCAAGTGTGAAAAAAAGGAAAAGACTGCAATCAGTTCAGTCAGCGTTTTCTGTTGGGATTGATCCGGATGCTGAGCGCTCACAAATACCACATGAAAAGACATTCAGAGACTTTCTCCTTCTTTCTTCTTCTTTTTTGGAACACCATAAAACTCCAAAATAAGAGGAACATACGTATGAAAGACATCGCTTCTGTTCCTTTAAGATTAAAATAATTCACTTTGTTCTTGCATATATGTGAATATAAAATCTGGAGCTGGAGACTAAATAAATAATTTCTGTTGGAATCAAAAAAACCCGGCAGATAGACGGATCTGGAGATCTGACCATAACAACACGTGCTTCCTGCCGGGTGAAGCAGAGCTGCGCCGGCTGGTGGTGCTGATGGAGAGCTGTTGCCGGGGACGACCTGTCCTCCCCGGAGCAAGATTACCTGTGCAACATCTTCAGGTCATCTGACATTCTCCAAAGCCCCCAAAGGTCACGTGGAGCCCCAGTCACGCTGGTATTTCATAAATCTGCTGCATTTCTCACAGAAGAAAACCAAAAGTATAAAGTTGTTAAAATGCCTAAAAAGATACTCGGTGGAAATGAGCAAAAGTAAGAAAAACCAATTCAAAAATATGTTTCATGAATGAGTGAAATAAAAAAAAAACTGATATGATGCTTTTGAAAACAGCACAATGGAAAAAAGGATCATTTGTAAATAAAATTTTAACAGGAACTAAAGTAAAAGCATAAACACCCCCCACGTATGGAGTGGTAAAACTGGCTCAAAGTAAACAAAACTAAACAAGTAAGAATCAAATAAAAGCCCGACTAAAACGGCGGGTCTAGATTTTATTAAAAACATCGACTCTGCCGTTTCACACGTCTGGTTCACAGTCAGAAGAAAAGGACTCGTTGGGATTTTAGTTCGGACTGAAACCAGTTTCTTTGTTAATGTTTGTGACCTCCAACCCCGGACTGTGACAGGGTTAACTGGTCCTCTTTAGTCTCTTGTTCTGATCCGGTCTTGCTCTCGTGTCAGGTTTGTGTCCATCAGCTGCAGCGCCACTGATCAATACTCTGGCTTTGTCCCGACTTCACACCGTCAGAAAGGTGAGCGAGTGTCTCCGGGACACGCTGCAGCTGCAGGAGTGTGGAGTCAGCAGAACCGTGGGGCCGGCGCCGCGCCACTTCCTGACATTTCCAGGTGGAAACCGTGGAAACGGGAAAGTGAAGGGCCTTTCATTTCAAAGCTCTCAGATTAATATTGATCAGTGATTATATTAAAAAAGCGTCTGTGAGATAAGAGTGACAGCAGCTTAGCAAGATCCAGAGGTGCCGTATTTATTTAGTCCTGAAGCCAAATTGTTTTTTTTTCCCTTTTTTTTTAGAAAAGGAAACAAGCTTTTCTAAACTTTAAAAATGATTAGAAGCTGTTCTGGAGCTGAGGCGGCTAAATTGCTTCTGCTCAGATGGATGAATGATGGCAGCAGCCGTAAAAGCAGGAGGAAGGACGCTCATCCGAGGAGACGGATTCCCAAACGAGTCGCTACAGTTTCTCAGGACGGAAATGCATCACGGAAACGACCCGCTGCAAATGGTACGAGCTCGACTCCACGTACGTCACGTCAGCGAAGAGAAGTACGGGCCGTCAGCCTCACGGCACACGCGTGTGTGTGTGTGTGTGTGTGTGTGTGTGTGTGTGTGTGTCCATCTACATACATAGACACAGAATAGATGGATGGATGGGTAGGTAGATATAGATATATAAAATAAACAATAAGAATAAAATAAACAATAGAATCAGATGAGTGGTCAGTGTGGGCTAATACCTGACTCCAGGTATCAGAACCGGTATCAGAAGGATCAAAATGGTATCTTAGGTTTTGAAGTTGATTTTCATCACATATTTCTTGTTTTCTGTATTTTTATGTACTTTCTTCGTCGTGATTTAACTTCCAAACTAAAGCTTTTACACACATTAAGCACGCGTTGCTGGATCCACCAGGCCCTTCTCGGACAGGTATGGTACACTTGTTAGTTTAGTTCAGCTGACACGGAGCGGGATCTCAGTGGACCAGCTGGTGTGTGGAGCTCGGATGTGACGCTGAAATCCTCTGAAGATGGGTCCCTCCTCGCTCTCTCAGCACGGATTGTCTAATTGAGTGTTAATTTGGTGCTAATTATGTAGCGTGCTATCCCAGTGAGACGCCCCAGATGCCACGCGACGAAGGCGCGTGGAAGAGCGTGCAGAAGCTCGGCGTCTGCTTCCCGAAGTCAAGGTTTCCCCACACAGAAATCCCACGGGTGATCACATCAGTCCACACCAACGCTCACGCAGGTCACCACAAACGCCAGCCGTTTTCACAGACAGAAATGTGCCAAACTTACCGTCAGAGTAAAATAAATCACTCCCCAAACATCTTCAAGAGAAGGTTTGGTCCTTCCATTAAAAATCGATGTGGTTTTTTTCCCACTGGGAAAATAAGTGAATGTGAGCTGTGGACACGTCTCCTCCCACTCTGATGCTCCTCGCTACAGGCACAACGTGACCCCGATGACCTCTGCTCCTTCATCATCACCGTCTTTAACCCAAACGGCAGCAAAGGAAAGCGTCTGGACTCACACACGTGTGCATGTTTATAACATCACGTAATCGCAGCAAATAAACAACAACAACAGTTCTTCTTACAGAGCTTATTTCACTTTCAGCTGACGTTGAAGACGTTTAGTCAAACAAAGAGCCAATCAGTCGTTGTCAACAGAGTAATCACCGCGGCTTGTTTATTTACCAACACTGGCCGGCCGCGTTACTGACAACACCTTCTCAGCTGCTCTGGGTCTCTAATCAGCCAATCACATCACAGCAAGCGTGATGAGGTCATCGAGAGGATCTGCTGAGGGTCAAATGGGGTGTCGGTAGAGAGAAAGACGGTTTCAGCGTCTTTATAATCTTTATATATTCTGTATAATCATTACTTTACAAACCTGTTGTATTAGTGTTAGACAAGGCGGCTGGACTGGAATAAACGCTGTCGTCTATTATCTTTCCAAACGCGGCGACTTCCCTCTCTGGGTGTCAGCGGGCCCTCGCGGCTCAGGAAAGCCGGCTCTAATTTCCTTTCTGATAGCTGACATATTAAAGCGCACGGGCGTTGTGATGTCACGGCGACAGCAGGGAGACGGGAAATGTGAGCCAAGAAACACTTCACATACAAACAGCTGTTTAGATACTTCATGGATTACTCCGTAAGCGTTTTAACCTACCATGAAGAATCTTTGTAGAATTACTCCCCGTTTGGTTAAAATCTTTATTTTAACTTAAATTAGCAGACCAACCACACTGCTCTAGAATTAGCATTTTGTTGCTACACTTATTTTAAGTTATTTAACTTATTTTGACTTGTATTTATTTATTTCAAAATGGTAAGTATTGAGGGTAATTACTTTCCAGAGAGGTCAGAAACACGTTACTGAAATGACCCAGAGCTACTGCTGAGCTACTACGTTCATACATTCACGGGACTGAAGTTGATGCTAGGTGCTTTAAAAAAAAGAAAAAAAAACAATGTTGGAATAAAAAAAACATGTCTAATGTTTCAGAGTTGCGCTACATCAGTCATGTTTTTCAGATAAACTTCAGCTCGACTTTAGACTTTGCATGCTGGTCGGTCTGAGTATTTCAGTAAATCTGCTGGGATTTTCACACACAAACATCTCCAGACTTTACAGAAAAAGCTCTGAAAAGGAGGAAATATCCAGCGAGCTGTGGTTCTCTGGCTGAAGATGCCTCAGAGGTCAGAGGAGAGCGGCCAGAGCGGTTTTAGACAACACAAAGACAACAGGAAGTCTGTCAGCTGTCAGGTAAGAGCGGGAAACGGAGGGAACATCTCACACGGCTCCACAGCAGAAGACGAATCTGAAAAGATCTCCTGATCTGACGAGTCTGGACTTCTGGCTTCATGTCCAGGATGTAGAGCTGCAGTTTAGTGTAAACATGATTGTGGTTATTGACCATAACCACCCAGATGACAGCTAGTCTCCGTCCAGGAGACAACTTCTGAGACGTGCTGCAGCGCTGTGATGTCATCGTGACATCATGGACCAAGATCCTGAGGAACCCATCAGGTTGTCAGTGGAATCTGGTCCGTCTAACTTGGTTCTGTTTGGCAGGAACCAGCAGGAAGCTCAGCGGGTTTGGGGTGAGTTAGTTTCTGCCTAATGGATGCCACCGCTCCTCCGTAAACAGGAACGGTAAACGAGGACGCTGAAGTTCGCGTGTGGAGCCTTGTTGACCTTGAACATGATGAAGGTCAGCGTGAGCCGGAACGCTGGTGGAGAAGAGCCAGTCCCCCACTCAGGCTGTGGGAAACCAGGCCAGGAGGTCACAAACACCAGAGCTGTAGCCACCTCCGCCTCAGCTACGTCACACGTGGGGTAAAACTACAGACAACACTGACGTAGAAACGATGGATTCTGGAAAGTTCCTCCAGACTGTTGATGCTTCAGCATCTGAGCAGATGTTCTCAGCTGATGGTCACTCCCTTATTATTATTAATATTATTATACTTGGTTTGTGAACTTGTACTGGAAGACGTTTACCTCAGAGCTTCAGGTGCTGCTTTTTTTTCTTAAACATCTTTAACTCTTAAGAATTTATTCTAAGAAGAAAAATGTTCCTGTTAAAAAAAACCGTCGTCTTTACTCTCCTCGGCCAGCAGAAATAAATGACTGATTTACAGTAGAAAACCTGATTAACTGGATAATTGACCATCGTCTGTTGACCGACCGCCTCTCTGAGGGGTACCTGGTCTGGTGGACGCTGAGTGGGGGAAGTGACTGTGGGCTCGTTTGTTCAACACTCAGCGAATCCAGCAGGTTCTTATCCAAGGCTGAGCCGGGTCTGGATTCACTAATAGATTTCCTATTCTGCTCTAATTAAAAAGGGAAGTCTTTTCCCCGTGAAAGGCTCCTGGAGCTATAGTGAGGGGTGGAGAGGTCGCGGCGAATCCATCACATGTGATGCAGTTAATCAGCATAAAACCCGCTTCAGTGCGCCGCTAAATAACAGCTGCAGGACCGGATCGGCCCTCGACACCGGCCGCAGAGGGACGCAGCCGCCGGTCCGACAAAATTCATACTTCCTTCTAGAAGCTGCAGGACGACCACAGTGACTGGCGGGTTTTCTGTCCTCCCTGAAGTGATTCATTACCCAAACACAAGAGGGAAGACCACAACAATCCAAACAGGAACGCCAGGGCCTGGTGGGAGAAAACGTCTCACCCGTCTGGACAGGAACTCCTGCAAGTCCACGTGTGAGCTCCTCGTTTTTCTGCACCACCCCGGGCTTCTGTTTTTGGCAGGCGTGTTGCTGCAGAATCTCTGTCTTTATAACACTATTTTCTGTCCAAAAGTTGCTTCCAGTTACATTTAAACAACTGCATTTGAGATACCAGGTGAGCAGCACCACCAAAGGCTAATTCCCGACCGGAGGAAAACTCAGACCCGTATAAAACTCTGAACAACTGTGTCACCAAATATATATTCATAAAATGCTGAACGTTATTGAACATCACAGCAAGGCTTTTATATCACCAAAAAAAGAAAAACAAAATGCATATAATACATGCTAAAACTGATAACTTTCCTTTTTAAGATAAGATAAGATAAGATAAGATAAGACTTTATTGATCCCACAAGGGGGAAATTTGTGTGTTACCACAGCTCAGCACAAAAATTAAGTTCAATGATTTTCTTGAAAAAAAAAACAGTTTTGCTTCGTTTCGGTTTCACGTGAACAGATTTATTCCAGATATTCTCCTTTTACTGCGCCAGAATACTCGATGGTTATGTTTCAGAGGGAAAAACAACAGCAGTCAGCAACGATCCTCAAAGTTACTATCCGGAGATTTCACCGTCGTAAAACAGTTAAGATGCTTCCGGGATGTGGTGCTAATGAGTAACTTAATGAGAGAAGTGTTAATTGTGGAAAATAACAGTGCTGGAGAGCTGGAGGCTGACGGAGTCATCTCGAGTGATGGTTCGACCCGTGAAAGCTGCTGAATTATGAAGAGCTGAAAGGATGAAAGCCTAACTGCCACCGAGGTGAAGGTGTGAAGCGTCAGCATGGTTTCCCCCGTCCTCCAGATGTGCTGACCACCCGGAGCTCAGCCACACATCAGCCGCGGCTGCTGTGGACCAACAGTCACAGGAAATAAAAAATAACAAAGAAGACGTGTGGATGCTGCGGCACCACCAGCATCATTTCATCTGTGTTTCTGTGCACCACCTGTCTCAGAGAAACCAGACACAGAACTTTCACCTGCAGGGAGGAGAAACCGAAAAAAGAAAGGAAACGGTGCCATTTATTAGCAGTTATCACAGCTGGACAGGCCTGCAAGAGTCTGTACGTGCACTTCACACGCAGGCATGTACAAGAGCAGTAATGTATCCAGACAAGCATTAAAACATGCACACACACACTCACGGGCATTTATAAAGGCACCAACAACAGACCGGTTTACACACACACACACACACAGAGTGTGTAGATGCTGACACTGGTTTCTTGGACAGCTTCTCTCGCCGTGAAGACATGCCAGTGTGGAGGATGAGGAGGGAAGAAAGAGAGCAGGAGAAGCGGCGACGCTGCTGTAAAGACATCACTTCCATTGTGCAGCATGGAGAGTGGTGACAAGACAGAATGGTAATGACAGTTAAGATGTTTAGTCACGGACTTACTGAGAGGTACAAAAACACACACACCACCATGTTGACGTGTGCAGCATCCTCGGAGGCGATGCCATTAGCTGTGTGATCGCTACAGCGTAAGGCGCTAAAACCCTTAGTGGACCTGAAGAAGGAGAGTCAGAAACACACACGCTGATGGAGGTAGGGCGGCAGGTGTAGATCTGGAGCTTTGGTGGTGTCTCCACGTCACGGAGGACATGCGAGCTTTAGTGCACTGGATAACAAGGAAAGGACGGGATTGGATCCGCCTCAGTAAGAAGAGCTGGCGTGGTGGGACACAGAAAAACAAAAACTGAGAGATTTATGTCAATGATCCTCAGGGAAGAGTTCATGTTTTAGCTGCTCAATGTTTGTTAAGAAGAAAAAAAAAACATTTCCTCCTTCTTGTTTAAAAAAAGAGAAAAGAGAAGCCATTTTAAAAATAACCCTCCATTCCTGAAGAGTCACATGAGAAAAAAAAGCTCAATGTAACCGTTGAATTCTGATTAGAGAAATCTTTTTAGCTCCAACGTCACAGGAAGCAGCAGAAACTGCAGGAAGAATACAAAGTTGTTGCATCTCTCCACTCCATCCTATTTTTACTTTCCTTTGCTCTTTTTCTTGCACCTTTACTCAGGTGTAACTCCTGTGGGCATTGATCATGGTTTTTTGTTTAGCATCCAGCCGTTTTAGCCCCTCTCCCCTCCCCCGTACCCGGTTTAAGTGAGACGTGGCTCAGATCAAAAGTGTCTCCTGTTTTTACGTCATCAGCATCCCTCGTGGCGGTGAATACTCACATCCCTACACATTCATGGGCCAGATGGCTTTCTGGACCTTCTCTTCTTCAGGACGTTTTATAATGAGTGGGTTATTTAGAGCTCTGTAGCTGTCGTGGAAACAATGCTGCAGCTTGAGCTGGTTGGATTAGAAAACGTGCACGTTTCCTTTGTCCACATAGGTTAGTGTTTGTTGTCGTTCAGAGGGAAGGAAAGGAAAATGATGGCTAATCCAAAGATAAACTTCCTGTTCACTATTATCCCAGCATGCACCTGAAATGGTGGGAGAATGACGGCTTTGCAGAAGGTAAGAGGTGGCTTATTGTAGAAACAAAGAGGCAGAAAAGGCCCAAAGGGAGAAACGGTGGGTTTGTGGTGTTCAGAGATGACGCGTGGAAGCTCTTACATCGAGAGAACATGTCAAGCACGTGTGGAGCTACGACGTCAGAGTTTCAGGGGAAACGCTTTTAAAATGCTTTTTTAAGACATGTGTACTTTTGAGTTGATTTCCCACATGAAAGGTCACGTTTAACTGTTGTTTTTTTTCAAATTGGATCTAATTGATAGTGTTTGTACACAGAGATCCACAGCAGGAGTTTCCTTCCACACTGAGGTCACAGTCAAACTTGTATATATACATTTATACATAAAATCAGTGACATATTGCAAAACAAAAACCTGCCCCCTCTGTGCTTCATAGCACATGGAGTGCTTGTGTTTGTTTGTTGTTGTATTCATAGTCTGATTAAATGTTTGTTTCCACTTTGCAGATGTCCTCCACCCTCCAGGATCATCTTTGTCCTCTCATCCGCGCTAGAACTGACTTTTTGCTGACTTTCTCTCCCTGATCGGCTGATTTGATGTCAGACACTTTTGCATGCCTTGAGCTGGAAGCAGGCGAAGACCTGAATCAAATTCTGGTTTGAGCCTGCGCCCCGCTCAGCCTAATGGTCACACCTCTTCAGGTGGCACAACCTCAGAGATCTGTCTGCCACCCACTTCTCCACCGCGGTGTCTCCTCTCGGCTCATTTTCCTCACCGGAGATTAATGATGCCACAGACACTGCTTGCTCCACAGTGAGCTCATGTCTGGAAAGCTCGTGCACTCGATCCACTAAAGCAGCTTGTTCTAACTGCCCTCATCAATGGCTGATGCCCCCTGAAAGCAGACTGCTGCAGCCTGTGACAGAAAACTCCACGACTCCAGCTATCCAGCTGATCTGATGGGCTTTCAGCCCCTCCTGTTATCCTTCACATCCATATTTTTTTCTAATATACCTGTTTTTCTCTAATGACCAGATAAGCACCACCAGCTTCACAAAACAAGTCACTTCACTCACCTCCACCCCTTCAGGCCACATCAACAAACCCACTCCCATGCTGACTTTGTCCGTCTCTTCACAGAGAAGATGACGCTAATCAGCAGTTTCTTGACTAATTCAGCTTGCTGACACCCTTGGTTGAGTAAAAGCACGGACCCTCTCATCGCAGCCCTCTTCCTGGAAGTAGGGCATCCAGTGAAAGCCATACATGTACCAGTCTTATTACACGCACTAGCATATCCCGGTCTAAGGCATGTCATTCCACTTCTTCATCCGTCTTACACAGAGGGAGGTATCACAACTCCCCACACACAGCCCTAGTAAATGTCCGTTGGACTCGATTCCCTCATGTAAGGCTCCTTCCCTGACCCCAGGCAGGTTTCCGACTGCATTCGTAAAGGTTCAGGAAACACTTTCCTTCAGCAAGGCTGCTCTGAGTCCAAGTTGAGAACCGTTGGCTGGTTTCACAAATTCTCTTCCTCTGTGAGGTTATTCAAAGGGTACATTTCACGCTGGGTTCACATTTCCTTTCACATAACAAGCTCCTGGACGCAAACTGGTGCGGCTGTAAGGCTGGCCCCTCCCCTCAGACTGCGCCAGGATCAGCCGGAGCTGCAGCAGAATGATGGGCTCTCATTGTACTGGACATGTCGGCAGCTTTTCCTGCACTAAATCACTTCATCCTTCCATGTGTACGCTCTGAGCCCACGGCCATCCGCTTTACCTTCCATACCTGTCCAACCCAGCCACCGATGAAGGGTACAAACTGAGAATCTGACGTTTAATCCAGGAGCTGGTTTGTGTCTTCTGCCGGTTAGCAGCGCTGCCAGAACTGCTGCGGTAAAGTTCAAGTTCATTTTTAGGCAAAAGTGAAACTACAAGTGTGTTTTTCCTTAAATGAGCTCTACAGGAAGACAGCAGGCTAAGAGGCTGCTATAACCTTCAAACAGGCCCAATAAAAAAGCTTAGACTGGATAAGCCCAAATAAATATATTATATGTTAGGGGCTAAACCTCAAAGTCGGCTTTATAATTACCCCTTGAAGGTGTTTCACCTTCCATCCAGAGGTCATCATCAGTTAAGACTACCAGGTGAGGAATCTCAAGTTTTGAAGCTGTTGATGTCACATCCAAATCCCTGACAACTTACTCCTGTGGGTTGTTAGTGTTTTTTTCCACTCTAACTTGTGTACCTGGTTTTGGTCAGATAAATTAAGGTGCAGATGTTTGTGAAACCACCTGAGAAGGAGACCCAAGGCAGCTCTGTAGGTGTTTGGTGAAAACTTGAGTCTGTTTAATGCTTTTCATGTTTGACATAGAAGGTGAAACATCTCGAAGAACCTAGAAAATCAAGTCCAGCTACCTTGAGGATTCACACGACTTAGATGATCGAGAGGCTGTGGTGGCCAACATGCAAATCAACCGAGGCTATTAAACAGTTTTATTGAATGGAGTCACATGAACAGACTTCTTGAAGTGCAGCAGTCGCATGTCTGCTCCTGATGTACATGGTCTCCTACAGGGAAACACCATCCACTTATTGATCCGCTCTTCAACGGGCTTCAAAAACACATACAGTGTTTAATTTCATTCATCCTCCTGTCCACAGCCCCGCGGGCCCTGATAATGATGAAAACCCGAGACTGAGCATGTGGGTGGAGCTGGTAGGCCAGGCAAGATTAATTAGAGAGTATGTAAATTTCATTTGGCACATGCAGACTGATGTCAATTTTAATTGTATTAAGACAATGTGAACCCAGGCCTGCTCAGAGTCTAGAAGGACAGCTGGTGAATGGTGATGAGGTGCGCTGTGGAGAGCTCGGGGAAGTGGGAGGGAGGGAGTGAAAATGGAGAGGTTAGAGGTGAGGGTAGCACATAGAGAGGGAGGGAGAGGAAAGTTAAGAATGAAAGTGATAGTTGGCCTTAAACTAATGAGCCATTCTGTTCCAGTCAGTGCTGGTAATACTGTTGTTTCAGGACTAACTGGGCTTCTCAGTGGATTTATAGGCTTTACAAGTGCATGGACATGCACCATAGCTATCATCACACCAGACCTTGTATACACTGGATGGATGTGGGAAGGTTGTGACACACAGCAGGTTATATTGCCCATCTCACAAATGAAGTGTTTTTACAATGTGAGCACCAGTCTCCCGTTGGTTTGATTGATGCAAGCTGACGGATGCAGAGAACACAAATACATACAAGCAGGCAAAGCTGGGAAAAGCCAACCGCTGGAGTAACACTCATCTCAGGTAGGATTTCATCATCTTCTCTCCCAGGACGTGCACTGCACAGTCGAGGAGTTGAGAGGCAGCCGAGGACCAGCGTATCCATGTAGGACACGAGGCTGCAGGATGGAGCGGATTCTAGCCCAGACTGCAGCCGTCTTCTTCTCACACCCCACAGCTATTACCTCTTCTACTTGTTTCTGTTCCCTTTGCTGGCGAGAGTGATATCAGCACTAATCACTGCTTCTCCATCCATCTATTCTCCTCCAGCCCCACAGACAAGGAGGAGGAACAGATGGAGGAGGCGTGGGTGCCACGGCCCTCTGTCTTTGCATCTCTGCCTCTTTTTGGAGCGTATACAGAGTATGTCCCATGGGTTAAGTAAAAGTGAAGTTATTGCATTTATAAACAAGTTTATAAGTAAATATATCACATGGTGATGCGTGCACACAGGTGGTCTGAAGGTGACTCGACAAGAGATGAAACGCAAAGAGCTTTTTACAGCATTGAGACAAAACTCCCCCATACCTCAGTTCCTAATTACACGCACACAAATCATAATCACAAACACCCTCTAAATACATGGATGTGCACACTAAAGAGGCTGAATGTAACCTGTCCTATCTCAGAAGGGAAATGAAGGCCAGAGGGACAAGAGCAATCACGTTAGTCTGATGGATGGATCTTTAAACAAAGGCTGCTAAATTCAGCCACAATCCAAACTGAACAAAGATGAAAAGACATCATGAAAAAAAAAAACATAAACTGTCACATATTTTATTTGAACACAATAATATTTTCATTCACAATACATAAAGTGAGTTATCCAAGTGCCGCCCTCTCAGTGTAAGCAGTAACGTTACCGCGGTGATTCCTCTCCTCCCCTCGATTTCCTCTTGCCCTCGCCACCTTCCATTCACCGTGCCACATGGTGCATTTACATCGGCCATAACCTCAATCACCGCGCTCGCGGGCTGTGCTGAATGCGCAGACATTTCTACTGTGAGGGGATGCAGACAGAGGTATAATGGGAGCAATAGATAGAAACCCTCGCCTGAGGCATCCATCAAACCAAACGACTCCATTACAGTAAGTCCGACAGAGGCAAACGGTAATGTGCGCTGTGATAAACACTGGGATAATAGTCTGTTTATAGTCCTGGACACACTGTTTCTGCTGGGAAACACTGGCCAGGAATACAGATAAGATACAGGAGCCCCAGCCTCTCTATCTTTTCCCATTCCTTCTATTGCTTGTGCCTTTCCTTTGTTGTTATCAGTCACTTTCACTCCCTTGTTCTCTTTATCCTTTTCCACTCTCGCTGTATAATATTTTCCTTTCCGGAGGACGCAGAGGGAGCTGCATACATCAGCTGAACCGGGCTTTTATCTGGTGTTATACCATTGTAGCATTACCATCACGGTGCTGGAGCCAGGCCTACGAGAACCATAAAAATTCAGCAAAAATGACGTAATGAAAAAACATATTAACATCCGATTTTAGTAAAAATATCCCTTCACAAGTATACATAACATAGTAATACAAAAATCCGATCCATGCATGAACGGAGTGGCACAAGCATGTATCAGTGAACCTGTGGGTGGTGGTGTGGAATTGCTTTCCGTGTTTCTGAAAGCAGGAAGAGGTAAACAGAAATGTAGACTAATCTGTCCACAATCTGAGATCCTCCGAGGAGCCAGGTACCAGCAACCCCGCTCCTGCCATCAATCAATTATGAGAGTACACAAGAAGGCACTCTCTTTACCGATGGGAGGTGGAGGTGGGAAGGAAAACCAAGTCCCATTTGTTGACTCCAGCGTCTTCGTTTTCACCACACACACACACACACACGTGTTCCTGCACGGGCTGCAGTTCTGTCTGCAGGTTCCCGCTGAAGCCAACGCTGAAGCGCAACGCTGCACGAGCACAAGCAACGGGTCGCTGTTTGCTTTGCTTTTCAATTGTTCTGACGGGCACCGCCACTTAATAAAGAGGCTCGTGCATCAGCGCCATGCTGTGTTTATGCTCACAGTTAACCTTTACTGAAAAGCTGACCTTAGCTCAAATAAAAGCTAATCTATTTTGTTTTCTAATGGGTGCTGTGCAATCTTCAACGGGGCAGGGTCAAGGTAACGTCCAGCGTTTATTGCTCTTTAGACCAATTAAACTTAATGACCTCCTTCACCCTTCTTGGCCTATCAAATAAACTACAACATTAGCAATCAGAGCTTAAATGGAGTTTGGCCTTTTATTCTTGCCGTCCAGGCAATGGCAGTTTTAACGAACTGCGATAAAACGCGGACAGTTGCACGACCACTTGAAGGGATGATTATTAAAAGAAATGGTTGAAAGAAATTGACCTTATAGTGAGAACGAGATTCTGGGAGGACACTCGCTGTAATGACGTGGATCTCTGTTTTAGAAAAGTGAAAAGCAAGGTTATGCAATATATTTACATATGAAGAAGCAGGTTCAATACTGGCATTTATTCTGATTCTCCAATAAAGAGTAGAAGAAACATGAGACTTTTGGGATTGTCCTATGATGTCTGACATCAGCAGTTAAAGGAAGGGAAAGAGACTCTGTGCACTCAAAAATCCAGGACACTTTTGTCACATTCATTCTTTAAATATTTGATAACTGTCCATCATGTCAACAGACTTATAAAATAAAAATAAAAATCTGGTCTTCATGCACAACCCAGCTTCTGTAAACTGGAAGCAACCAGCAGGGTGGATGGTGGGCCGTGAGCTGACGTAGCGTTCAGGTGAATCCAAAACAGCATCCTAAAGACAAGATCAGGCACTACACTAAAGCTGTGAAGAAGAGTCAGAATTTAGAAAAAAAGAAAGATTTAAAAGGAGAAAAACACAAGCTCAGATGGAAGTCGCAGCCAGGTGCTGCTAATTAAAACGCACGTGATAAAGTGATTTTAGAAAATGTGAGGAGCTCCACTTAAGCTGCAGTTTTGCCAGTGTGCTTCGGAGCATTTGGAAGTGTGCTATCACAACGACAAAGAGGAAAGACATCAGCAGTGATGTCAAAAGTAACAATAGCAGCTGTCCATAACTCTGAGACCTTCTCTAAAACCAACTCTGGAAACGGCAGAAAACCGCAGAGCTAAATCTCAGATCCCAGGCCCCAGTCAGCAAGGAGAACGTTTCTGTTCTTGAAAAGAAATAAAGAAATATGGCGGCATGGCTTAAGCTTGTAAAACTGCATTTGAGCAAACCCCCAGACTTCTGAACTAATGCTTTTTGGCCCGACGAGGCCTCCGTAGCGTGCCAGTGAAGGTCAGCGGGTGGCTTTGGTCCTCTCAGCCATGTCTGGTCTGTTTGGACCAGACGACTGAGTCCCTGATGGAGTAAAGCAGGCAGGATGATGCCAGTCTGATAGCTGATATTTATTAAATTACAGCCTGTACTTAGTTTTTCTTTCTTTTTTTCTTTTTTACACTGGTGCTGCATGTTTGGCTTCATTTTTTATTATTAAATCGATGGAGAAGACCGAGTTAAGTGAGTTTGACTGCGGTTCCTGCTAACGGCGGTTTTTTATGTGATGTTCTGCAGTTTTACATCAGTGCAGAAGTTTGAGAGGGAGACAGTGACAGAGAGGTAAGATCCACCTCAACAGAGATGAAAGTCTTTTTTCTTTTAATTTAATTTCTCTTGATTTAGTCTCAGTCTCTTGTTCTAAAGTCTCGATGCCATAAAACATAGAAACGTGAAATGACGAAACAGCCCACTAACTGATCCTGAGGCATTAGTTTCTGTTTTCTGTCCCATTTAACACATCAGGATAAAACTTTAACTTTGTTTTTTTTTTTTAAATTTATTTACCACCTGGCTTTCTTTTTTTTTTCTGATGTTGCTCTGATGTATAAACGATTGATCGATTGGTTAGACCCACCCTTCAATGAAGATGAGTATCAGCTGCTCAGGGACCAGAACCCGGACATCTGTCTCTTTAAGCTTCATAATTAAACAAACAAACAAACAAAAAAGACGATCCTCAACTCTCATCTGTTTTATGAACTTTATGCCAAAACAAAAATCCTATTCATAAATGATATCTTCATGACTCCAGATCTATCTGAAGCGGTGCCGTTATTTCAGCTTCACCTCTCTGGAGCAGCAGATCTGGAGTTACATTTTTCCAAATGAAACTAATTAAAAGCAGATTAATTTAATCCCACCCTGCAGAGTGGATCATGGATGTTCTCATCTGTGATCAGGAAGACTGTAACATGAGCCTTCTCCATAAAACTGCTTTTGCATTTGTGTCTTAAGTTTTGTTAAATATGTAATAACAGTGTAATATGTCATATTGTGCTGTACATTTGAGTTTTATTTATCTAATTTGGACACCTCTTTTATTTATCATCTCCTCATAGATTAGAGCGTAGAATTGTGAAAACCTTTTCAAATACACCCGTCTTCCCTCCTCATCTGTCTCTCCTTCAGCTGCTCTTTGCTATCATCCTCAACTCACCGGACGGATACGGGAAAGGATGGGCTGGTAGGCGAGGAGCGATGCGTGTGCGTACTTGTTCAATAAAGGAGGGACATTTGAAACTGTGGCATCAAATCCAAACTCTTTAGACGTTGGAATAACCCACTCCCCCTGAACGTCCCAGTGAAGTGATCACTTATCTCTGCTGTAGTCAGTGAAATGATCACAGGATGGCATGCTAAGTCTAACATGTTAAAGTCGTCCACTCATCACCCCACTCAAGTTCAGATATGGATCTCGCCGATCGTTTCAGCTCACGTTTCTTTTCCCTTCAGATCTCACGAGATCAACGGCCAGTCAAAGAAAATGTCATTCTGGCTCCTGGTGATCATTTAGAAAGAAAACCCACCCAAAAACCCAAACACTTCCACCCAAATCATGAAGCTTTGTGTAGAACCTCCAGAGAAACCAGATGATGCCTTCTCACACGTTTCTACACACCTGTCCACCTGTCTCCAGTCTGTCCACGTTAGCTCCGGCGGCCCGTCTGCTCTGTTCGGTTAGAAATGCTGCAGTACTTGGTTGTTTTTGTTTGAAACTTGCTTCCCGAGCCAGAAACAAGGCGTTACGTAACACTGGAGATAAATAACTGACATCTGAGAAAAGATGTTCTGGGCACTTCAAACCACAGTAACAAGAGAACCCACGAAGCAGAAGATTCCCTCTTCATCTAACTTTGTTTTTTGTTTTTTTAAATAATAGCTGTCTGAGTTGTAATAAAAATGTGCAGTTGAAGCTTGCAGAAAGCGAGTTTCATAAATGTTTTCTTTATACAATATGAGAACTGTTTATTGTCTTAATTCCAAAGGGATGTGGAGCCGGGGATGGAGATGACAGAAAATCTGGAAAGTCTTAATGTCAAAAGCTCTGCTACCCTCTGAAGAACTGTTTAAGTTATGGTCTTTGCTGTGAAACCAGGTGGACCAAATCAGAAAGATGAGAACTTCGTGCCATGAGCTTCAAAGCTCCAACACAAACGAGGTCCACCAGCAGCTGGGTGTCCCACCGGTGGAAGCCTGCAGGGAACCGAGTTTAAGTTCAGCTCAAGTTTTCCACGTTGGGAATGAGCTCTTTCTTGGTGGTAGTAGATGCACAGCAGCTCTGGAAGCTCTGGAAGCTCTGGGTCAACCTCCACCCCCACCTGCCAGAGCATTTCAGAGCAGATGGATGACTGTGATGTAAGTTTTATGAAGTGATGTTGGTGAGCTGAGTACAGGAAGTACCAAACAAAATCAATCACAACAGAATACATTAGGCTGGGTAACTCAAACTTAATCTGAGTGGTGGATCAGACTAGAGAGAGGAGCTTCCAGCCTGGAACAGAGGGACGCATTTATTTACGGGCTCGCCCTGCAACTGGAGAAGGTAACGAAGGTAGGGGAGAGAGAGACGGCGAGAAACAAAAAGTAAATCTCCTGACCTTGCTGCAGGCTCTTTAGCTCCCCGTGAAGGGGTTTACCCTCTGGCCTTAAATATTTCAGCGCTGCTTGGCCGACTGGAAAGTGCTGAGCTAGAAGAACGGATCCAGGCCAGGCCACAGCGTTCAAGCTCCCCCCGCCAATTAACACAGCAGCGGGACATCAGCGCAGCGCTCAGCGGCGTGTCTGCGTGTGCACGTGTGCATATGTTTGTCTGTACCAGCGTCAGCTGCTCACTCCTACAGCATCAACTGTTCTCATGGTAACGTGACCATCACAACCACGAGCCTCAGCTTTCTCTTACCAGTCACCGTGAGTTCAGTCGTCCTGCGGACAACAAATCCTCCAAACTGGACTTCGCAGGTGTAATTTCCAATATCATCTTCCTTTACGTCCTGAATGGACAGAATGTCTCTCTTCTGGACGACGCTGGCTCGCCACTGCTTCGGGCGGCACTCCTGCACATTAGAGAAGGACAGGCCAGTCAGAACCACAACAATATATGGATACGGTGCTTTTCATTTGTGAAAGCCGTTATAAAATAGCTGCTAATAAAATAAAATAAAATAAAAGTCCTCCCAGAAATGAAATATTGTTGAGAAATTTTAGAGTTTTTACTCTGCCTCACAATAAATTTGCATAAATGTGATTTCAAATCATTTGAGCCGGACACAAAAGCTTTAAAAACATCACTGAGTGTTGAAAAAGTAGATAAAGAGGTCGGGATGTAATGCAGTTTCCACCATGTGACGTAATAAATTCACACAATAAAATGATGAGGCTTTGACATTATCCTATTTATCTTATCAAGATTTATTGCACTGAACTCGATATTCTCCATTCAATATTCTACAGAGGCCATCGAGGACGGACAATTTTATTTACAGCAGCCTCTCCTAGCAAAACAAGCGTGCCCGTTCTGCATCCGTGTGCACGTGTGAGATATGAGTATCCGGGCACAACCAGCGACTCCGTGACACGATCCTCCCTGCAGCTCCTTAGCGCCCTGGCAGGGACAGCGATGGCTGGGACTCTGCTCCACCGTTGCTCCCGGCAACCTTCGAATTCAATCACGGGGGCTCCACGGTGGTCCAAATAACCCCGGGTCCCAGCACTCCCAGTCATTACCCAGATCCTAATTGAATCCCAGAAAAACCTGGAGGTTGACCCCGGCCAGCTAATCTACTGCTGATCTGCCTTTGATTAGTCGGGCCTGAGTCCTTGATCTGGAGGCACTTTGCTGTCCACGGGCCGTGCCTGACCCAGGAAAGGCCAGAACCCAGGTGGGACAGGAGGGGTGCATGCTGAATAAAGATTAGGGTACAAGAACATTTGGAGGACATGTGCTTTTTCCACAGGGCACAGACAGACGTTCCACAGCGTTCCCTCTGATGGGGGTTTTGTGCTGGTGATTAAAGTCGTGGCTGAGGCTGCAGTCCTCACCCACTCTGGAAGACTCTCACAGCCGTGTGGAACACTGCAAATAAAGCTTAAGTAATTGCCTTCATACATAATCTGCCTAAGTGATCTGGAACTGCATTTCCAACAAGGCTTTTAAACATAAACAACCAAGAAATTAGATGAAAGCAAACCAATGAACTATTGAAGAACATTTCCCACTTGAATAAACACAGATAGACACCCTCTTTATTACTTTGAACTAAAACACTCGAAAAGTCACAGATGAATGCAAATATACAACTTAAACACAACTACAGTTGTGAGGTAAGGACTTCTTCCCAGCCAGGGAGCAAGCCCACCTTGTACCAGGTGATGTCCAGCTCCTTGCCGGGTTCAGCGTAGTCTTCGATGTCAGGACAGAGGATTTCCTTGCTCTTGCTGAGCTCAGCCTTCTCCGTTCTTCTCATGTTGGAGTTGTAACAAAGGTTTGTGTCATTTTCAGCCACGGTCAGAGACATCGACACCTTCATGCAGTACGTGGAGTTCCTGTCAGAGAAGAAAAACACAAGACCTTCACCATTCACACCCAGTTACCCGTATTTGAGCTTACAGAGCTAAGACTACTATATGAAACAGAAAATAACAGAATAATATAAAAACTATTTCATAAACAACAGAATGGTTCCCTCGTGAGTAAAGAAAAAAACAAAACAAATACACACTCTGTGGGTGGTTGCCCTGTTCAAGGTCAGGCCCTCCACTCGAGGCCTGGGAGCTCATATATATGTGTAAAAAAAAAAAAAAAAAAAAAAAAAAAATATATATATATATATATATATATATAGATAGATAGATAGATAGATAGATAGATAGATCTATATCTATATATATAAATATAAATATATATATATGTGTGTAAATATATATATATATGTGTGTGTGTGTGTGTGTGTATATATACACATATACATATATAGAT
>JAOWBL010000014.1:4081865-4095538 GCA_028564865.1 Zenarchopterus dispar | reverse complement strand
TAGGAGATGTGTCATCTTCCCACTGACATCAGCACTTCCTTCAGATCTGCTTATGATCACTGTTGATTGTTAAATTTTAAGGCTCACCAGCCTGAAGCTGTGAAACGGTCCGGCCGGTTTTCTGCTCCGACAGTCTGAAGTGAGGATGCTACACAGGTGATGCTCCAACACGAAGAGCAGAAATGCCACCCAGTGTGTCATTAATAAAGGAGAACTGCATCTTTGGGGTGAAGTGGAAACCGAGTGTATTTCTAGTCCGAGTCAGAGAGAGAGCAGGGCAGCAGGTTAATCATGGGATGTTTCGTGATTACCAAAGAAGCCTTGAGAACCATTATCTTCCATTCAATCACTTTACCTTGCTTTCTTTCTTCCTTTCTTTCTCTGCAATCGCGCTCCACGTCTATCATTTTAAGTATCACAGTGCTGCGCTCCCTTCTGTCACTCATAGACTAATATTCTTATTTTAACACCTTACTGAACTTACCACATTAACTTTCTCATCCGCCGTGTTAATACAGGCATTCCTCCCATTCACTTCCTCCCAACGTCTTTTCTCTAGTCTTCCCCTCCCCCTTTTGATCCGCAAGCTGAATTATTCAATCTCACCCAGGCTTTTAATTCTCTTGATTGAGCCAATTACCTTCTGGCTAGATCAATGTGGGAAAGGTAATGATTTAAATGGCTGCCTTATAAAGCCACATAACCACTTCAACTGCTGCACAAAGGGAAAGGAGTGAGAAAGGGAGGAGGAGGAGGAAGGTGGTTTAAATGAATATCCTCTCTTTAACACAACCATGTATGATTCAGCATGTAGAGTTAAGTGCTTCATTTTGTGTCCCTGACTCTACCTGCTGTACACTACAAGGTAAAACCATGCCGGAGCAGGAAGACTGAGCAAACCCAGTTTCCTCAGGGATTATCTAAAATGTATGGGCTGCGTGGAAACTGGGTCAGTCTGAGCCGAAATGGTGCCATTGTAGCAGAAACCCACAAAGTCAATAGATTTTGTATTGCATGACCCCCACTCCCTGGACATCTTATCTGTAGTTTGTAACCCGACCAGAACTCTCAGACTCTGCATGTCCATCCATAAACCAGCACTTTCCCCCATCAGTGGGACTTGTCATCTCCTGTCGAGTGCGCTGTCCCATCCTATTTGGCCTGCCTCCTTCATCCTCCTATTTATTATTGATGTAATGGAGCATTGTATCTGAATGCAGCTCTGGCTGTGACATGCACTTCACGCTGGTGGAAAATGTCGGGTTTTCTTTGAAATTACTGGACAGGTGGTTATCTTGGACTTGAACCAGGCCTGACACTCGTATATCTGCAGCAAACTATTTTCTTCTTATTATTATTCAATGGCACTTCCAGACCTGGAATAAATGACACTTTTCTCTCATGAAGACGCTGAAAAAACAGTTCTTTTTCTTTACCATTGATTATGCATTTAGCCGTCATTACCTTAATTTTTTTAGTTGGCTTTATCTATAGAAGGGCTGAATAAAAACTCATTTTTACATTTTAGTACATTTGCACATCTGTCCGTTCTAAATGTTGTTTCCGTCACAATCCCTCATATTTTTGTGCATCATTTATGTTTTTATGGTTAATTAGAAGGAAGTGATGAGTCAGTCATTTTTGTCTTAGGTTTATAATAAAATAATATCTTTGGTTTTATGAGGTTTACAGCACCTATAAAGAAAATGATTCTATATATCTTTGTATTGTAAAACCCTTCTGACATCGTTAATAAGAACACAGGTGAATCTAAATGCAGCCACAGACGGAGATGGAGGACTGAGGAGGACAGCGAAGTCGTTCAGGTTCCACGTTTACTTTGCATCCCAGGAAACAAAAACAGCGGCGTGAACGGTGGTGGCCAGCGTGAGACCAGAGCACCAACGTCGGTACCCATCCGTCAAAGCGATGGTGAAACATCCGCCAGAACGCCTGACAGCTGCTTCGCCTCCTGAGATGGAGAAACCGAACCCAACACCTCTGCGCGAGGCTGAGCATCGTTTTCTTCCGTTTTCTCACATTTAATGAACTCGTTCTACTCTCATATCTGAACATCTGCCTCTCGGGTTAAACATTTTCACACCTGCACAGCAAATTTCATCTACATGGTACAAAAGTAAAGAAAGTGCTTTGACATAGCCCCGCCCCCATGTAGGACTTCACATGCCCCACCTGCTGTGTCGTCATGACGTGAGTGGGAAAAACCACGCCCGGTGATTCTAACTGGACCCGAGGAGCGGGTCGAGGATGGTCTCTGTGAAGAGCTGGCCACTTTGACCTTTCACCCTCTGAGAGCTGCGGTGACCTCCAGATGACCCGACGAGCGGTGATGAGTCAGCACGGAGACTCGGTTCTGGAGTTGAGCCAGAAAACGGCGGCGGGAGTGGGGATGATCTGTGGACTCGTCTTCTGTTGATTTTGTGAGGTCAGCTTTTGTTTTCCACTTTTTTCTTCCAGACTTCAGTTATTACAGCGGTAATTTTGGTAAATGTTTTCACCTCACTCAGCTTTGTTTTCTGTTACGTCTGGTCGTTCTTGCTTTCTTTGTTCATTACAGTTCATTTTGTTTCCTGCCAGTGAATTAAACTGGGTTTCAGTCACTTACTGCCAGTCAGGCCTTTTGTCTTACTTCATCATCTTCATACTGCCTGCTTTTTCCTGCTTTTTCTTTTCTTTTTCTTCTGCTTAGAAAGATTCACATTTTGTGGAGTGTTTTCTTTATCGTACCTGCCATGAGATCACTTTATAAATGATTGAAGCTTATTTTTAATTCAACGCCGGCCTTTTTCCAGTAGATGTCTGCTTTTTGGGTCTGTTCTAAGAATTAACTTTCTTTACTTTTAATGTGCAAAATAAACTCAGTGTAATAATGCCGTATTCATCCATCCATCCTTTTACAGGGTCCTGGGGGTGCCGGCTCATCACAGCTGGATTCAGTTGGATTTCTGATACTTCCTTCACCTTCTCCCAGATGTGAAACTGCAGCGTCACACTTTTTTTTATTATTGCAAGAGTTACATCACAAAGGAGATTAATTAAAAAAAAGTTCAACAATTAGTGAAGTATTTTGATACTAAATTAAGATTAAAAAAAAAAAAAAACTAAAATGGAGTTTTTAAAGGTCTCATTTTTATTCTGAGAAGGAGTTTACTTCCCAAGATCTGCTCCATTTCACCAACCTCTCCATACTCGGAAGTCTGAAATGGACTTCCATTTATTTACTAAACATTTATTTTTGTTTGTTTTGTCTTTTAATAAACAGGCTTTCAATTATCCTACTCCTCATTACCTGAAATGCTGCATTTTTGTTGACCATTAAAAGTTGATCGGAGACACTTTCTAATGGAAGAGAAGACCAACAGTCGTTTGGTTGCCACGGCAACCGGTGCGACATGAATTTCCATGGTTGATGCGTGAATGAACTAACTGAAGTTGGAAGACTTCTGCACCACCCTGATGATCAAAAAAAGGAAAAAAGAATTTTTATAAAAAACAAAAAAATGACAGAACAAATAATATATATAAAATTACCCGATGAATTAACAATTCTTATAAAATTATTATTTAGCAATTTTTCAAGACAAATCAGAGATGTTTTTGATTTCGGTATATAATAAACAGTTAAAAAAACTGATTTTCTTGTATATCATTTCAAAAGTCAGGCATTTAAGGGTAAAACATAAACCTTCTACTTTTCCTTAACTTATTTTACTTGAGCTTTTTATTTCCTCTGTGTCGGAGCGCCTAACCACTCTGTAGATTTACTCCGACTCTGTACTTTACCTGAAAGAAACCACCGAAACGCTTTGACAAACAGCAGATACGTTTACTTTGCACAGACAACGTAGGAGCAGCGTTAAGTGCTCCCCAGCCTCCACAGAAAAGCTTTGTACATTTTTATCCAGCACAGATAAAGTACTTCCTTGAAACATCACTGAATATTGATGGCTTTTTAAGTCATCAACACCATTTTCCACATGAAGGTGTTTATCGTTTATCCCATCAGATCGTCGACAACAACTTAAAATGATTGATAAAAATTATTGCATTTCTTTCTTTCTTTGTCATTCCTTTATTAGAATATAAATTCTTAGTAAAAACATTTGCTGTATAGAGTAAGCTAGATTCTAATCCAGTAAAGATCGCTTGACACAACAAAGGAAAATAATGAAATCAGTCCTGCTGATTTATGAGGACATTAAAATCTGGGGTCAGCAACTCAAACTTTAAGATTTACACGACGGGAACGTTGTGGGAGTTTCAGATCCAAGCTAAGTCCTGAGCCAGTGGTGGTAGGAGATGCTGGACCTCAACTCAGTAGATCTTGTTGAAATAATAAATTTGTCTTCACTTTGAAGACCAAGAGTGTCATCAGTAGAAATGTCATTTTATTAAACAAGAAATTCACAACATTTCTTTTAAAGCGTCTTACTAGCATCAGATTTGAATTTTGTCCTGTAACTAATCCATTCCCTCATTTCTCCATCCACCCATCCATCCATCATGTCACTGGAGAAACAGTCTGGAACTAAAATTCCACACCCTCTTCTCATCCACCCAGAGAGAACAACATCCCTAAATGTCCACTGGCTCCACATGTGAAGTGACCCTTCTAGTTCTCTTCTGTGCTTGGTCTGAGGTGTACTCAGACCAGGTCTTCTTGGTCTGAAGGCTATTCTCGTCGTGGCTACATGATACTTGACTGCAAACCAGTGGCAGCTGGAGGTCTCTGGTTGATGAGGCCAAAAGGAACAAATCAAAGCTTAAATCTCAAAGTGATCAAACTAGCATGCCTCTACCTACCTACCCCTCTTTTCCCCTTTCCATTAGCTGGACTCTTCCCTCGAGCATCATGGGATAGCGCTTGCCAGGAACGCTGCTTCACTTTTTAAAAGAGAAGACCAGAACTTCTGGTACCCATCAGCTGACTTTAGGATCCCACTGCACTGACAGCTCCTTCAGACCCAGTGTCCCCAGTGTCATCCGAATATTGAAGAAGTTCAGCTGAACGGTGAAGTTGAAGCTCTCCTGGACTGATGATACCAGACCCTGATCACTGCAGTGGGCCTGTTGGCCCATCCCTCCTTACATTCTGATCCAGTTCACCCAGATCATCACCAGATAGTGGTCAGCTAACAGGAAAGCTCCTCTCTTGTCACAGAGACAGAGGAGATGATCACAAAAACCAGTCATCAACGTAAAATTCTAGGTGTCACGTGCACTTTCGACGTCCCTCTTCTGAAACATTTTCACTGTCGTGGCTCAGACAGGCGTGGAAGTCCACCAGCTGAACGCCGGGGTCACTTTTCATCTGGAGAAAACTCCAGCCAGCATCTCAACCTCCAGTAAGACCTGGAGTTGTTTCCGCTTCAGAATAAAGAATATTTGTGAGTTAAAAGCTGATGCCATTACTTTAGGTCTACTAGTTTCATTTCTATGCTGGATTTGATTTATTTATTCCTCTTTATCAAATGTTTTTATCAGTTCTGTACCATTTTTTAAAACCCAGTTCAAAGATAATATCATATTATATCAACATATAAAAAACCCCATTTCAATAAGACTGTATTCAAAACGAGCCAGGCTCTGCTGTTTATTGCTTAGCAACCAGCCGATTCTCCTTGCACTGCTATAATTACATATATAATTAAATGATTCATTGCTACAAAGCCTTTTCACCAGAGGGAACTTAAAGTCTTAACATCAAGACTGAATCAAGTTGTTTGACGGCAGAAAACAGTTTTCTCTTTTTAGACGTTTGTATTTACAAGTTGAACTCTGTTATTCAACCCAGACCAATCAGCCAGTTAAGGCCACTGACCAGTGATGTGAACAAGCGCTGGTCATCTGGATAGAAAGGAACGTTGGGCTTCTTGGTATTTACATTTCATTTGTGTTTTGGTGCTTGTCTTCTTCATAAACATCAGCACAGACCAGTCGGGTACTTTAGTCTTTTCCGTCTTGTGTGGTTTGTTATTCGACGTCCTTTATGGCCTCGTCTTATCAGAACCGTCCGGTCTTTCCTCTTTCCTCTGCATGTCTGTCCTGTTACCTGTTGTACTTCCTGTTTTTCCTCTGTCTGGTTTACTTTCATTAATCCTGGATTTTTCTCAGCGTCCATAACCTTGGTTTGTCTCCCACCTTCTCTCTCCTTTTCTGTCCACTCTGCAACTTCAAGCTGTTAACCACTTTAGCTCCTGTCCTCCATTTAGCGTGCAGTCCTCCTGCTCCCACACAGTCCCATCTGCCTGCATGCCGGTTTCGTGTTTTTGTCCACTTCCCAGCTTGCTCCTGTCTTGCTGTCAGCTCCTGCCACTTGCCCTTAGATGGCATAATCCATGTCATATTGTCCCATTACAGGAGTTCAGATGCTAATGGCTGCACTGCTAATCCAGCTGCCGGCAAGTCTGGACCGATGCCCGAGCTCGCTGTACCAAGCTAACCAGCAGCTGCGCCTTGCTCTGTCAGGCCAATGATGCACCAGGAAGCAGAGATGCAAGACAGTCCATGTGCTGCCGTGGCGACGGGATGTGAGAGGAAGCATCAGAGGAAAAAAGACGACTCGCAGAAACGGTGAGGACTGTGGGAATGTGTGCTCCAGAAGAAGGAGGTGGCGGGAGGAGAAAGTGTGCTGGGTGTAGTTGTAGTGGGACATTTAAGGCCCACAGTGGACAAAGATATGAGTGATAGAGGTGTGAATATGAATAAAAGTCAAGATTCTGTAGATAAATGCAGAAACAGCACGTAGGTTGTCGAGCTGTGGATGTCAATGAGTCTTCTCAGGAAATTATGGTGGCTACTTTCTCGTGCAGTCTTTCAAAAATGGAAATTTCCCTCTCTCAGGAAATGGGAAATGCACTTGTGCTCCAGAGGATTTGGTGTAAAGTTGTTCCAACTGTTCTCCCTGTCCATTAGAAGGGGAATCAAATCGCCTATAATCCTAACACTACTTATCAAAAATTTAAAGTGAATTAAAACCTCCTCCTTTTCAATAAAACATCTGCCCGAAAGCACCGTTCCATTAGCAAATAGCAGGCATTCAGCTACTTCAAAATAATTCAGCTAATTTGGCTGAAACCTCTGGGTTAAATTATTGATGACAAAAGCAGGGGATGAAGTGGGACAAAAAAAGTGACCTGAATCCTTAATCAGGGATAACAGAGCTCTTTCAGGAATGGTGATGAGCGTCCGTGGAGAGGTGGCGTCCTTCACCTTTTCCTCTACCGTTTTAAAGATCACTTTCCCACCACTTCCCTCTCTGGCCTCCACACACAGATATTGATGATCTGTGGATGGAGTTTATAAAAGCCTGGTCTGCTACTAATAAATGCATGTGGCTTATTATTAGCCATATTTGTGTGACTAATGATAAGAGCAAGCAGTTGCCTTCTTAATAGATAAGAATAATACAAAATCATTAAAAAGAACATAATTCTTACATTTCATTGATTCACTGAAAACACTTCAACTTCATTTGAATTTTAGGTGATAAGAGAGTAAAGCTTTGACCACTTTATAAAAACTACCACCCCCCCACCCACCCCCCCACACACACACGGAAATGGCGTTCTGATGTCGACTTGTGTAACGTTTCTCTTGTTAGTTTGTCCATTTTTTTTGTTTGTTTTTGGCACTTCTTGTTTCTGATTTTCTGTTGTACCAGGGACACAGACAGGTCAGCACAAACCTCCACCCTCTCCCTCCTCAGCCACGTGTTTGACATGTCCAGAATACGATTTTACTTACAAAAAAAAAAGGTCTGGACTGAATTATCGGACCTCGATCCATGCTTCTCCTGTGAGGTGGTTTATACCAGGTAACGTCAGAATCCAGAAACAGAAATGTTTCCAGGGAAGGTTAAGGTGATGCTTCTCTTTTCTGTTTCACTCAGTAAAGTTTAAAATAGTCTGTAAATTTAGCTCGACAAAGGTTTTCAGGCTAATCCCTGGCCCATATGCTCCCCTCTACTGACGGTACTTGAAGCGGTGCCATCGGAGACGTTGGAGACCATCGGTGTCCAGCTCAGGCTTACGGCCCTGACCATCGTGTCCTGAAATTCTTCCAGATTCCTTGAATCATCATGAATCATCTTCGCCGACATGAACCCTGAATTTCCGTCAGCTAGAGTACACGTTCATGCGTGCTTTTGTTGTTTTTTTTTAAATATCAAGCCTAAAACAGGGACAGAGACTTAACTTGTTAATTTATTGCACAATAAGGACACATGTAAAGTCTTGTTTTAAAGTTTGTCCAAAGCTGAAAAGCAGCTCTTAGACGAATCCAAAAACCTCTCTTCTCAGTCTCCCAGCGTGTAACGAGAGAAACCTTTGACCCTCGTAATCAAACACAGCCGAGTTTGAAGAGCGGATTCAGAGCTTGTGTACTCAGCTTTTACGCACACAACGACGTGCACGAGAGCCATTTCTGAGCTCTCTGTGTTTAACTTTCATTAAACGAAGATGTTTGTCTCTAATATAAGAGTTGAGTTATGGAAGTGTGCCATTTTGATCATAAGTTACTTCAAACTTCCTGGTAACAAATACGTAGTAATTAAAGCAGATACAAAGTCAAACTCGACTTAAACAAACACTTTAATTGCTCAAGAGATGAAATCTGCTACGGGAACTTTATTTATGGAAAAGTTATAGCACTTCAACAGCTAAATGTGCTGTGATAGTCATTCAGAAACTTGCATAATCTAAAATATCTTGTTTCAGAGGAGAAATAATAATGTGAATCAGAAGCTGAGTTTTGGCGACCACACTTCTCAGAGTTCATCGGTACATCAGCATAATTTTAAATCTGCAGTTTGGTGCATTTGGTGGAAAAATGTGAAGTCTTTTAAGAAGTGGGTTTTTATCTGCATTTCTTTCTTTCTGTTCAAGGTTCAAGGTGGACAGTCCACAGGTGATGATTCACCCACCACACAACACCCACAAGTCTCAACAAGTCTGAGAGGACGATCAAAAGGAAAACAAAATCAGCTTCAAAAATTAAGAAAAGAAGATCCTTTAATTGATCTTTGTTCAAAGTCACAGTGGTTAAAAAAAGTGAAATGATTTGGGAATGACATCTGATGATGCTTAACGATTCCTCTAAAGTTAATTAGTTGTTAGTTTTCCAAAGCATGATCCAGGGTTTCTGTCGGGGTTTTTGGGTTTAGGTAACTTGATGTTTTATTTTGAAAGTCTGTTTCCTTGTGTGGATTTCGACTGTGTCTGGTCAGCCATGAGCGTCCCCATCGTCTTCCTTTGGTTCCTGCTGGTCCAGACGGTCTCCAGCTTCTTCAGCTGCTGTTGGTTCGGTTAAAGACTATTAAAGACGTGACGAGTTCCTTCTGCTTCTCAAATCTGGACTCTTCTGCAACAAGTCTGTTTCACTTTACAGCGCTCTGTAGCACATCAACAACAAAGGATTTTTTAAAAATAAGTCTCCAAATTCAACTAATGATAAGAATCTGGTTAAAACAATAACCACTCATATTCACTGAATCTCTTTTAGCAAAGGTTACTTATTCCATCATGCCGTGATTCGGCCATTTATTTTTCATGATATGTGAACTAAATACAAACGAGATTATTGAAAGCGAAATAATGATGGCGGGCGATAAAAGCCACCTCAGTAAAACTGCAGATGTTGCAGACACATAAACTCCCATGAACAGCTTGACTCCACCCCTCCACCGGACTGTAAGCATGATCGGACCTGTACCAGTGATGAGGGAAACCCCCGCTGTATTGATCACGCCGTGGACCAGAGAACCTCAGCCAGCCCCTCTCTGACGACGGTTTACAGCCGTTTTTAGACTTTCCCAGCCCACAACCTGTCCTCTTGGTGATTTTTGGAGGGTCTCCTTCCTCTGTGATTTTTCTCATCTTTTGTCGTCTCATCTGTCTCTCCGCTGCCGTGTATCAGCCTCTTTATTTATGTAAATCCACTTGCTGTGAGAATGAAGCTTGTCTAATGTCCCGAACACTGCTGGATTTCATGCCGTTTCTTCCTGGTTACAGCAGAATAATGAAAATGTAAATAGCGTTAAGCTGGGTAGCTTAAGACAACCTCTAAATGAAGGCGGGAGGAAAGAGAAAGAGCGGGCATTTCCAGCTTGAAAAGCTTCCCGACGTCAGCGGCTACAACATCACCTCCAGCGAGCCAGTGAGCCGTGCAGATGGGAACCAGCTCCAGAAAGGACGCTGGAGGAGTTCAGGACGTGTGCTAAGACCTGCATTCAGACACCATCTTTTCAAGTGACGTTTAAACCAGTAGGCTCCAAACAACATTAATGCTCCTTCTTATTTTTACCAGTCAAACTGGGAATGATCCCAACCTCCGAGAAGACATTTATCAAGCTGTCATTTCACCTCACTGCTGTCTACGAGGACGGTAAACCTCATATTTTCTGTAAATTGATGGTGTCAATACCACTTCTGCCTCAATACTCTTATTGCTTTTTAACGCATGCGTTTATCCAGGAGAGGAGGTGGTGGTTATGTAAGAGGCAGCCGGGGTGGGGGGCGTCCCTTGAGCTTCGGGTTGGGATTGAAAGGAAAGAGCAAAGGAGACGGACGTAATAAATAGATTAAAAAAGAGACTAAAAAAGGTGCAGAGGTGCACGAAGGTGACCTCACGTGTGCTGGTTAACAGACTGAGTCAGTGAGGGAAGAAAAGGGTGGAAAAAAAAGGAAAAGAAGAAGAATTAGTGATTTCAAGTGTTGAATAAATAGTGAGAGTCGAGTAGTGAAAAATAGCAGATTCAAAAAAGTGAAAAATGCCAGATGGATGTAACTGAAGGCGAGATTTTGCTTATTTTTAAAGAGTTCCACGAGAACAGAGATATGCTTTCACCGTCACCTTTCTAAATTTGCTCTGCCTCCATATACTAGATTGCGGATCAATGTGGACTACAAAACAGCATGTGTGTCCTTCCCATCCCGCTCAACCTTGGAATAACTCAGCATTAGCGCATCAGGCTGTTAAATCAATCCCAGAGCTACTCAGCCAAGCAGACCGTTGGCCTGATCTCTGACTGGAAAAGCCTGCCAGGCTCGCAGGTTAATCCCCGAGCACGCTCGCCAGTCAAGTTGGACCAGCAGCCTCACTGTCAATAACACGTCCCAGTCAAATGAGAACACATGCACTACAAAAACGTGCACATTTCCAAAGAAGGATGTCTTCCAATTGTCTTTTTTTTTTCTAAGTACCAAATGAAAATAGGATTTGGGAACTTTTCTGGATAACTTCTTCTCACAGCCTTTTGTATTGATTGTTTTCCAAACTCGGGCGCTCGACAATGGAAGCCAGCAGGGAGGTTATTGTGCAGTCATCAGAACCACCCACATCTGCAGTGGCACAGAGAGATGAACTCTGAACAGAACAAGTACGCCGAAATGGAAGAAACGACTGCAGCGAAGGACGAGGGAGGCGATGTGGCAACGAGAGGGGCTGAACATGGACAGAAACAAAGAGAAAGGCAGAATCGGGGGGGATGGAGGGAGTGTGTGAGGAGAAGACACAGACCAGGAGACAACACTATTTACGGTAGATTAGTTGTTATGGTGATAAGCAGAGAGCTGAAGTTGTCACGGTGACGGGGCAGCACTGCACAGCAGCTTATGGTATGCAAAAATAACTACCCTGAGAAATCATTCTACCTTTCCAAAAAGAAAAAAAAAAAAACAACCAAAACACATATACTCACAATTACAGTTGGATGAAAACACACACAGCAGTTTACTGAAGCAGCTTCCTCTCATTAGCATACGGAGACATACTTGAAACCCTCTCCCACATTCCCAGCGTGGAGTTCACTATTTTGTAAGTTTTTTGCTTAATGAGTGTTTATAAATACACAGAAATACAGCGGAAGCGTCGACTGCGTGAGGCTTTTTATGAGTCTGTGCTTTCCGAAGTCTAATTACATCAAATGAGCATGTGCTCCTTCAACGGGAGATCTCAGAGCTCCGGGGTTAATTCTTTTAATGGCCTGAAGGCTTTCTAGCTTGTTGGTCTCCGGTTTTGCTGCCTGCTCACGAACTTCTGGGTTTTCCAAAGGTATCTAACGTAATTATTATTATTATTATTACAGCCCAACACGAGTACCACTGATGACATCTGTACATGATGGCACTCCCATTCTTTACAGCTCGTTAGAAGTGCTATTTCTGTGCTACTTTAGACTTCTGAATTTTGGAGGGAAATTCAGGACGTTTTTCTATGTTTGTGACAACAGAACCACATCCACCGGGTTCTTCAATGAACCGGTACCACTGGGAAGCAGCTCCCCGCTGAAGCACACAGGAGATGTTTCCTGACAACACGTCAAGACCGGCAGACGAGGCCCCTCCCTGTGATTTATGACCACTTTTGTGCTGATTTTTAATACTGCAGGTTTTCAAGGTTTCTACAACGTCAATAAAAACGATGACGCAACAAACAGACCAGAAAAAAAGTCCTCAGTGTAGTTGTTGTTAACAGAAACCACTTTCCCATTAAACACTCCGGATTACCTGCACTTCCTCATTATCTCGTTCACATTGTCTTAGATTACTTGATAAATGCTGAAATAAATCGAAACAGAACGTTGTGGAAACTTGTATTCTCACAAGCAACCCTTCCAGAAAACCTTGTCTGTGCTCCAGCGAGCACGTAATAAAATCTCCAGAGTTACAGGAAGTTTTGTATGAATTAATTTGAATTAATGGTAGAATCTGAATTTGACTTTCACCCACCATTAAGAATATCAGACGCGTCTGTGAGAAAATGACAACAGACAGGCAGGATTCCTGGGAAATTCGCTGTCTGACTGTGCAAACACAGCCCAAACACCGCCACCCCATCAAAGCCCTCCAAACACAGACTTAACGGCTACATATCAATAAAAGTGTCTAGTAGCACTTTTCATTTAGCGGGAGTTACTTGGAAGATTATTTCTATGAACCCACTGGTGTAAACATTCACACACAGCGTTACAGTGGGGTAGATGCTGAATAATGCATTTTTATGAACACGTGCCACTTACAGGAATGATTCCCCGGCATAATTGCTTCATTATCATCAGAGACCAGCACACACACATCTGTCTAATTATGTCTTCACTTGGGCTTATACAGCCTCCAGCATCCACACTCTGAAGCACACACATTCACACACTCGTGGCATTACACACACAGAAACCTGCGTTTCCTGTTCCTCCGTCAGCCATGGACGCAGTCGTCAGGCTACGATGGTCTTTAACAAAACACCTAACAACACCCTCTCATATAAACGCATATTTAATGCTTATGACAGCATCTTAAGCATTTACTTTTTTACCAACATCTCAGAGTTTGATATGAAGGTAAGTGTTGGTGTTTTCTTTGACAAAGTGGAGCCGTTTATCTTATTTGCAGGACGTAGATTACTAGATTAATTGACTAAATAAAACTTCCAAACAACAAATAACAGCATAAAATGAGAACCAATAATATTATGACATTAAAAGGGGGAGAATGACCCCCCACCCGAGTCTGTTTTTGCCAGTTAAAGGGAAGTTTTTGGGTCCCACAGTCGCCTGATGCTAACGCGACTGCTAACGATATCAGACTAATCATTGATCATGACTTAGAGCCAAATGATCCGGAGGAATATCGTTTACACCGACTACACTGATGGAG
>JAOWBL010000014.1:4043690-4055974 GCA_028564865.1 Zenarchopterus dispar | reverse complement strand
CGAGAGGTGATACAACTGCTGTGTGATCCAGAAAGGTGTAACAGTGGTGTAAGAGAGGTGATACAACTGCTGTGTGAACCAGAAAGGTGTAACAGTGGCGTAAGAGAGGCCATACAACTGCTGTGTGATCCAGAAAGGTGTAACAGTGGCGTCGAGAGGTGATACAACTGCTGTGTGATCCAGAAAGGTGTAACAGTGGTGTAAGAGAGGTGATACAACTGCTGTGTGATCCAGAAAGGTGTAACAGTGACACACAAATGGCCTCAAACTGCACGCTGGTGAAATCAATTCAAACATGAAGACGATGAGTGACTGAACATTGTTGAAACGCCAGGTCCAAAAACCTCCAAGACTGTAGCTACGAAGACACCACCAGAAATAACAGAAACTTGTTGGGTAACAGCTGTTTTAACGTGTCTTCATGCAAGAATTTAATTCTTCTAACTTCATATTTGTGGTTATGAAGATTAACCAGTTTTAAAATCGTTTTTTTCTTTCATTTCTTTATCTCAGGGCACGTGTGTTCATAAATTCACATTAGTTAAAAATCCGTCAGACGTCTGAAACGTCTCCCATCTCCATCCACGCTGACTCCGCCCCACTCTGCCATGTTAATACGGTGTCTGACGGCCATGTTGATGGACCCAGAGAAGCAACAAAAGAAGTTCAAATGAACTTTAATTACTATAATTAACTTCTTGTAGTCTTTTTTGTTTAATCTAGCCGTCCCTCTTTCTGTTGTCTTTAATAATTACTTTAAAAATGTTGAAACGCTGATGTTTTTGGAGTCTGAAAGACGCCCCCGTATAAATTCAACCGGTTGTGTTTCCACATCTTTGCAGTTGCCATGGTGACGCTATAGTGTTGCTATGTGATGCTGAACAGACTCTCACTGCAGATGAAAGTTATGTCAACATATTTCTAAGACTTTTAAAACATGGACACACACACACAAACGGACACACACTGGAGCTGAGCCAAGCCAACTCACTGGTGTGCATGTCAGCACCACTCAAGTTAGTGTTAGTAAATTCATTCTGACCTTTCCTGAAAGCCAGTGACTCAAAATAAATCTCTCACTTTTGAAGGTTAAATATTTAATGTTGAACATGTGCATAAACTTTATTACTAGACTCGTGCTCGCAGGTTAATTCCTTTTTAGTTTCAATAATACCTACATTCGTTTCCTTTATTCAGATATCGTGTCCAACAAACAGACTTCAGTCCACCTGGAAAATACTGACCATCATCTCCAGTTTTTTTTTGTGGTTTTTTTTGTATGATTTAGCAACTGAACCTGCCGCTGATCCATCAGGGAAAGTCCGAGAGGTCTGAGGAGTAGCGACGTTGCTGTTCTTCACTGAGCAATAAGGAAATTTTCAGCTTTCTCCGTCACCTTATTTCAAATATGATCTGTTATTAAGGATTTACAAACTTCATATTCTGAACTAAGTCTTCAGCATCCCTCCCATTAGCAGCTCTTTAGATCTTTCCCGCCCTTAAACCTTTTCTCAGCTGTATGCTGATTTTGACACGACTCTGCTACTGTCTCCCCCGACGAGACCTGATGTTTGAAGAAAGTCCACCTAGTTTCCACGGCGACTCGGGCCAGACACGCCAAAGAGTACAAAGTTTTATTTCAGATGGAAGTGGAGCTTATTTCTGTGTGGTATGTCTCTGTCGTCCTTGTTGGCGTGTGAACCGCTGAGGTCTGACGGTGCTGTGGGACGTTACGCTGAGCTTCCTGTCCTGGTCAGGAAGCTATTATATTATTTTACCTGATGTGGCGAAAAAGAATTCACCTGTACAGTTATCGTGCATGTAGTACCAAACTGTAAATATCTTTATTTCTGCTGTAAAGTTGAACATTTTAATATAGAGGTCAATGGAGATGAACTCACTGTTAGATCTGGACCCTGGAGGTCACCAGAGAAACTACAGGTCTGGATCCAGACCCTAGTGGTCACCAGAGGAACTGCAAGTACTGGATCCAGACCCTAGTGGTCAGTAGAAGAACCACAAGTTTTCCTACTTCCTTGTTTGGAATGTTGTCACTTAAATGTTAAATAAATGCTAACACTTAAATTTTGTTTTGTTCCCTCATATGGACAATTTGAGTAAATGTGATCACAGAAGTTGAAATGAGCAGGGATGTAAGAGGAAGGTAATTCATCAGAAATGTAATTTTCTTTATTGCTTAAGAAAGTTTTCAATTATAAGGAATCTATTGTTGTATTTTGGTATATTTCCAATAAACAAAAGTAGACAAATAGGAAAAAAATATCAAGACCAGAAAAATACAAAGAGAAAGCTGAATTATAAAATTATACATGTTTAAAAGAAATGAACAGTCAGTGGAAAAGAATAAAGTGAAAGTGAAATAAACTATGAAAGAAAGTATTATTGTTGAAAACTGAAAAACAAATATCATAACACAAAGGTTATAATAGTAAACATGATTCAATCCAAAATTAAATAAAATAAAATAAAACTGATCTGTGTAGCAGCTCTGTCTTCCTGAAAAAAAAAAGAAATAAAATAAAGTACAGATATATCTCCAAAAACCTCGCCATCTGTACACTGTTTAAATGTCCACTGGAGATTCATGTCCCCACTGTGGATAAAATGAGCTACCAGGTCTTAAAGGATATGAAAGGTACATTCTGGTTTTGGCTGAGTACTAAACTGAAATAAAAGTGGATTTTTCTGTTAGTTATGAGTCCACAGTTAAAGTGAACGTCTATGAGAGGGAGACAGGGGACTGTCTTTTATTGCCCACTCTCTGAAAACGTCCACTTGACTTGGTTAAGTTATACTGAAAGAAATGCCCACAGATCACCGCTAAAACCTAACCCAGTATTTCATCTTATGTGTTTTCCATGAAGGCTTTGGCCATGTGGTCCCTCCCTGCTCCCTTCATCCTGACATTTCCTCAGCTTCTGGTCCTTACGTATGCGAGTGGTGGAGCATACTACGGACACGGTCAACACCCTCAGCCATACCAGCCGATGCAGCACCTTCAGCACATCTCCCTGGCTAAAGGAGGCTTTCCTCAGCAACAGTATCTTGGCAAAGATGTGCCCTACATGCAGTACCCCCACTACAGGAAGGACCTTCCCCAGATACCCATGCTGAAAGGCAAAGACAAAATTCACAAGGGACGTAACTATAACGGCGGACAAGACAAAGGTAGGAAAGTGTTGGGTCGTTGTCTTAGTTACCCGCCTCCTGTAGCCTACAGATCCACTCTGAGGTCAAGTTTATTCAAGTTTATTCATGTATCTATGAATCTCCAAAAACACAACTTCTCCATGAATATTTATCTCATTTCTAACAGGGCAGACGATCCCTAGTGGTGCTGAGGGTATTCCCCAAGGAGAACCAGGCCCAGCTGGGCCACCTGGACCAGTAGGACCTCCAGGACCTCCTGGACCTCCAGGGAATGGACAGCCAGGTCCTGCAGGTAGACCTGGCCCTCCAGGTTCACCAGGACTACCTGGAATAGGAAAACCAGGTGTGCCAGGCTTGCCAGGCAAGCCCGGAGGTAATGGCGAGGCTGGTCCTCAAGGAGAAATGGGCCCCAGAGGTAAAGAAGGCCCAGCTGGTCAGCCAGGGCTGCGGGGACTTCCGGGACAGCCTGGGCTTTCAGGGGTTGGCAGGCCAGGGGTACAGGGATTACCAGGCCAACCAGGGCCCAAAGGAGAGCAGGGCCCAAAGGGTCCACCAGGGGTACCAGGATTGTTGGGACCCAAAGGGGACAAAGGAATGGGACTGCCTGGTCAACCTGGACTCAAAGGACACCCGGGGCTCCCTGGACCAGCTGGCCCAAGAGGGTTGCCTGGTTTTGGGAAACCAGGGTTGAATGGAGCACCAGGTCCACAGGGACCTCCAGGAGATAAAGGATATCCCGGAGAACCAGGACCACCTGGGCCAGCAGGGAATGTAGGACTGCGTGGCCCACAAGGTCTACCTGGTCAAGGAAAACCGGGTCAAAATGGCCTGCCAGGACAGCCAGGTATGCCAGGTGGGAAAGGTCATCCTGGACCACCTGGTTTGCCAGGAAAACCAGGACCCCCTGGATTTGGTAAACAAGGACTCGCAGGGCCAAAGGGTGATAAAGGTTTGAGTGGGCCACCTGGAGCTCCAGGACCAAAGGGAGATAAGGGTCATAGTGGACTTCCTGGAATGCTTGGACCCCCTGGACCAAATGGACCACCAGGCCCTCCAGGCTCTATGGGACCACCAGGAATTGAAGGTGCACCTGGTCCCAAAGGGGAAAGTGGAGATGGAGGACCAAAGGGACTTGATGGGGCAAAGGGTGACCCAGGTCTTTCAGGACTACCTGGTAAGAATGGTCTGCCAGGTGACCAAGGAGAACCAGGACCAAGAGGTCCCCCAGGACCAAGTGGCCCTAAAGGAGGAGATGGCCATAAAGGTCTACCTGGAATGCCTGGTCCTCCAGGGGTTCCTGGTCCAAAAGGTCAAGGGGGATTACCAGGTGAAGTGGGACCTCAAGGTCCTAAAGGAATCCCAGGACTGGATGGTGCAGCAGGACCAATTGGGCCTCCTGGTCCTCCTGGGCCAAGAGGAGATAGTGGCCTTCCTGGCCCACCAGGCACTGCAGCTACTGGGAGTCCAGGTCTACCTGGACCCATAGGTCCCCCAGGAAAAGAGGGTCCATCTGGAACCCCTGGACAGCCAGGTCAGCCTGGCCCTCCTGGTCCACCTGGACTGCCTGGAGTACCTGGCTTCTCTCCTGATATGTCTGGGGTTCTCTCTGAGATGGGTCCAGAACTCGATGGTGTTAAGGCTGGAAAATATGCTAAAAAGGGCAAATATAATGGAAACGGGGCAGAAGTGATGGGTGTCAGTGGCCTGGAAATGCCCGCCTTCACGGCTGTAGCAACATCTCCCTTTCCAGAGGTGGGAACGCCAGTTGTTTTTGACAAGCTCCTGTACAACGGTCGCCAAAACTACGATCCCCAGACAGGGATTTTCACCTGCGACATTCCTGGTATTTACTACTTTTCCTACCACGTTCACTGCAAAGGAGCTAATGTTTGGGTGGCTTTGATGAGGAACAACGAACCAGTGATGTATACGTACGATGAGTACAAAAAAGGTTTCCTCGACCAAGCGTCGGGAAGTGCGGTGTTACCTCTACAAGCAGGAGACTCGGTCCACATCCAGCTGCCCTCCGATCAGGCCTCAGGACTTTATGCTGGCCAGTACGTACATTCCTCCTTTTCCGGGTATTTGTTGTATCCAATGTAAAACCAGAAATTATCCAGAGAGGAACCTGAAGGAGAAAAAAAAGGCAAAGTTCACTTTGGTTAAGGTGTGAATTATTTTAGATAGAGCGGTCCATTAAAGTCAACAAACATAATACAGGAATTATTCTGCAAAACCTTGAAATCATTTTAAGTGGGAACAGTTTTCTGACCTGTTACGTCTATCAGAGTATGATTCAAAATAAAAAAAAGACATTTTAAATATGAGAGGGCAGTAAAACATCTTTAAAATAAGGACTCTTAACCCTTAATGGGGTGTTCTTGATTAAAACAAGTAACACACCCCCATGAAGGGAGCATATAAATACATTAAACTATGAGGAAACACACTATATAAAACATTTTACAATGTTTAAACAGTCAGGTGTTGACTTCAAGATTGGCAGCTAATCCAACAATAAATAATGTCCAATAAATGAACCAATAAACAGAAACCTTACATAAATGAATCATTTATGAATAATTTATTCCATATTGTTTGTTATGACATAATGGCATACAGATTTAGTTTCTCTACATTTTAAAGAAAACGTAAAATTCCCTCCTGACTTTGATCATTAAGGGTTTTTCGTTACAGCAGTTTGTAGATGTTTTGTTTTATTTTATTAAGATAAACACATTTCTGGCTGTGTAGCACCGCAAATTATTGCGTTTAAAGGAAAATTGTTATAGTTTTAATATTAAATGAACTGAAATGACTATAAATGAACAACCTGGGCGAGTTAGAGTTACATCAGGAAAAATAAAAGTTGTGACATCCTGGAGGAAGATCTGCTGGTTCTTCTGGTCTCTTCTGGAGAAGAACCCAAAACTACAACACGATCAATAACCTGCAAAAACATCTGAGTGAACGTCAAGGAGAATGCCATCTTAATGTCATGGTTTTGTTTGTTTACTGCTATGAAGAAACTATTTTTTTACAAAACAAACGTGCACAACTCAAAAATGGACATAATTTTGCTCTGACACATAAAAACCACTTAACAGTCTATTAAAACATAACAGTATTACATCAAGAAAAGACACAAAACAGAAATGCTCTCTTCTGGATGATTTTATTTACACTTTTAATTTAATATTATTGTCCTGTTCACAAATTGTGTCATTGGACATGACTTTATATTAAAAACATATCATATTTGATCCACTTTAACTGTAATAATTATGTATGTGTGAACAGAAAATCTTTATTATTGGTATAATTTGATTTCTTTAAATGTCAGATCTGTTCATCAGGTTTTGATACATATTTTATTTACTTTATTTAATACATTTTGCTGTATTTCAGTGATAGTCTCAAAGCAGGAAATTAACATTACAACAATTTAAAAGGACAGTCATAGTAATTATTTTTTCGTGATAGTTTTTTTTATATATTTACCTACATGAAAAAATGAGAACATAAATTATGAAACCATTAAAGAAGATGGTGACTATGTTGCTAGTATTGTCTTTGTAATCAAATAATTGCTAATTAATGTTTCACATTTATTATGGTTTTAAATGTGTTGTTGTTTGTTTTTCTAAATAAAAGTTGTTTATTTAAACATTATCCTGGACTTTATCTTGAACTTTAAAAGATAACTGAAGTGGCTGTAGGACAGCTGCCTGATTAAATTCTCTGATAAAAATGTTGATTAAGAAAGTTCATGAATGACCAACTAGTAACCCGGAGCTTCTTTTTCTTTTCTTTTCTTTACTTATCATTGTTTCTTTAATTATTTGCTCAGTGGAAATGTTGTGGGTCTTTTCAAGGCACCTAGAGATAGTTGTATTGTAATAGACTCTATATACTTCAAATGAAATTAAACTAAATTGAATTCTGTGGAGGTGAAAGCTAGAGATGTCCCAGTTCTGGCCCCTGCAGAACTGATACTCAACAGCTATTGGCTCAGCTGAGTCTGAGGGGCGGGGCTTACAGATAAATCAATTACTGAAGGAATTATGCGTCACTGTTAGCCTGACTGACACCTATGGTCATTTATGGCTTTTTTTTTCTCTCAATAGCAACATACTGGCAAAGTTTACGAGAAAAAAACCCCCCCAAACTCATGAATTAAACATTTTTGCTGCTGTCGCTCCATGAAGAATGTTACACATTAAAAATATAAAAATGAATTTCCCTGATGTTTGGTTTTTGTATAAAACTGTGGTCATTAGAAAACTTAAATATGTTATAAAGCTCATGCTTGCACAATAACTCTGGATGTCATTATTTATAATTTAAAAACTTCCTGGAAAACTATCAAATTTACAAACCAGAACAAACCAAAATTTATATAAGACATTATATTATACATTTATGTTATATTTTTATTTATATTGTACCTAATGTCAGCCGATAACTATGAAGCATTTGCTAGTAAAGGATCATCAAAGCACATGTCAACTGGTCTGTTAAGTTTTACTAAAATATATATATATTTTTTGTATTATTATTATTATTAACTGATGTATTAATCAACACTCACTGTAACTGTCCCAGTCTGAATATTTCACTGAGAAGACTTCTAATAGCTCCTCTTCCAGAGATACAAAATATTTAATTTTAATAGTTTTAGGCAGATTTCATTTCTTCATATATTCTTTTTACGTTTCATAGATTCCCCTCTTTTTTTACAGGGTATAAACTTTCTCCACTACGTGTTTTCATTCATCAAAGATGGAAGGATGACCAGCAGCCACCGGAGGGGGCGCTGTTGCACAGCGGAGAGTAATTAACGTCTTAAAATCGACCACAGAAAAAAAAAAGTCTTAGGCACGCCAGTTGTTTTTGTTTGATCAAACTCTATTTTCACGTATTTCTGTCTCTTCATTAAGATGCAAACAGGAAACGCACCGATCATGAGAGGCAGAAGCTGGCTGGTTAATTATTGGCCGTTTTTGAATAACTGCCGTCAGTCTCCGTCCCTCGGAACCAAACACAGATTTAACTCCTCAGAGTGACGTCAGCAGTGACTTCCATCAGGATTGTGTTTGTCCTGGTTATAGTCAGACAAGTTCCCGTGTTTCCTGTTTGTATCTTACATAAACACGCGTGCCATCACAAGGGCAGGGAGGCCTAAGACTTGTGCGCAGAGCTGCGTCACAGAAACCCAGGTGAGCCAGTTCACGGTCAAACGTGGACAGTCACGGGTGGACACAAGTGACCCAGTAAAAATACTAAAACCACTGAAGGGATTTCTCCTAAAAGCCCGAACCCTTCACGGACTGTTGCAGATGAAAGAGTGGCGTGTTTTTGTCCCGAGCAGAGATGCTGATGCGGCAGCTGTTTCATGTGCGCATGCGCACAGCTTCCAGCGACATTAAGCCTGATTTAGGTTTTCACGTTTCTGGCGAAAACACGTCCAGATTCAAGGTTTGTGCGGACGGAAGGCCCACGCACGGGTGGGGTTGTCGGTGGTAAGTTTAATCCTCCTCGATATCGCTCTTTAACGTCGCAGCTGACGCTAAAACAACCAAAACCAACACGATGCTCATGTTAGCGTTTCAGGAGCTGATGCGCGGGACCTCTCCCACACACAGCCTATTTAATCTGATTTATAATAAAACAGCGCTTTTATTGTTATATAGCTGTTATATAACAGTATTCATTTATTATTCTATGTTATTACTTAATATCTGTCTCTTTTAAGGCGTGTAAATGCACATCTCCAGGGTTGAAACGGTTGAAATGTCAGTGCTGGTGTATTTAAGGCTTTAATATTTGCCTCAGCAGCTAATTTTTCAATCAAGGAAAAAGTATTTCAGACTGTTTTTGATGAATAATTGTTGAGGTGATTTTAAGCAGAACAACTGTTTAAAATGTGACTCTCCATGTGGTGATAGATTAACACCTAATTATCTATTGATTATTGACTGATGACATGTAAATGTAATATATATCATCTTTTTTGGAAGCGGCTGAGGAGACGGAGGGCTGGCTCGACCCGCTAAAACCCAAATTCAGCTGAACTTAATAACAATAATAAACTGTATTTATATAGCACATTTCAGAACACTGTTACAAAGCAATTTAACTCATAATTATATTAACTGCCTCCCCAAGGAAACTAAAGAAGTGCATCAAGTCGATGATTGATCACATGTAATCCTGATCAATTCACTTTACCAAGCAGTCTTTTATAGTATTTCTGTTATTAAAGGAGATCATTTTACATTTGTTTAATTGAACCCAGAAGTAAAAATATGAAATGACATATTTTTAGTCATTTCCTGGGATTTGAGGTGATTGTGTTCAATCAGCATCTCAAATCGTCTCATATTGATCACTGGTACCTGGAATGAGTGGATTCTCCTAACAAACATGTGACATCCTGCCACCGTCTAAATGACTGATCAGATGGAAACAGGTACAGATGTTAATGCCTCGTTTGTTCTCGTGGTTGGAGGATTTTCTCAGCATGACGTCACGCGTCGGCCTTCGAGGCGTGGGGGTCAATGGGAGTGGATTTAAACACAGAGAGAGGGCAACCCCGCCGTTCCAGATGAGGCAAGCAACTCATCGTGTCTTTGATCGTTTAATATCTTTTTTTTTTTTAATCTCTAAAGAGGGTTCTGGTTCCTGTTTTGCAGCGCTTCCCTGAAGTCAGAGATCCGGAAACTGAACCTGGTCCACCTCCTCATCTGGCTGCTGGTGGCTGCGCAGGTGACGGTCAGCCACTTCCACCTGGTGTCACATGACAGCGTGTCCGCGCCGTACCAGTGGGAGTACCCCTACCTGCTGAGCCTGCTCCCTCTGCTCTGCAGCAGCCTGTCGCTGCGCGGCAGCAACGTCAGCTACCTGGTCATGTCCATGATAAGCTCGGGGCTCTTCTCCGTGGCGCCGCTCATCTACGGAGGCATGGAGATGTTCCCGGTGGCGCAGCAGCTCTACCGCCACGGGAAGGCCTACCGCTTCATCTTTGGCTTCTCTGCCGTCACTGTCATGTACCTCATCATGGTGGCCGCTGTGCAAGTGCACGCCTGGCAGTTATATTACATGAAGAAACTGTTAGACTCGTGGTTCGATGCCACTCAGGAAAAGAAGAAGAAGTAAGAGTCAAAACGACAGCGATGGGAACAATAAAACCTGTTTATGCTGATTTACTTATGCAGTTATAAAATAATATAGCAACATCACACCTTTGAAACCACTGCTGGATAATTTATGAAATTTAATTTATTAATCAAAAGTGACATCAGATTTTCGTGCAAAAGTATGAAAATATTTTGTCTGGTTTCTGCTTTATTTTATAGTTTCTGCTTTATTTTCAAACACAAAAAGAGGTCATTCAGGTCATAAAACTGATTCTCAAAAATATGTCAGTTTGATGTGGTCACAGAGCAGTAAAGACGTATTATTTTTTAGTTGTTTGTTTTAAAGAAAATGTTTTTTTTTCAGATCTGCTTATGTTGTCTCTGAAATCTACCTCTCATTAAGTCAATAAAAAGAACAGTAATCACAGCTTGTATCTGTGCGATTATGTTATTTTATTTACTCTCGGTCTGTGTTAGAACACCAGCTGACTTGGGCCTTTATAAAAACTGAAAAATATATGATAAACCAAACTGTTTGCACCTTTTTAACCATGTCTGTGGTCTATGAACCACTCCACAATGTATTCACCAGCACACTGGTGACTTTTATTAGTATTTGTTGAGAATATATACGTTTGTAAGTGTAAGTGTGCTGGAGGTGCCATGTTAGTGTCCTGCTCAAGGACACTTCAGCACATGGCAGGGCTGGAGATTGACTTTGTTTACCTTCCTGTTCTCCTCTTGTTTTACATTTCATTTTACATTTTTTAATTTCACTTGATTTTTCATTTTTAAAAGGAAAACCAAAGATTTAATGTGCTTTTCTTGGTTTACGGGAACAATATCGTTGATGGTGCCTTTTAAGTAAAAGTAGTGACAAATATTTTAGTATGAGTAGCGACAACATTGGTATTTAATTTAAAAAGTAATAATCTAAAGTAAAACGTTGGATTGCTAATAAGGTGTTACTTATTGCAATCTTGTGGAATACTCAGCAAACGAAAACATTCAGCATTTATCGGTGAATAAACGCTTCACGTAGACTTAGTCGCTGATGGTCTGCGCCTGCGCAGATAGAGTGCCACGTAGTGTCTGACGTCGACGCTTCCTGATGCTGCTCTGCTGCTAACTCTAGGCTAGCCGAAGAATCTGCTCTTCACGGTTTTAAATAAACCAGTGAAACGCAGCGTGGTCAAGTCGTCTGATTAAGGTAGGAAGCTGTAGTAGTCTCGAGAGTTTGAATGTAACGTAATGCCGTTGTAACCACATCGATGTCTTTATTAAATGTTTAACTGAGGGCTGATGAGCTGTATCGTTGGCGCTAGCCGGCTAAGCAGGGAGCTAACGGCTAAGCTAGTTGACCCAAACAGATGTTCAAATTCATTTATAAGAAGTTCTATCTGCAAGTCTAATATGTTACATTGGATTTTAATATAACGAGACATTCTTAGATTGAAAATAAATCGTATTTTCTGTTCAGGACGTGTAGTTAGTGCTGTCAAGTAGACGTGCTGGTGATGAGACGGCTTTTTAAACTTTTATAAGACAGACGAATTTATTCTAGAACAAAGTCGTTTAAAATAAAATTCGGACGTTCACTATACGTTTATTCAAGGGCAGTAGACAATAATTTGTAATAGTCAATCCCGGTAGAAGTACGTTTCCTGTTTTCCGGCTAAACGTTAGCAACGACTCAATTCTTAGCATCCAGCCAATTACCCATCTGCCCTGAATCTGATCTGAATCTGAATCTGGGCCTGGTTCCGAATCTCAATCTGGGTCTGAATCTAGTCTGGATCTGAATTAGAATCTGGTCTGGATCTTGGTCTGGACCTGGATCAGAAGCTGGTCTGGACCTACCCAAACCAGCCTGTATTTGACTTTGACCTGGATCTGGCCTGGATCTGAATTTGTATCTGAATCTGAATTGGGTCTGGACCTATCCTGGATCTGAATCTCGTCTAGATCTGGTTT
>JAOWBL010000014.1:4007661-4028083 GCA_028564865.1 Zenarchopterus dispar | reverse complement strand
ACCACTAGGATCTGGATCCAGACCTGCGGTTCCTCTACCAACCACTAGGATCTAGATCCAGACCTGCAGTCCCTCTACCGACCACTAGGGTCTAGATCCAGACCTGCAGTTCCTCTACCGACCACTAGGGTCTAGATCCAGACCTGCGGTTCCTCTACCAACCACTATAGCATGAATCTAACAGTCAGTTCATCTCTATTGACCTCTGTGCAAAAACAGATAATATAATAGAAAGACGCAAATTTATATGTGATCAGAGGCGTGGACTTTTGATTGGTGCCCGATACAGCCAATCGCAGCCAACGGCAGTCCTCAGAAACCTCTGGTTAACCTCATGAAGGGTTTGTCCAGTTCTTCTACAGTCTGTCAGCTACAACATTGTGTTAAAATAATGAGTCTAAGAACTGCCTGGTAGCCCACCTCCTCAGATTGTATCATGGCCTCATACAGATCACAGTGACATTTTCTAAAAACAAATCAGTATTTTTAGATGCAAAAGCCTCAGAGTTAATCAGAGATTTGGAGCATATGGTTTTAAAAACTTGCCTGATTCTGTGTTGAAAGTCACGGGATCGCTGGAGGGTCCACTTCCAAGCTCATTCTTTGGTGTTACTTTAAATTCATAGCTGAAACAGAAGAAATAACGGCACTGAGTTTCAGGCATGTACAAAAATAAAGAAATTAAAAGGCCAGTACAAATAAAGCTGGGATTTATGACGTTCAGTGGCTCTGATAGCTGAGTATGGGTGTACACACACATATACAAGCACACACACACACACACACACACAGCTGATGGTTATTCCATGTGCTGGGTTCAGATGTGCTGGCAGTAGCTCTTCCAGCAAACCCAGCCCAGAGGAGGAGTCTGGTGAGTCTCCGACGCCAGAGGCTGAAATTTCATTAAAAACTCAGTGACCCACTCCACCTCCACCTTCACCCACATTTCCACAGCCTTTGTGTCACTCTGCCCATTTTCTGTGATTTGATTTCTGTGCAAAGCCAGTGATCCCCCTCACGTGCTCTCAGGATGGATGTGGTGATCATCGACACCTATAGAGATGTGAACCTTGCCCACCCTGCAGCAGCATCCGGCCAGCTGGAAGAAGGTCGACTTTCCATACCTGCTGTTTGGTGTGAGATTCTCCACGGCTGTGTGGGTCTGGTTGGTGGTCAAGATGGACACCTCCTGGCCGTTTGGTCCAGTAGTTGTAGATATGACTTCATATTCTGTCAAATGAGATGGAGAAGTTTCAGGGAAAGGTTTCACATTAGGATGTCTGAAGCAGAATATGTGCTTTGAGGTTTACACGAGACATTTAAATCCCAACAAACCTTTCATTCTCTTGTTACCTATGCTCAAGATGTTAGTTTTTTTTCTGTAACTAAATCCAGATAATGCAGCTCAGTAGACTCATAATTAGAAATATTGACTCAATACCCAACTTTGACCTCAAAACTAAATTTATAAAATCTAAAATGATCTAAAATTGCAACATGACTTAAATTTAAATAAATCTAGACTTTTCTCTGTGGATTTTCTTAGTACGTATCTTACAAAAACCCTGAAAGAGGTGTTTCTGTTATATTAGCCCTCCAATGTATGAAGCATAAATAAACTTACAATAGTTCAAATCTCCACCAAAAACTCAGAATATCTTCATCAAACAGCGCATAGATGAAACCTTCACATGTTTATAACTTTAAAGATGATTCAGTGCAGGACTTAGATTTACCCAAATTAGTTTTAGTGAGTTAGTTTATACAACCTCACTTCCAAAAAAAGTTAGGACATTGGGTAAAATGTAAATACAAAAAGAATGCAATGATTTGCAAATCTCATAAACAGTTCTTTTATTTACAATAGAGAGGTAGAGTTTTGCAGATATAAAGATGGGCAGAGGTTCACTATTTGGAGAAAAACTTTGTAACTGGTGAAACGATTTCACAATGACTCTCCTCAGGGTAAGATTGCAGATACTTATAATATTTAATAATCTACAGAACACAGCATAATAAAAAAAAGATGAAGAAATCTGGAAAAAATCTGAAATTTAGCAACATTTGTGGAAATCACTAAGAACACAGATCAATGTGCCATCCACATGCAGGTTGAAGAGCTGCCATACAAAGAAGATATTTGAGAACATACTGGTCCAAAAATATTTTAAAAGTGGACCACTACTGACGACCTTCCTGTGGATGAGACTGGTTGTGGGTGGTCTGGTTGGCTGTTGGTCTGGTTGTGGTTTGTCTGGTCTGGTTGTGGTTTGGTCTGGAAGGGTCCAAGGACGAAGCTTAACTGAGAACAGACCGCTAGTGCTAACCAGGCGACGGCAAAATGCAGCTGTCATTTCTGATTCATCCACTAACATAACATTTACTCTACAATAACATCAGGAGGTCCTGTTACAAATGTTCCCCAGAGGCTCAGCAGTTCCTTCAGCATGGATCGGCTAAAGGAGCTAGAGGACACGGTGGATCGTTTCAGGATTCTTCCAGCTTAAGTCTGCGGGAACTGGCACTCGATTAGGCCACAATAGAGATGGATAAACTGGTCTTTAAACGACTAAATTTGTTTTCATTACGTTCACCCAAACCCCAGTTTAGATTCATTCACCAAGTAATACTGGACATTGGGGACAGTACCTCTGGATTGGCAGACTGGGGTGGTGGTCCCCCTCTTTAAGAAAGGCGACAGAAGGGTGTGCTCCAACTACAGAGGGGTCTCACTCCTTAGCCTCCCTGGTAAGGTCTGTTCGGGGGTACTGGAGAGGAGGGTCTGCTGGATAGTCGAATCTCAGATTCAAGAGGAACAGTGTGGTTTTCGTCCTGGTCATGGAAAGGTGGACCATCTCTACGCCCTCAGCAGGGTCCTGGAAGGGGCACAGGAGTTGACAGGATTCTTTTCATTACTTTTATGGACAGAATTTCTCGGTGCAGCCAAGAAGCGGAGGTTGTCCAGTTTGGTGACCTTAGAATCGGGTCTCTGCTTTTTGCAGATGATGTGGTTCTGTTGGCTTCAGCAGGTCAGGATTTTCAACTCTCACTGGATTAGTTCACAGCCGGATATGAAGCGGCTGGGATGAGAATCAGCACCTCTAAATCTTCAGTCAAAAAAGGATGGAGTGCCTTCTCCAGGTTAGGAATTGGATACTGACCAAGTGGAGGAGTTCAAATATCTCGGGGTCTTGTTCACGAGTGAGGGAAGAATGTAGCAGGAGATCAATAGGCCGATGCAGTGACCCTGCATTGGTCTGTTATGGTGAAGAAGGAGCTGAGCCGCAAGGCAAACTCTCAACGAGATTGGGGATACAAACAGCAGAAATGGGTTTCCTCTGTAGGGTTTCTGGCTCTCCCTTAGAGATATGGTGAGAAGCATGGTGATCCCGGAGGGGTTCAGAGTAGAGCCACACTCCTCCACATTGAGAGGAGCCAGATGAGGTGGGTCAACCATCTGGTGAGGATGCCTCCTGGACGTTTTCCTGGTGAGGTTTTCCGGGCATGTCCCACTGAGAGGAGACCCCAGGGAAGACTCAGGATACGTTGGAGGCACTATGTCTCTCGGCTGGGAACACCTTGGGATCCCCCAGATGAGCTGAACGCTGTGGCCGGGGAGAGGGAGGTCTGGGGCTACCCTGCTTAGGCTGCTGCCCCCGTGACCCGACCTTGGATAAATGGATGGCTGGACAGATGGTCTTGAACTTGGACTTTGTTAAGGGTAGAATTAAGCTCCTGGGTTAGGCTGTAGAATCTCCTGTGGCTAAACATTTATATTAAATAGATTTCTGGATTAGACATTAAAGTTCTATGTGGATAGGATTTGAATCTGGGGTTACGGGTTAGGTTCTGAAGTTGGTTTTGGTTAAGGTTAGAATTAAGTTTCTGGGTTAGGTTTTAGAGTTTTGTGTGGTTAGGATTCGGTATTAGATTGCAGGGTTGGGTCTCAAAGTTTGGTGTGGTTGGGTTTAGGATTAGATCCTGGGTTAGATTGTAAAGTCCCACATGGATAGGATTAGGATCTGATCTTGGGGTTAGGTTCAGGCGTTTGGTGTGGTTACAGGTAGGCTTAAGTTTCTGAGTTAGGTTAGACTCCAGAATCCTACTTTGGTATGTTGTTATCAGATGGTGAATTAGGTCAATATTTCTCTATATGGATGACATGAACCGGTCTCCTTGGTTTCCAGATTTACATGGACTGTTGTTAGAGAAGATGCTTGAAGAAGGTAAAAATTCTCTGTTGAATGGTTTTGTTACGTGTTCCTGCCATCAAATTCAAAATCAACTTTCATAAGAAGATATATGTTCTTACTTTCAAAATGTAATCTGTTTGTTTTGTTTTGTGAATCATATATGAGATTTAGAAATCATTGCATTATTGATCTATTCCAAATGAATACTACTGTCCCATTGTTTTTGGATCTGGGGTTGTAGTGCATACTGACGCTGCCTCTCATCCAGGATTATTGGGTTTTTGTGGATAAACCCAACCTGTGGTTTCATTGTCAGATTTCTCCCAGTCCAGAATGACAAAGGATGGACAGCCCTCCACGGTAACCACAGTGAGGTTTGATGGCGGCGTGCGTGGAGGACTCGTCACATTCTGATCACTGCCCTCCTCGTCAGGGAAGTAAGCCAACGAGGAGGTGATGGAGCACGGTTCGTCTGGCTTCTTATCCGTCTTATAGATGACATGAGGAGCTGCAGATCACCACAAGAAGTTTAGACTTCATACAATTCTTCAAACTCGAGAGATGATGACGTTTCAGTTGAGATGAAGAAGTCTTACCGATGAAGCGTTTCTGGCCCATGATGTCCACCTCTGAGGCGGGCAAAGGCCTGAAAATGGAGGAGTTTTCATTTATGTCAAAGCGAGTGCCTGTAACAGAGAGAGAAGGGTGGGGTTAGCTGGAGGTCAGTGCTCTCTGGCAGCTCTCTATGTCCTTTATTTTTACAGCTCTGGCCCACGCCGCCGACCCGCCAGCTCAGCACCTGGTCCGGATGGCGTCTCACATGCAGGCTGCATCACCAGCATGTCCAGCACGCTTTCGGCAGATCTGGTTCAGTCCCACATGCTTTTACATTCACGAAAGCACTTTTGGTTCCCGTTAGAACGAGAAGCTTTGTCAATGTGTAAGATTAAAGCTGTGTTGCTCGTACTGTTTACGACTGGGGCTGGCGTGGACGTCTGGTGCTTGCGCTCTTGCTTCGGTTTGGCCGTGACTAGTGTGTGAGTGAATGGCTTCAAGATGGACTCCTTGTCTCCTTGTTTCAGGTCCATGGGTTTATCTGAGGACAGAGATCAGGAAGAAGAGGAGGAGGGATCAGTTCTTAGTCATGTGACTCAGTTATACACAGTTGTGATCCATCTGCTCTGGCCATCCACACCGAACAACTCAGTGGCCTTTTCCTGGCTGCTGAGAGATCCGATATTGGTGGTTGAGTAACATCTCGTCCACTTTAAAGGGAATAAAGAGCTGGCAGGATTTGCTTGCTGACACCAAAGATGCCCAGATGCCAACAAGATGACTATGTTTAGCTGCAGTCTTCAGATAAATGATATTTAGAGTTGAAAATATTTGTAAAGTGAAAGCAGTGTAGCTGAGATCCCTGTGGAAAAAAACATGTCAGATAAATGCATGTGGGTCTAATTACCGTTCACAAGGGCGACGTGAACATCTAAAATACAAGACAGATTTTACACAGAAGTGAAGAAGAGTAGAACAAGTGAGGCGTGTTCAGCTCCGCTTCTACTAATAAAACCTTTATTTATGTCTTTACACTGCAGCAGTTTGGAAATATGCAAAAGATTTATCTTTATTATCTCTGGAAATATGTTAAACGGCTTTCTTCTCACAGTTCGATGAAAATATAATGGAAACCAGAAACAGTTCAGTTTGTTTCTGTCTCAAAGGTTCTTTAATTATTTCATCAAAACTATTTGTTTGTCTCATGTACAAAAAAACAGCGTGAAAACTAAAACTAGCACACTGCAGTTGCTCCTGCTTGTCAGTTTTACATCCAGGTCTTCACCTCTGAGTTTTGCACATAAACGAACACCAGTTCATTGTTTTATTCTGCTCGGCAGTTCCATGTTATTGGCATGTAATTCTATCATATTATTGATTCTTTGAGCTCAGCCTGCTTTGGATGCTCAGATAAATCGATTCCTTCTCTTTTCAGTCTCTCCACCAACACTCAGCAAGAGAGTCAGTTCGTTTACCATCAAACTTCTCCGTAAACTAAGTTTTCTGACGAGGGAAGAAACATTTAAACTAGCATTTTAAAACCACTGGCATGAAAAGTAGTTTTGACTTATGGTACTGAGGTTTGATGTTTCAAGTCCAGCAATCTGTGAATATCAACATGTTACACGTTTCTAAACTGCTAAAACACCAAAAACTGCAGTTCCTCTAATGACCGCTAGGCTCTAAAAGTGAATCAGTTTTATCTTTTGACCTGCATAACGAGATTTAACATCCATGATAACAAGATGAGCAAGTATTTTAATGTCCCTCAGTTAAAATTATATTTAAATACAAATATGTGAATAATTAGAAGCTTTTTTTAAACAGCTACATTTCAGTCTATTATACTTGTAAGTTGTCAATAAAGACTTACAAACAGATAATCATTCTTATTTCAAAGATGACATGGCTTTTTGTGCTCTTAACTAGGCTAACAAACCGTCATGACTGACTGAGCTGAAGCATTCACCATCAGCTGAGTTCACCTGAAGCTGAGGTGAATGATGGCCGCTTGTCCAGCGGACTAACTACAGTCAGAGCAGCCAGCTGCTCCAGCTGAACCACATTTACCTGTCAGGACCTTTCAGGACTTTGATCCTTCCAGACTGACTAGCTGCAGGTTCCAGTGGAGCTCAGCTGGAGCACCACCGGTCAGTGTTTCAGCTTTGACCATGAACTGTAACCTGGAAGCTGGCTGGAACACATCCACTTTATGTCAGTCACAGTTAGCTGTTTTAGCTTATGCTAACCTATGAGCCCAGTCAATGTTACTTTACGGTTATTCTGATCTAATGTGTCCAAACATCCTTATTTCAAGTGTCACTACTAAAATGACATCTGAAATGAGAGCTTCCAGGTCTGAAATGAGGACTAAAGGAGCTCCACCGGGACCTGCGGTAACTCCGCCTGCTGCTACCAGCTTCTCGGGCTGGTTTGCTGTGGGTCCTAGTGTACTTCAACTTGGAGCGGTCCTGAAATGATGTGGCTCTTGGCTCCTTCAGACAAAGCAAGAAGAGCTGTGGAGCTGCTGGTGGGCATAGGAACAGGATCTCCAGTTTCAAATGTCATTTTGGTTTTGTTTAGCTAAACTCCAGAAAATACGACCAATGTTTGTTTTATCTATTTAACCATTGTTGGGTGAACTGTGGGTTGGTTGTGGTCAGCTCCTGCTAATATGGCATTGACCAGAGATATCAAGAATGTTCTTTGGGTGACATCACTGAGGGTTTGTCTGATACTCAGTCTCTGAGGTACATCACCTCTGCTGCCCTCACCAAGATCAGTAGGTTTCCCCACCAGGTTGGACCTCTTGTTGTCGGGAACAGAAGGAGGCAGAACTGTAGAAAAGTGTGGGAAACAAGAGTGTATTTCAGGTTAAACTCTCAAACAAACAAATTAACAGATGGCCAACACTGGAAAAGAGAAGCAAAGCTGAAAACAAGTGCTGTTGATTAATTTAACAGTGCAGCAATGATGAAAGAATGCCAAGTCTAAAGATATACAAAGACAGAGACATTTTGAGGTTCAGAAGTCGGAGGAAATACTTTGAGCTGGAAAAAAAGAGTAAAAACACTAAACACAAGCAACAGTAAAGCAGCCAAGCTTGGTGGATTGGAAATTTCTCAAAGTCAGTTGATGGAAGACAGCCACAGAGCACCACGATGACCCCTGACTCATGAAGACCAGTTTCAGCGTTGAAGCTACAAACCAGGCTTCAACCATCCCCTGTTATTCCCAGGAGCTTAAAAGCAACCTAAAACAAGGAATTAATGCAGCAAATCTAATAACTTGTGAGTTATTAGATTTCTTCTACGTGGCTCTGATGCTGTTTGACAAATGTTCCACAGAAAACCTGCAACACTCAGAAAAACAAGAAAACAACCACAGAGTTATGAGATGAGGATGACTGAAGACTGCTCCGAACAGCTTGATCAAACTAGACTTATTTAGCTGGATGATTGTTCTTATTAAGGTGAAGGGAATTGTAATGAAATCACTTCAGCTTTAAACCATCGAACTATTACCGACAGAATTTCAGGTTTTTAAAGGAGCAAAATGATCTTAAATTAGTGTTGCAAAATCTAGTTGTTGAAGCTCCGGGAGGCTTGACACTTGAAATTTTCTCACACGTTTCATGTCCAAGTTTCTCAAAGATAACGTATTTGAAGAACTCTTGTTCGTTTCCAGAATACCAACGCCCCTTGCAATTGATCATTTCATATCTTGGATAATGATCAAAGGTCATTAAGTTAACAAGTCACAACAGTTGTCCCTGTTTTGGGGTTATAACACAGTTCTCTCAGACCTGTTTTCCCTTTGGTGAAGCTGAGCTCCCGCCGGTTGGAATAAATCAGTGATTTCTGGCATTTACTGCCGAGACGAGAGAGTTGAGGATGTCAAGACAAACGGAGACAACATCTGCCAGCGAGTTTCTCTGATTAGCACAAGGAGAACAATCTAGGAGTGCCTCTGACTCACATGTGATGTAACCGGCGGTTAATGGCAAACATGTGCTCACATGTAAAGTCACATGGTATGTTGCGGTCATTTAAATGCCAGGCACAAGATAAACAAATATATAACACGAGGACGGATGAAGCATGAAAACAGCCCTGATTGAGTGATGTCATGACTGACTGGACCATGGGGATGTGATCCCTGCATGTGTGCCTTTAGTTCCTACAGTACACATGTTTTGTTTGCCAACCCTGTTTAAGAAACATGGACCTCTGAGATCAGCAGCAAACTTCATCACCAAGGTGAGAGAAGGAAAGCACAATCTCTTTCACTTGCAAGATTTCATGAATTACATTTCAATAAAAAAAGAAAAAGAAAATCAGCTAATTAAAATCACTTGATGAATTGATTATCAGCTGGTAAAAGCAAACGTTTTGGGAGTTTGTTGGTCTGGAGGATTCAGATGAGTATTAACATAATTCCACTGAGGATGAAGAACAACATCAGCAATGATCTTAGAGCACTAACCTATCAGTAAGACACACCCCTAAAACAAACATGAGCCAATAGCTGTTGAGTATCAGTTTCATGTCCCCTCTGTGTCATTCTCAGCAGACATCCTTCTGAAGGTGAGGTCAGGATGGATCCAGCAAAAGTCAAGACAGTAAAAAAGTGGCCATGCTCCCAGAGCAGAAGGGAGCTCCAGAGGTTTCTGGGTTTTGGCAACTTCTGTGGAAGGTTCATCAAGAACTACAGCAAGGAAGTAGTCTACCCTGACTGCTTTGACCTCAGCCCTTTAATGGTTGAAGTGGTCCTCTGAAGCAGAAGCAGTGTTACAAAGATTAAAAGAACAATTCTCATCAGAGCCCATCCTGATCTCGCTAGATTCCTCACAGCACTTTGTGGTTGAGGTCAACCCTTCAGAGGTGGGAGTAGGAGCCACTCTCTCTCAGCATTCTCCAGATGATGGCAAACCCCACATCTGTGCCTATTTTTCCCATCGTCTCACACCTACAGAGAGGAGCTATGATATTTTCCAGGTGATGGCCTAGCCAATAAGACTCTTTGATCCAGAATTGAAAAGACCCCATGTGTTGGAGTGGGCACACGCAAGTAAACTGACATGCATCTTGGGGTTACATACACGCTATCTTTCCTTCGCGGACAGTTCTGGTGGCCACCCATGGAACAAGACACAAGAGAGTTTATTACTGCCTGTACAGTCTGCACACAAAACAAGGGGTCCAACATACCCAGCTTTGGCCTTCTCCGTTCCCTGCCTGTATCCTACCAGCCGTGCCCCACAATGCCATAGACTTTGTCACTGGTTTGATTGAGTCGAATGGTAACACAGCAGTTCTTAGTTATTGACAGATTCTCCAAGTCTGCTCACTTCACTCCTCTCCTTGAACTTCTCTCTGTCAAGGACTTCAGATTTAATGGTGAAGGAGGTGTTTCAATGCTATGGCCTGCTCTCTGACATAATCTTGGACCGTGGTCCCCAGTTTACCACCTCAGTTTGGAAAGCCTTCTGCACTGCCACTCCACAAGTCTCACCGCCGGTTTCCACCCAAAGACCAATGGACAGGCTGAAGAAGCTAACCAGAAGATGAAGGTTACCTTACAGTGTCTTGTCCCCCAAAACCTGTTTGCCTGGTCCACACACCTTCCATGAATGGAATATTACCACAATACCTTGCAAAAAAAACCCTGACTGAACACCACTGAAGAGCTGAGGCTGGAGAGCCTCGATAACGGCTTAAGAAAACTGAATAAAAGTCCTTTCACAAGATGTCAAAGGTTCTCAGATGCCAGTTTACAGGACATAATATTTGCTCAACAATTCATGAATCTTACTTGAAACCTTAACCTCCTAAGTCCCAGTGCATTTTTTTTCTTGTTGCTTTGGGCCCCAGTTAAGAAAATATATTTTATGACATAGACAACAAAATGTGTGATGTCCACATATGTGTACTCCAGGTCTTAGGAGGTTAAAAATAAATGTGTCATACTTAGCTTCATGCATTTGTGGAATCTGATCATCTTTGACTCTTTCACCATTCACTGTGACAGAAATTTTGACCAAGGGTGCCCATACTTTTGTGTGTCACATTTTTTTGCTTGGCTCTACAGGCTGACAATTAAAACGGCTAGATTTTCATGCAGAGTTGCTTCCAGCAAGCCTTGGCACTCTTTGAAGACCTCTGAAACTGTGGAAGTTTCCTGCAGTAATGATCAGCAGCTGTGACGTGAGACTGAAGCTTGAGCTCTCCTCACAACTCTCAACGATGACAAGTTCTGCAGGGCGTCACCATTAATACATGTGGTCCAGACAGGGTTTATGTTACCACTGAAGATGGTTTCAATTATTCTGAATAGCTGACCCTGCCCAGCGAAGTGGAAGCAATGTGATTGACAGAAAAAAAAGGAGCAAATCACATTCACCATTCCCAATAAGTGTTTTCTAATGCAAACTTGTTGTTTATAGGTATTAATTTACAACAGACTGGACATCAGTTGAGATAACCGACATTCCAAAATTATAATTTAAGTCATGGAAAAAAAATTGTTGGTAGATATAAATGTACTGAACAATGACAAATGAAAATCCGACATTATTTTTGAAATATGGTTCAACAGAATAATTGAAAAAAAACAAACTAATTCTCTGAACAAATTAGTTGGTACCTTTAGAAAAGATGTAAATTATGTGATCAGGTTTTTTGTAATGAAACTATTGGAACCAAAGTGGATGACCGAGGAGGACTCCACTGTTGGAAGAAGACCAGAAAAAAACAGACAGAAATTTGTCTTGATGGAAATTTATGCAAAAATAAAGCCTTCAAAGAAAAGAAGACTGCATCTACTGTGAAACAAGGAGGAGGTCCGGTTCTGTTCTGGACCTGCCTTGCTGCATCTGGTTCAGGTTCTTGAGTCTCTGCAGGTACGATGAAATCTCAAGACCATCAAGATGTTCTGGAGACAAATGTGCTGCCCAGTGTCAGAAAGTTTGGTCTCAGTCTCAGGTCATGTGACTTCCACTAGGATAATGACCCAAAACACAACTAAAACCAGCCAAGAAACGCAAAGAACTAAACACTGGACTATTCTGAAGTGTCCTTCTATGAGTCCTGATCTAAATCCTGTCGGACATGTGTGAAACATCTGGAGAAGAAACCATTCAAACCTGAGACATCTAGAGACGTTTGTTCATGAGGACCAGAACACCTGTCTACAGGTGGACAAGTCTCACTGAGAGTTAGACTCATCACTGGATTAAAGTGATTGAATGTGCAGGTTATCAAACTAAATATTAGGTTTATGGTCCCATCATTTTTATTCAGGAGTGACATTTGATTAGTTTTTTAATGATTTTGTTCAACCATAGTGCAATGTCTGATTTTCATTAGTCCATGTTCAGTAAATTTTTATTATTCCTTTTGTCAGTTTCAAGTCATCCCAGTGACCATTGTGAGTTTTTAAAAAAATCATTAATGGAAGGATATCAACAGATTTGTCTGTGTGTGTAAATGGCTTCAGTCTCAGTCATGGATAAGTTAAAGCAACTAAACGTTTTAGACAACACAGACCATAAAGAGACACAAATATCACAGAGCATGAGAGGATGGTGACAAATGCACAGATTAGTGTGGCCTTGTGTTAATGAGATAGCACAGAAGCTCTACGGTACCGGGTTTTTCTTTGGGCCTCATCACAGGTTTACGAAGAACATTGCCTCTGTGATGCGCCCCGTTGGCTGCTGGAAGGGAAGAAAAGTCTGTTATGATAAATATTCCAACAGCAGATAAGAAGAGAGTCAAAAAAGTTTTGTGAGTGACAGCAAAGTTTAAGAGATTTGTGTTTTTAGTTAGCTTTTACAGATGTTGTGTTGAAGGGAACTGCCAGGACTTTAAAGCATACATTTCTTGCCCTTCAGTAGTTTCTGCTCTCCTTTCTACCACTCTTTGGGAAGAGTTTATGGCAGTTGTACTGTCTGCACAGTACTTGGCTTGGCATGGTAGCTTTGAAAAATGTGGTGCGTCCTGGCCAGTTCCCACCTGGCCAAGAAGAGGGATTGTAAATCATGTTAACAATCTTGACCCCAGTTACGCTACTTCAGCTCGTGGGGAAGGTGTGAAATGCAGACCACGCGCATGTGGCAGAGCGTAGAGAGCATATGCACTGGAAAAGGAGGTGAAGCAGGAGGGAGTAAGAGAAGAAGAAAAGCATTCAACACAGTCTGTGTGGCTGAATAAACAGCCAGGAGTTTTTTCTTCTGTAGCTGCAGATGAGCTAGCTGCTCGGAAGAAGGAATAAGTATTACCACCAGGCGTGTTGGAGATGTGAGAAGAGGTTGTCTTTGTTTGAGACAATTTTTTGCCACCCTGATTATTGGAGTGAGGAGGAACCCGGGTGCGAGACGATGTGGCATTTCTTCTCTCTGTAGGAACTGATGAGCTAATGGAAGAACGAGGGACCTCAGCAGAGGATGGTCTGATGACGCCAGAACCTAGATGAACAGAGAGGTAGTTAGAAAGGCTCCACTTCTGAGCCTGAAGGATTTACCTAGATGGAAGAAATGATGAAGCACTTAAATGAAAATGAATGAAAGCAAGTTAGACAATGGATTAAATGACAGAGGCATAACATGAGATCCAGAGCGAGTCAGACTGTTGTGGTGGTGAGTGGACAGAGGTGAGGCAAGTTTGCTGTATTGAAAACTGATGCACATAGAGACGGGACAACAGTGGGTGGGGTGTGTACGTTGGCAGGATGGAGATGGAGAAGGGAAACACTGTTCCACGTGACTTGACGAAAAAGCAGAGATGGTAATGGGACAAACTGGTCATGGTGTTTACCATGATGGTAACTACCAGCCTTCTCTGTGGCCAGGGCGGGTATTGGTATGGGCTTGCCCTCTTCTGGTGGACTAGGAGCTGCATGAAAGAAAACTTCATGTTTATCTGTGTTGTTATGAATAAAGTTTTTGCTTTTAATGGGGGAATAGCCTACTCATATTTATAAAACTTACACAGAATTGTTGGTTTCCAAATTTGAGTACAGGTAAAGGGTAATTATGATACTGATAAAGCCTATTAAAAGTCTATATTTTAGCATCAAGTTTAGATAAAAGGTGTGTAAAATTAAACAAATACTTAATAAATTAATATAAATGCTTTCAAAACTATGGTGTAGCTACATAATTTTGGGACTGCAGATGCCTGCAAGTCTTTAGGGTCTTTACCCGTAGGAACTGCCTTCTTTGAGGTAACCTTGGGGTGATGAACATGGGTCCTGTTCAGAGGCTGAACCCGAAGCTGAGGCCGAGGTTGGGGTTGGTGTGCTGCGGGTTGCTTAGAAAACTGTCCGGGTTGGGACTTGTCCTCTGATGTCGGCCTCAGCCTGGGGCGTGGCTGCTGTTGATGGTTGTTCCCGATTCTGGTCTTCTTTAGGGGATCTGGCTGCTGATTGGGTGGAGGCTGGGGTTGAGGGTTGGTCTGGATCTTGAGTTCAGGCTGTGCTATGGGCTTGGATCTGGTATAAACTAACCTTGGTTTATGCGTTAGGTGACTTAAGTGGGGAGGAGTTGGTGTTGTCTTTGGTTGAGGTTGCACTTCAGGTTGGGGGTGAGTCGGAGTCTTTGGTGGTTTCTCCTGGATTTGAGGTTTGTGCTGAGGTTTTGGGGTGGGGATCTGGAAATGTGGCACAGGTGTAAGCCGAGGAGCTGGTTGAACTTGTGCTGGAGGTTTTGTCTGGGATGTCTGCTGAGGTGTTGGTTCAGGGTGGAGTTGTGGTGTGGTTTGAGAATCTAACCGGGACTGAGGTTGTGACGGAGGATGGGTCTGCAGAATGAGCTCGGTCATTGCTTGGCGTTGGGTTTGTGGTGTAGTCTGGCGCTCTGGCTGGAATGTTGTGCGTGGTTGTGCTGTACTTTGGCTGTGGGGTTTTGGGGGATGTTGTAGATGTTTGGGCTTTGGCTGTGGAGGTTGAAGTCTTTGTCGATGCTCAGAGTTTGGTCGAGGTTGTGCTTCATGTTGAGACTGAGGCTTTGGTCGTAGATGCCTTCCACTTTTTTCCAGCTTGCCCTGCGATATTGGCACAGATGCCAAGGTGGTGGTTACACGTACATGGGGATGGATCTTGGTTGTTAGAGGAACCTCCAGAAAAGGAGGCAAAACAGATCTGGAGAGCTCTCCTCCTCCTGGGTTGTATGAGAAACAAAACATTGCCATGAAGCCACAATACTGTGAACTGTAATTTCAGACCTGATTGTCCGTGGGAATGATTTACTTGCTAAATAAAATAAAATATAACAGAATAATATTTTTTTATCATCTAAAAAATTCTAAAAACAAACCATTCAGCTACCAGTATAAATTTAGACTAGCAGACGTGCCAACAGCTATTGGCGCGACAACTCACAGAGTAAAGCTTGGACTTGGACGCACAATAACATCTATCTGGCAATAGTCTAATAGGAAAGGCCCAATTTCAAAGCAAAGCAGAACATATGACGCCAGCAGCCATGTTGCTGCACACAGACATGGCCAACATGGCCGGGGAGCCTGTGACTGATGGACGTCCAGCTCCATCATGCTACGCCTCCAAGACGCTGTGACGCATGAGGGTTGAATAGTTGCTGGATGGTTGCTTGATCCAGGATTTGATTGACCGATTTAAAACAGTTGTTCATTCTGGTAAGATGGTCACATCAGTCAGTGGAAGAAAGAAAAAAAGCATCCAAAAATAAGACAAAAGACGACTGCATGACAGGAAATCAGTGAAGTACGTGTTTAGTCCTATATAAGACTCAAAAAACACCTTCATTTCTGTCTAAATTAAATTTCATACTTATACGGGACATGACAGGGAAACTTTGAATGTTGTGTTTGGTAACAATTCCTAAGTCACTTTAAAACTAAAGGTTTTATAAACTGACAGAAATTAGTAGATCTGAGACAGACTGTCAGAAAAAACTCTAATTCAAGAGCTTTAAGTAGCTCACAGACCACCCTATCTATGATAAACCAGAGCTAAAACCAGAGCTGGTTTACTTAAAGGACTTAAAACGCACCAACATCCACTCATGACTGAGAAGACTGACCACCGCAGCTCAGATTACAACACACAGATGAAGAGACGCTTCTTCTGTCTGAGAAGATTACCATCACTCCTCGCTGGTTCCAATATTAGCCTTTAAATATTGAGTATCTAATGTTTAAAGTAAGAAATATGAGGGAAAGAGGACACAGAAGGGTGAGGCACAGATATATAGAAAAAAAGAAATGAGATATTCTGTCTGAGGTTCTGGTGGAAAGAAAGAAACGTCTGCTTCATGTAGTTTTGTAGATCTAACCATCACCTGTACTGAAAGCAAAGATTAGAGAAGATAATCATGATGTAAATCCTGAAAAAAAAAACTAATGGAAAAGAAATGAGAGATAAAGATTTGAAAATGCAGAGGGTATAGGGTGACACATAACATAAGGTGTAAGTAATTTGTTTTCTAAGATAAATTAGAAACAATCCTCTACAGTAACGGTTTTTAGGTTTTATCTAAATGATTTTTGATCCAAGTCATAAACCGCGATGAAACTGTGGAAAACCTGTTGCAAACAATTCACTAGAAAATAACTTGATAAACAACAGGAGCTTGACATCATCATCTGGGATTTCTACAAACTGACGTTTCGTTTAAAAGTCACGCAGCCAAGGCCACAATTTAAAAAATAAACTCCATTACAATCAGCTTGATTTCATTGGGGAAATGTAGTTACTATTCTCGCTGGTTTTATTCCTGCTTTTTAAAATAAATCCGCAGTAAAACATCAAAGCTTTCCACGTTCATCAGTCACCCTGCAGAAGAAAAACACAGTTTGTTGTTTACCTATTGGCTGTTTGTTGACCACAGGAAGTTTGGGTCGCGGGGTCGGCAGAAACTCCTGTCTAGCAGTCGTGGTGGCAGCTGAGAAATATAATGTTCGTTAGTAGACCTGAGGAAAAAAATGATCATTATATATAAAGAAAACAACGAGTTCAGAGTTCCAGCAGGGCACTTATAAAAAGTCAGGTAGAAATGTCAGATATGAGATCCAGAGTTCCTTATGAATCTCTGTTTTAGGTCACAGCGATGGCTGGTCACCTGTCCAGGTGTACCCCTGCCTTTCGCCTGCTATGGGCTGGGATTGGCTCCAGCAGACCCCCGTGACCCAGTAATGGATTCAGAGGGTACAGAAAATGGATGTTTAAGGTCAGAAAAGTCTTTACCAAGAGTTGTTTGTGGAAACATGTTGTGACTGCCCTGGGTCCTGTTTGAAGGAACTGACGAGGAAAGAGGAAAAATTCAAATTAAAACTTGTCTTCAAAGTCCTGAAAAAAACAAAAAGTTACATTGAGGAATTATGTAACAAGCAACTACTTCACAGGAGCAAAGTGGGTTTAAAACAAAACCATTTTATGTGTTATGAATAATTAATGAACAGAATCATTGTGTAAAAAAGACCTACAAGATGTTTAATTCTGCAACATTCAGACCTGTACAGTAGAAGAAGTTTTCAAAACAACCTTTAAATACAGTCGTGTCCAAAAGTGAAGCCCCCTCTTTATAAAATAAATCCTGACACAGAGAAGAAAGTTATCCTGATCATCTGAGGTTGTATTTACCTGATACCAGGACCCACTGTGGTCAGATCATTTTTATTAGGTTTTTACCAATCAACATTTCAGAAGTTAGACAAGCTGCAGTTCCTCTACTGACCACCAGGGTCTGAACCCAACACTGAGGTAATCTACATGGACTGCCATGTTAAAATGTCCAACTTTAGAGGAAAAAATAAACATATTTACAGTCTGGTACAAAAACCAGTGTCATCTCCTCTGATAGATTTTACATCCATGACAACGGTACAAACAAATTGGGTGAATTTTTATTTACTTCATCAGTTAAAATCTTTAAAACAACAAATCTATGTATAATTAGGGGCCTGTCTTTTGATTGGCAGCTGACGCAGCCAATGACAAGCTGTGAATTTCGAACTTCTGTGCGTGACTGTATAATGTTGACACATTGTCGCCTGAAGCTGGTCGTGTTTTGCTACCACGTTGTACAGCTCACTTTCATTTCATCCCGTTATTCATAAAATCATTTAAACATCTAAACGCTGGTCCAACTGTCTGTCAGTTAGTGTTGATGGTGTAGATCAGATTTTTTATGTAAAAAGGCTGTTTTCTGCACGTCAAAATCATTTGTACAATTTAAAGTAGTAAATCTATCTAATAAAGTTGTGCAGTATAAAACTAAAATGTATGAGGCCCTGTTAAAACAAGAACAAGAACACTCGGAGATCAAGGCCTCGGCTAAACTCAGTTCTGAACTGATCCAAATCTGCTCTATCATGTCTTCAGATCCAGGAAGTTAACGACGATGCTTCGTAATGGCGATATAAATCCTATAAACTGCAATATCCTGATTATTGTCATTTACAGCATCATCTGGACCCCATAAAACCTTGACGTCAACATCACTGAGTGACTCCGCGATTGTGTGACGAGGCATCAAACAATGAGACTGGATAAATTCTCCTGTATGCTTGGATCCACCCACCTACCATTTGCAGTTGAAAACAGATCCATTTTCTTTAACTTAATACAACTTATAGACCAATGGTAATCTTTGGATACCAGTAGGGTCTCTGTTCCAGTATGGCGCCGCTCTAGTGGCCGGCTGTTGAAGTTGCTCTGTCATTCAGGTTGTGAAAAAGAAATGTTTCCTGCTGATTCTGACATCAGCAAGATGTTCTGAACACAACTTTTCTATATTTGGAGTCAGCATGAAAACATTAAGTGCACATCTGTAATAAAAGTGTTTCAGAGTTGAGCATTTACAACAAGAATTTTCAGCAATAAATTATCTTAAAGAAGAAAACGATCTGATTCAGCAGATTACATCAAAAGTCCTTGTGGCTTTACTGGCTTACCTTGTTGAGAAGAAAAGGGGAAGGAGTGAGAGCCTGGAGTCGAGGGTTTCTGAAGGACGAGAGAAAAAGCACAAGAGGAAGAAGTGCTCATCAGTTTCTAAACATCACATTATACTATGGTCTTACTACTTCTGCTCGGCCATTTTTATCTTATAAAGGCACTGGTGAAGGTCATAAAGGTAAAGTTCCCAGTTAGAAGAGTCTTATTCACAGTTTCCACATGGAAGGATGTTTTATGAGTTTGTCTCCAGGGTCATGTGACAGAAAATCAGGGTCACTTTTCTTCTCTCTGTTGGTTTCGGCGCTGTCATCTCTCTTCCATTGTCCTTCCTTTCATCTGCCTTCCTTCTCTCATTCTTCTCCAGAAGTTATAGCTGCAGACTTCTCCCTCTGGCTGGACTCGTCCTGGCTGAACTGATGGCGTTTCCAGTCAGCAGCTGGATGGAAAATTAATGAGGGAAACAACCGCGAGAAGAGCTCGGGTTCGATGAAGCTTTCAGTGAGAACGTCAAAGAAAAATGCCAGTCGAAAACCAGTTCCCAAAACTTGAACACATGAAAGCAGAAACGTGCCACACACGGGAAACATCACGCGAGAGTTGACCGATCTCCTTTGGCTGAAAGGGTCACATGGTGTGTAACGCTAACTACTTTTGAACGTTTGAATCCTCAGTTTTATCCAGCACCTCAGCAAATACACTGGAACAGAAAATCCTTTTAAGAATTAGAAAGTCTTTGGTTGTGTTGGGGGAAGACGTTTAGTTTATCCGGTACGTACCACAGGGGTGACGGGGCGTTTGGGGATTTTTCTGGTGGGTTTGTCTGCAAACAAAAGAGCAAAATCATTGTTGTCTGCATGGTCAACGTCATGTGTATTCTTCACTGAAGGTGGTAGATGGACCAAACGTACCCTCGGTGCTCGGCATGCTGTTGTTGTGAAGGACCGGTTTGCTCCAAATCCCCGACCCGTCTTTAGAGTTGGGTTGGACGCCAAACTCGTAGACTGTGTTTGGCTTCAGATGGTCGATGACCGTGTCACTCGTCGGGCAGGTCTGGTAGTTCCACTTCCTGTTCTTCTCACGATAACGAACCACGTAGTGTCTGAGTCCCAGACAGAGGAGAAGAAGATACAAACAACAAACTCGGAAATGAATCTGCTGTTTCTGACTCCGGGTTATTTTACTGAGGTTTATTCAGAAGAACGTGGGTCATCTTCCACTTCTCACTCAGGAGACAAAAATACAACTGAATAACTGGACAAATCTCCTGTGAATGTGGAGACAAAAGTTTTTTTTCTTGTTCATTTGTTTTTATTTTGTTTTATTTAATTTTTGCTTTAGCTTCAGCTCACACCTTTTCGGTCACTTAGGTGTGAAATCTAACTATAGAGACCAAAACATTTTATTGTTCCAGACTAAAAATGCTTATTTCTGCTGTAAATTTGAACATTTAAACACGGAGACACTGTTGGATCCGGACTCTAGTGGTCAACATAGGAACTGCAACTTCTCTTACTACAGCGTTGGATTCAACCTGGAAACTGAATGTTGGCACTTAAATGAAACAAAATTAATATTTGTTCAAAAGCACTCTTTTCTTCTTTTTTATTTTGTGTTGTTTGGATGCTCTCTCTGTGCTTGTTTTGGTTTTCTTCAGGTACTTTGGCTTCCTCCGACAGTCCAGAAACATGTGAGTCAGGTTAACTGGTGGTTCTGACTTGTCGAGGAGTGTGTGTTTGTGT
>JAOWBL010000014.1:3951694-3964196 GCA_028564865.1 Zenarchopterus dispar | reverse complement strand
GGAGGAGGAGTTTCTGCTCTGACTCTGTCCTTGGCCCGCTTCCTTGTCAGACTTCGTCTGGCTGCTTTCGCCCATTTCCTTCCCAGTGTTGTGATCTCTGTTGCCCCCACAATCCTCAGCGGCCCCCCGGGGTTTCTCCTGGCCCCTGGACTTCAGGGCCCCATCTGCCTTCTCTGGCACTTTGCCGTCAGAGAGCGTGTGCATCAAGGGATGGGTCATCTCCTGCGAGTTGTACGTGAGGTAATCCCCCGCTGGACCAGTCGGGAGGTTGTGGTAGGGCAGCGGGTGTTTTGCTGCCAGGTGGGAGGGGTAAAGGCTGTTGCTGCCAAGCAGCGCTGGGTGGGGGTAGACGGGGCCTTTCCCGGAGATTGGCACAGGGTGCAGCGCCATGCCGTCAGGGATGGGGTAGTGGAGATATCTGCTGGCGTAAGCCAAGCTGTGGTTCAGGTAAGCTTCACTCTGAGGAAGGTAGAGGTGGCCGGGAGGATGACCGTTCTCCAGACACGGCCTTTTGTACGAGGACACATCAGGAGCCGTTTCGCCTCTCTTCGTGGTCTGGAAGGACTTCTCGGCTCCCTCTCTGTGATGCTCTGACTGGGTGGGACTGTGTTTGACCCAATCACTGCTGGGTTTGGGAGACAGAACCCTGGAGGTGACCAGAGAGGAGCCGGAGTGCTGAGCGGAGGGATCGCTGAGGTTGGCCTCTCCGATCCTCGGACAGGAGGAGCTCCGTTGTTGATGAAGAACCCTCTCCAGGTCCTTGTTTTTGATGACGGAGGGCGAGGAGCCTTTGGCTTTGGGAAGGCCCAGGTCGGCGTTAGGCCTCGGAGAGGGCGGCAAGCCCGAAGCGTGCTGAGTGTGGGAGGGAGACGGGCTTGGGACGACCCAGGAGGAGTGTAAAGTGCTGATCATCTCAGGCCTCTCTGAGACCTTTGAAGAAGTGCTGCTGACCACAGAGTGAGGATGGGAGGAAGGAGAGAGGGACAGATTTTCTTTCACTAGCTCTCGGCTGTTGGGAAGTCCGTAGCGAGCGCCTGACGGTAAATTATCCATCTTAACTGGGAATCCGTTGGCAGGCGGCCCGAACTCCAGCATCCTTCCAGACAAGTCCAAGGGCTTCTCCGCCGAGTCTTTGGTTACTTGGAGAGCTGGCCGATCAAAGCTGCCTTTGGAGGGAGACCTGCTGCGTCCTTTCTCGGCGCCCCCACCTCTGTGTTCGGGGGCCCCGTCTCTTGTCCTGGGTTTGGGGGGGCTGGGCCGGGCCGGAGACGGCTGCTCCGACGCCATGCTGCTGACAGAGAAAGGATGAGGGATGGGCTGCCCAGACGACGACGACTCAGATATCGAAGATGCGGAGGAGGTGGAGGGTTGGCCGATCCTGGCAACCGGCCTCTGCAAATCCAGCGCTTTGTCGAGCAGAGAGGACTGAGGGGGGGGCTGGGGGAGGCGAGAAGACATGTGAGGAGAATCAGCAGGCAGACTGTTATTACTCCCAACACTGGAGCCGCTCGTGCTGGTACTACTGGTGGCGTTGTTGTTGCTGGAGCCCTTCCTGGAGGGGGGCCGGCTGGACCTGCCGCCCCGGCTCGGGGACCGGTCTCGGTCCATCGCCGCCTGATGGTGCTGAGGGTGAGGAGAAGGTTGGTGAAGCTGCTGTGCAAACGGAGATGCAACACCGAGCCCCTTGTCTTGGCAGTGCACCAGTGACGTGGGGGCTACCGTGACCGCAGGAATCCTCATGGGAGGAGCGACGAGGGGGGAGGAGATGGGGGAGGGAGGGTAGGGGGACATGTAGTAGAGCCTCTCGGCAGCAGAGGCAGCTGCAGAGGTGACGTTAGCCCCCTGGGCTGCACACAGAGGTGGGTAGGGCAGGTGCTGGGGGAGGTAGGGGTTGGGCTGGCTGAGCAGCGAAGCCTTGTACATGTTCAGAGCCGCGTACTTGGACGTGTCCATGAAGGGGTACAGGCTCGCCTCGGGGTACGGGCTCAGCCACGGCATGCGCAGGTAGCTGCCGCCGGCACCGGCCAGCCCCAGCTCCGAGGCTTTTTCTCCAGGTCCGACTCTGCGCTCCAAGCCCAGACCCTCGGCGCCAGCTCCGGGAACCAGCACGGGCTTGTGGAGGCTTGGGTGAGTGGTCTTGTAGAGTCCCACGTACCCGTTGGTGGGCTTACGACTGTCCAGCGGCCCGTCGGGCTTGTAAATGAGTTCTGGGAGGCCTTCCCTGGTGTAAGCCAGCGGCAGGGCCGGCGTGTCCCGGCTCTTGTCTGCCGGCAGCGCCCTGATGCCCGGGTACACCACTCCGCCGTGGAGACGAAGACCGTCGTGTAAGAGAGCGCCGCGGTCCAGCCCCATCGCGGCCAGGGGCGTCAACCTAGCATCCACCTGCAGAAACCAGGAAAAAGGGTTGGATCAAAAACCTCAGATAAAACACCAGCCGGGTCTGACGTCAGCTGGATGTAGAGAGCAGAAGCATACCCAGAGTTTTTATCTCATATTATCAGGATTTATGTGCTAAATGTGTATAAAAAGAGCACTTAGGAGGAACACGTGCCATGTTTCCTGTGACGTGGGTTCCTTGTCTTAGTTCCAGGTTCGTTTCTGCCTCAGCATCGACATCACGAACAGATGTTGCCCTGTGGAGACGAGCAAATGGTTAGCAGTCGGCTTCCTGGCTCCGTTACACACGCGCGCGCGCGCACACACACACACAGCGAGCGCGTCACGCTGCCGCCAGTCAAAATGGTGAGTTTCAGAAATCAGCGCGACAGACGACGCGCTCTAATTAAACGTGGATCTCTCGGGAGCGCGCGGGCGTGCACGTGTGCGTCTTTGTCGCGCAGAAACTAAACGTAGTAAAAACGTGTAAATGAAGACTGAAGAGTAAAAACACCGCTGTCCGTTTAAACGCTCCCCCTCCCCCCGCCCCCCGTGGGTGGGATGAGCAGTGGGGCCACGTCCACTCAGTCACGTTTCTCACACACTCGTTTCTCCGTGACCTCCGCGACCTGGAGCAGCAGAGCGAGGGAAGATCACGCATCACAGCCCACTCCGGTGGGAGAGCGTTTACCACCCGCCAACACGCCGCACACTCGCACAAGGACACGCACACGCACTCAAACACGGAGGGTGCACGAGAAGAGCGACAACTGCGGACATTTTACAATCAACCACAAATACCAAAGAAATAAAAATAAAAATAAAATAAATTAAAATAAAAGGACCAGATACACGAAAACAGTCGGGTTTTTTTGTTTCATGAAAAAGTGTTTAAATTCATTCAAAACAAGTTATTAAAGATTTAATTCAACAACTAAACGTGCACTGACGTGTTTGGCGATGAATTCAGATCTATAAACTGAAACTTCAGTGAAAACAACTTCAGAGAAAACTTCCACAGACGGATTCGTTTTATTCATCTGGTGACAACTTCGACTTTTCAGGAGCTGCATCAGGAGCCAGATGACACCATTTCCACAAAAAACAAACAAACAAACAAACAAAAACAAAAACTGACAAACCACAGAAATAAATCTGCTGGAGGTATCTCCGAGTGTTTATGACCCGCGGGGTCACGTGGCGTCCACGCTGCGGGTCAAGTGGAAATGTTGAAACAGCAGATTCAGTTGAACGGAAATGTGACGTCATCAGTGGGGACGTTTTCACGCGACGGGCCTGTTGGAGTCAGCGGGAGCTGGGCGGGAAACGGCGACCACGAACCGGCGTTACCGAGGAGGCGCGGCGGCGCGCGCGGCGGCGGCGCGCCGGCTCTTCCATCACAGCGCGCAGACGCCTGGCGGCCGCGCTACTTTTAGCGCCGTGACCCGCGGTGCATTAATCAGCCTGCCGAGACACCCCCCACCCCCACGGCCTCTCACCCCCCCGCCCCTCCTCTCACAGGCAGCGCTCAACTATCTGACGCAACCGCAACGGCCGAGTCTGCGGGCCACGTGTGCGTGTAACTTCCCGAACACACGGACGTGACGGAAACCGCGCCGCTCCCTCCGTTTGTGGAGTCACACGCACACGAGCTGACGAGACTGCGCACGGTCACGACAGATATTCGTGTGTGGAACAAAAAAGCCTCAACATCCACCTTGATTTGGCAGGAATGAAAGACAGAAGGGGAAGTGGGTCGTCTGAGAGGAAATGACCCGTTCACGCGCGACTGGAAACGGTTTCATCTCACATCAGAAGCGGTTTTCTCTCGCATCAGATTTTCCTTCAGTACCGACCACGTATCTGGATATCAGGAGAACAAGGAGAGGAAAGATGAGCAGCTGCTCAGGGCAAAGGTCAGGATTAAATACTAATACTAGAAAAAATAAAAATTAAAAATCTGTCTGGTAACATCCAGGGAAATGAAGTCATTACCACATTTCACAACAGTTTTAAAAGAGAGATAATGTGAAAACAGAAGGAAGCTGCACAAACCTGAACACCGATTCCTAAAGATACACAAAAGGGGTGGAGCCAAGGGGACGAGACTCCGCCCACTGAAACAAGCTGCTTTGATCAATGACGTAAAAACACTGACAGAAGAGCTGTCGCACTCTTTAAAAACCCTGTCACTGATATTTCATTAAAACCTCTGAAAATTTTGCTAATGTTTTCTTTGAAGCTTTGCTGCTTTTAGCTGGGTGGGTCCTCCTACAGGTCGCTTTTCTGACTCCTCTGCCTCACCTTCTCAGGTCATTTACGCTTCAGCGATGATGAATGCTGGCTGTAGCTGTCATGACCTCCACCATGACCTCGCCACAAATTTAACTAGGCGTCAGGTAGATGAAGCCTGGCAGTATTATATTTAAATTTTAAACAAAACAAGGCAGCGACTGTATCTGATCAGGAAATTAAATTCACTTCAGATCATCAAGACCATTTTAGAAGATTTATCTAGAAGATTTGATTAAAGTATTTACCTGCTCCAGAAATCTGGTGCGCAAGAACAAAAATATACCAGAATAATAAACACGACTGCTGAAACACTGACACAGAGCAGAGGATCATGGGAAATACAGGTGAAGAAAAAAAGCTCAACAAATCCTGTCAAATTCAGAATAAAATGCTTTCAATAAATCAATAAAATCGTTCTCAGGACACTAATTTAGTTTATAAAAATACTTAAAACTAGCTACTCACACAAAAACGTATCACTGCTATTTGTGATTCACTTTATATTAATTTTAAAAACCCAAATATTCACGTTTGTGAGAAATTACATTTTTTAAAATTATTTTATAATAACCCCTGCTCCTAATTCGTTGTCAAGCTCGCTGGAAAAATATTGCTGCAAAAAAAATAAAAAATAAAAAATCCACATTTTTAAACTCCGAATTAAATGAATCGTGTTTAATTTGCTCATCTGAGCTCCATGAAGGAAATCAACAGAACGAATCGAACCTGCACTGCCGCCTAGTGGCTGGTGGTGTAATTACACAACAAAGGCTAGGTGAAACCTGGCTTTACTTAATAAACCGCTGCCATGACGTCCAATGTGACGTCATTTCATCGGCGTCGATACGAGGTTGTTAAAAGTCTCCGTTCAGGTTTTTTTTCTTCTCAGGAGACAAAAGACAGTTAAGTAGCACTCTCTAAACACAACTAAATATTCCTTCAAATTAAACAAAAACTGAGATTTCAACATGAAAAAAAAATCTGCTTATTGCTGATTTAAGAGGCGATTAAATTCCAGCTGTTAGAGGTCGACTAACAGAAACACACCAAAGAGGATCCAAGCTGTTGGTGATGTCGAAAAGTTAAAATAAAATAAAACAAAAACTTTAGTTTAGCTGCTGTTTTACACATATAAAAGATTTGGTGAAGATTAGAGGAACGTTGTGGTTTATATTTAACCACGTGAGCGGTTCAATAAAATCACATCATCCTGATCACTAATAATTCAGTTAATTATGTTTTAAAACGTTCAGCTCAACACAAACACGAGGGACATAAAAATAAGAAAAAACAATTCAAAAAATGATTTCTTCACTTATAAACGTAAAGAATATTTACTTCTAAATCTTACATGAGTCGGTTCCACAACACTAACTGAGGTAAGTTTTATTTTGGAGTTTTATTTGGAGTTTTTGCGGTCTTATTTGTGGAAACAGAAATCTTCCGGCTCCGCAGTTTCCTCCTGAAAATCTTTTCAGATTTCTGTTTCTAGGAACGTCCGTCTTGGTTTGGGGTGTTTTTGAGGCTCCTCGAAGGGAATACCGGGTTGTCCAACAGCGACACTAGAAGCCAGTAAACCTGCTGTTTGGGGATTTTCGTGGACGTCATGTTCCACGGCGAGTGGAAGGAGTACACGGCGGCGCGCTGACGCCCATCCCCGCAGCTAAGAATAGTTTGCGCAACAAACAGCTCCCGACGGCCGTCCAATCCATCACACTGATCGGTGGCAGCAGCGGCGGCGGGGGGTGGAGGGGGTGGTGGAGGGGGCGGGGGCGCGCAGCCGTGAAGAAGCGGCGCGCAGCTCCGACTCACGTCATTAAACAGAAAACCACCAGCTCTGCGTGTTTTTATTATTCACGAGCCGGGTTTGAGTTCTCCATCGTTCCCGATGAGAAGATAAGGGCGGAGAGATGGCTGGAGGAAGATAACACCCCCACCCCCTCCCCCCGTTTCCTGTTTGTGGTGACAGAGACTTGAACTCTCCGTGACCCGCGGTGCGCGAACGGAAGCACACACCGGGCCGCTCATCATCTCACCGCCCCCGAGGCTGCCCTGCTCCCTGAGCGGCGGGAGAACGTGCACGTCGCGCACGTCTGCGTGAGAGGAGCGGGTGGTGTCACCGTGAGGAGCTCCTCCGTCTCCTTCCACGATGATTAATGAGCGCGTGACGCAAACAGCAAGTAAAACGCGATCTGACCTCTGAAACGGCTCTTTTTCAAGTTCGGAGGAACAAAGTGGGGAATGTGGGTCTGGCTGCGCGTGCGTGAGAGGCGCCTGGAGCCCCGCCAGACTCCGAAGCGCAGGGCTCCGATCAGCTTTAAAAAAATGTGTGACGCAGGATAATCTCCGCAGCGACGGGGGTGGGGTGAGGATAAACAAGGATTAAATGCGGGCGCGCGCGCGCACACACACGCCCTCACACTCAACGCCGGCGTGTGCGCCTAAAACGAAAGGAATTTTGCACACGCTGCAAGTGAACAAAACAGAAATCAGCGGGAACAAATCTGAGAGAATACACGGAAAAAAAAAAAAAAAAAGTGCAGCCTGGATGCAAAATATCCCGCCGGAGGCCCCACTCCCACTCCCACTCACACCACCGCCACCACCCGGCATCATAATGAGAGAGAGAGAGAAAAAAAAAACTGGCATCAGAGCGCAGGCGCAGTTTTAATTGTTATTGATCACCAGACTCACGCACGCCAACTGCTCCGATTGATCCCAACAATGAAGAGCCTGTGAAAAGTTGCCGTGCCTCTCCGTGGACGTGCGAGAGAGGAGCGGAGACGCGTGAGCGCACGCGCGCGCGCGCGCGGAGCCGGAGGGAGCGTCTCCTCAGCTGTCACTTTATTAGCGACCGAGCTGTAAACAAGGGGCCCCTGCGTCCTCCCGGGCCGCTGCACAGCCGCACGCAAGTCGGTGCGCGGTTCAACTCCCACCCCACGGGCCGCGCGGCCGCCAACAACGGCGACATTGTGGGCCCCCCCCCCCCCCGTCACTGGGGCCGGGCGGCGGCCGCTGAACCGCCTCTATTCATCCCGCGCCAAAGGAGGCCTAAAAGGCTTTTTATGCCACCAAGAAAAGGACGCGATTGTAACGGAGATGCGCGTGCGCGAGTCAGCCGGCGTTTACCGGAGCTTTCTTTTCAAAGGGACGACACCGCTTTCAGGAGCTGGAAGTCCCAGATCAAAACATGTGATATTTCACAGCTTAATAACAGGCTGATCAGCGTTTCCACGGTTCACAGTGATTCACGGCAGCAGGACAGGGGAATTAACCGTCTCAGAGTGGGGGTGGGGACTTGCTGTGACGTGTAAAGTCCTACACGAAGTCACTCCAGGCACCGGCGTGGACTCCGGGCCAACACAGCAGATAACATTCCAGCTTTGAAGCTGCTGTAATAAACTCTGTTAACCCGCTGCGCCCCACGGCCCGACATCTCCGTGGAAGTTCCCCCAGGCGCCCACGCAAACAAAACGAGGAGGCCCGATCTAGACCGTTCACGCACGGACGCGGAAGGACCGAGACAGGTGGGGGCTGTCAAGGAGGTCAGAGAGCCGAGCTCGACCTCCGTGGATTTTTAGAGCAGATCCCGTGGATTCACGTGTACCCACCCACCCAGGTGTTGCGTTTGGAACGTGATTGACAGCTCTTACTGTGCGTTTAAAACTGGACTTAAACCTGGATCCGGCTCCAAGCGGCTGCTCGTCCACGTGCGCGCCCCACTCGCCTCTGCTGGTAAGTGACCCGTGCGCTCCAGACCTCGTAAAAACAAAAAGCTTTGTGGAGCGCTGTGCGCGGGGGGAGGGAGGGGAGTGGGAGTGGGGAGGGAGGGGGAGGGGAGCCCGTTTCATCTTGCAGTCCCGGGAGGCCGCCGCGGAGCGCAGCTTCAATCAAACCGTGACGTCTCCTCCGGGAGCTGCGCTGCGCCTGGAAAACCGATCTCTCCGTGGCGCGCTGTCGCGCCTCAGCTTTTGTTCACACGCATCTCGCTTCTGCAGCGAGCGCAGCGCCGGGAGCGATGACACTCGTGTTTTTATCCAAGTGAGATTGAGGGAGAAAAAGTGGGAAAACAATATCAAGAAAAAACAACCGCCCTCGTGCCTCCGTCTGAAAAACAACAAAACACGAGCGCTTCTTTTCACGAATTTCACCCATTCCACGTACACAACAGATGTGAGAAGCCAAAGTGGCCCAGTGGTTATTGACACGCGTAACATTCCCCGCGTGGTCGCCATTGATTCCAGATTAGAAGAAGAAGGACAAACGTGGGGTTAATGGGTTTAAACCCGGGCCGCGTGACCGACCCTATTGTCTTAACCACAGTGGGTCCTCCAGACGCCCCACGGAGCGCCACGCTGACACAACACTGTCACACATCACTCAACATGACAAACCGTCCCAGCAGGCCGGAGCTGGAGCAGCCCACGGACGAGTCCTGCCCTTCACCACGCAGGAGCCATTAACTACCGTGACTGCTGGAAAGCGTGGCTTCTCAAATGTCGTGATTAATGTTTCACGCGCAAAACTTCAGCTCTAGAATGTTTATCTGAACCCACGGGGGTTGTCCTCACCTTCCCTCGCATGGAGAGGGGGGGGACATAAAAGCATCACTTCCTTTCTGCTCCAACACCTGGAAAACAGATCGGTCCCACTCTGACTTCACAGCGCGTGGAGGAAAAATGATGCGCAAAACAGTCCGACGGGGCGCGCTAAAAATAAACTCGGCCCACACAAAATGTGAAGTATTTGTTTCAGGCCTCCACACGCAGGCTCGGTGAGAGGAGTCGAACCGGTGTTCTCAGAAGGTTCGGGTGTTCTGAAACCGAACTCAAGGACAGAGTTCCCACCTGAAAGCCTCCAGAAAGATAAAACCCCACTGCTGAGTCATCTCAGCGCGTGTCAAGAGTGAAACAAATAACGCGTCATCTCCATAAAAGTCCACGAGAACCGCGCACCACTGGTGAAGCGGGGCCCGGTCTGGGTTCGGGTCTCCGGAGCCCGGTCTCGGCTCAGATCCCCTCCAGGTGCCCTTTACTTCGCAGCGCCAATTAAGCGCGCCTTTAATCCGAACACAACAAAGCTTCTATTCTGCATCAAAGCCCGCTGAAGCACCCCACACACACACACACCCCACACACACCCCACGCACACACACACCCCACACACACACATACACACACCTCACCACCACCACTTAATCCCTGCTCTGCTCCTTCCAAACGGCCCAACACCACGTCCTGCTCCTCCAGTCAGCCGAGCAGACGCCTGCGTTACCCACGGCCGTGTTTCTGCGTGGACCCCATTACGCGCTTCTGGGGCCGACGTGGTCTTTGAGGAGCCGTTTCCTCCGCTGCGCTCGACGGCCGTCCCGAGAGCGCGTCCCCTAATTAGTGCGCGTGCGGGTCCAGAAGAGAGAGAGGGAGAAGTCCCGGAACCGAGCCGCGCTGCGGACAGTCTCACGAAGTCCGTGAAAATAAAAACAAAGAAGTGGCGCCTGGAGGAGCCTCCGACCCACTCGTGGGATACTTGTTTACGTAGCCGGACGAGGATATATTTAATAAATCTTTAAATAAGTTCGGAATCTACCCAACAACGGCTTAAAGAGCAGCTCAGAGGCGGCTCACGCCGACGGCTGTCACGACGGGCTCGTGGGGGGAGTGGGGGAGTGTGTGTGTGTGTGTGGGGGGGGGGGGGGTCAGGATCAACTAAAATTAAATATTCAAAAATGGTTAAAGACCGAAACAAAGCGGGATAGAGCGTCATTATTGTCAAGAACGTCCGATTCTTTATAAAAATTAAATTTAAAAAACATTGTTTTTCTAACCAAGAGTCCAGGAGAGCGCGGGGACTCCGGAGCTCCGGGACCGGGACCAGGACCGGGACCGGGACCAGGACCGGGAGGGGGGCCCCGGCTGGCGCTGCACAGCGATCCTCCGCGTGCGCAGCGAATTTTCCCCTGCAAGCAGAGACTCGTCGCGCAGCGAGACTGCGTGCGAGAGTGGAACAACCCACAGCAGTGCAAAGTCATATCCAGAACACCTGCGAGACGCGGGGAGCGAGACACGCGGGGAGCGAGACACGCGGCAGGAAGTGGCCGAACGCCAGAGCGGCTCGGGCGGCCAGGAGGGTGAGCGGAGCGGCCCCCCGGAGCCCCCTCTGGGACTGATGAGACCACCGATCAACGTCCACTCTGTCCAAACAAAGCACCCCCGACCCCCACACACCTCCCCCACGAACACACGCTCAGCTGTCAGGGGAGCACGCACGCGTGGCGGGGATGCCCTCCACCTGAACGCAGTGCGCGGATCGGCGCTGCCTCTCCTCCGGCTGGGCGAGGCTGGATCCCGTAACCTTGTTTAGCGCAGAAGCTCCGTGTGCGCGCACGCACACGCGCGCCGTGACACATCAGGGTGCGAAAAGCCTCAACAGTCGAGCACGGCGCCGCTTTCAAGTGCGCTCTCGTCCAGGACGTCCTTCTCACCTTCCTCCGAGTGACGGGACAGTTGTGAAAAGACAAAACTCGGGGCGGGATCGCCGTGCGTGTGAGAGTGTGAGTGTGCGCGCGCGTGTTATTTATCAACCACATGCCACTGCCCCGCCGAAACGCACAAAGACCACCCTATGCGCTATTCTTAGAAGTGGCCGATCCTCTCCAAGCCTCTGCGCACAACAGCAGACGATCACGAGCAGATTCACGCTCACAAACAGACTCTTTCTGGTGAAAATCACGCCACATGAAACCCACGGATCACTTCAAACGTCTTGGCCGTGACGGTGGCGGCTCGGTCCTCGGGCAGGGGGTTTCTCCTCGCCGGAGACACATGTTGATGAGGGAACAACAGAAAGGGTTGAGCGGGTCGCCCGCTGATTGCCTCACCTGGTTAATTGGTGGAAGTTCCACCCGCGGTCCGTCTCACGCCTTTTTTTCCTGTTTTTGCCAAGTTAACGAGGAGAGCAGCGATCCGTGCGTGCGTGCGTAGACTGGCCCGGTTACGGTCCTGTCTGCTGGAGACAGGCGATCCCGGCCAGAGGGAAAAAACAACAACAACAAAAAAAGAAAAAACAAGTAAAAGTGTCTAACAGGTTACCCACTTGTCACCAAATGAAATAAATCTGGCGTGGAAACCTCGAGGTCTCGCTTCTATTGTCCACGGGCACCTTTTCTGGATCCTTCAGTATTTCAAACGGACTTTTTGAAGCTAAAATGTCACGGGTTTCCATAAAGCAACAAAAAGATCCTGCCCCGCGGAGAAAAGAGACACGCAGGACTCCGACAAATCCACGGCAGGAGCACACAAAGGTCCTTCAAGTCACAAAGCAGAGCGCAGTTCGAGCCCGGCTCCGAAAAGGACGGTACAGGTGGCGAAGTCGGCGGCTTCGCGCAGAAATTAATTCAGCTCGGCCGTACCTCGCAGCAGCGCCATGTTGGGTTGCAGCGGAGCACGCCGTCCACGGAAAAAGCCCCTTTCTCCCGCTCTCCGCCACTCCACGTCCTCTCCGGCAGCCGAATCCGCGTGTCGGGAGGCTTCGCTCAGGCTTCCTCCGCGTGGCTCGTCGCCCCGCTCTGTGTTCCAGGTTCGCGGACAGCCAGCCCGGTCGGAGCCCACGGTTCGCTCCGAGGACGCGCGGAGCCGTCGGGGAGTGCCGCACAGAATGGATGAACGCTGCCGAGACTGAGCGACTCACTCCACTCCCACTCGCGCAGACTCTACCCAGAAGGCCAGTCGGGAGACCGCAATTACCATAAGCCTCCAGCGCACGGCACTGGCTGCGCGCGCACGCACAGGCGAAGACACACACACACACACACACACACACACACACACACACA
>JAOWBL010000014.1:3892742-3905168 GCA_028564865.1 Zenarchopterus dispar | reverse complement strand
CACACACACACACACACACACACACACACACACACACACACACTTTGGCGGTGGACATTGCTCAGGGGAGTCTGAGCGACAGAAACATAAAGCCAAAAAGCGTGAAGATGGGAGTGCACGAGCACGAGCACACGAAGGCACACTTAACGGCTGACACTCACTCCCATTTCAATTAGAGTGTCGGCTGGAAGAGAAGGAAGGAGGAGGGGGAGGTGGAGGGGCCTGTCGATGCTCGGGGGGGGGGGCACATGCTGCTGCGGACTAAACACACACACACACACACACACACACACACACACACACACACACACACACAGGGAAGCTCTCTAAACTAAACAGGATATTAATATACGTACGACAGGAGACCTGGAAATCACAACTTGATCATAAACATGAAAGATAACGAGTTCATTTAGAGTGAAATTCATTGATGAATTAGTCAAACAGAAAAATGATTAAAAACTAGATTAAAAATTACTTTTTACATACACGCACACATATATATATATATATATTTTAATATAAATATATATACATATATGTACATATATATAGAAATATATAGACATATAAATATATATATATATATATAAAAATATATATATGTATATATATATATATGTGTGTGTGTGTGTGTGTGTGTGTGTATATATATATATATACATACACACACACATATATATATATTCATATTTATATATATACACATATATATATACACAAATCTATATATATATATATATATACACAAGTATATTTATACATATATATATATATATATATATATATATATACACATACATACACACACACATACATATATAATATATATATATACATAAATATATATACACATATATACACACACACATATATAATATATATACACACACACACACACACACACATTTAGACAGGACTGTGACAACAGCATTACAACACCTTGACAAGTTCACGTTTCAGCTATTCTGTTGTAGATCTGCTGGTGAACGTTAGATCTTGATCTGCTGGAAGATCCAGTTTCAGTGGCGTTTTAGCTGCCGGACAGATGACCTCACATTTTCTTTAAAAACACTCTGGTGGTCAGACGAGTTCAGAGTCAACTCGACGACTGAAGGAGGACAGGTTACAGAACAAGCTGAGTTCATCACCTGTCTGTCTGCTTTCAGGGGGATTTTCAGGTGTTTGTCCTGATATGTTTTGTTTGGTTTTTTTGTTTTGACCAAGCACCAATTTCCCTTCTGGGTTGAACCCAGGACGGAACAAAGAAACGTTGTAGTTCCTCTACTGACCACCAGGGTCTGGATTCAACAGTGAGTAGTTGTGGCCCTGCTTCCTTTCTCCGTTTGCATTTTAAACATTAACGGGTTTGTGGTGGACCTCTTCCGATCTCCTGATCTCTGGGTAAACGTGTGGCGTCGATTAGCAAGTGTCGACTTGTGAATCGCGTTTCTCGCGGCAGGATGATGAACTCTGAACCGCTCAGAAACGGCCTCCCTGACTGACGGGCACCAACAAGTTTTTCTTTAATACTGAGAACTGTCAAGGAAGTTGCACTCTTCTTTTCAAATGACTTCAAGTTGTTTCGCAGAAATAAAAATCTTTGTTTCTGCTTTTTCATCGTGCTGAATCGACATTTTTTGAAAGATTTAAAACACTGCTTTAAATTTTGTCCTATTGATGGGACAAAAGCAAGATTTGAAGAGAGAAAATGGTCGATTATTGATCCCAAACAGATGAGAATGAGGGAGGGTTCTCACTTCTCGTATCTCTTGGTGGTTATCTCTCGGACCAGGTTGAGGTAGAGGTTCAGCGTGATGAGGCAAACCCAGGCCAAGGCGCTCCAGTCTGCAGAGAAAAACACCAAGGTCAAATTACAGCCGCAAACGTGTGTCCAGACTCACACGCCGCTACGCATGACCGTGTGCGTGCACGGATGTGCTCCAGTTTTTGATAAATGGAGGCCCATTCTGCAGTAATATGAGGGAAACCTGTAGCTTAGGGTGATGGATGAGAGGCAGGGGCTCACGGAGAGATAATGATGAACTGTGAAAAAGCAGAGGGAGATAACGGGGGAGGGGTGGGGGAGGACGGCGTGGAGCAGCAGAGCGGCGAGAGCAAGGACTCAAACAGGAAGAAATGAAGGAGTAAAAACAAACGTGCAGCTAGCAGAGAAGAAGAAGAAGACGCCCCTCTTCAGCCCTTTTATAATGTTTGTTTGTTTGTTTGTGTTGGAACAAGTTAACACAACAAACCAACCTCACAAATGGACTCTAAACTACCCAAACTTGTCTTACATTTAAAAAAAAAAGGAAAGAAAACCGTGGGAAGAATGCGTAAAGGCTGAAACATCAGCGGAGTGTGTGACATCATCACAGCCCTTCACCGTCATGGCTGACACGTCTTACGTCACCACAGGCAGCCACGCCGTCCTTTAGCCTGACGTCAGACGGCGCCGCTCCGCCACCTGTCCTCCCACCACCTGTCCTCCCGCCACCTGTCCTCCCACCACCTGTCCTCCCGCCGTCTCCCACCCCCCCCAAACACGTTTCATCTGTCGAGTGAAGCAGAGCCGGGCGCCGCCGCCATGCTGCCGCCGCCATGGCGACGTTGAATCGGATCGCAGCTGCTGTGGGCGTGGCGTCCACTCAGACGTTCGCCGGAAGTGTGACGACTCGCCACCAACTCCTGCATCACCTCGCACGTGTCGGCAGACCGGTACCCCCGAGTCCGACTCGAGCCCAACTACTTTAAAGACTTGTGACTCGACTTAGAGACGACCTGTTAATTACCTTAAATTACTCTTAAATCAAAGATTATTTTGATTTGATTTGATTAATAACGAGACCGCCGGGTCATTTGGACTGGAAGTCGGGTTTTTCCTCCCTGACTTGGATCTGACTCGGACTTGGACAAATTGGGACTCAGCGTTTGGTGACTCGACTAGGCGGCTGCAGGTCTGCCAGCAAAGACCAATAAAACTGATCAAGTCAAGTATTGATCGAGTTTCAGAGCAAAATCAAAGCTAAAAGAGCAGCGGCTGACGTCAGAAGCCGTGCACACACATCCCTGCCTGTGCACGTTGTCACGTGACCTTGTCGGCTGTCATTGGAGGAGAATCCTCTGCTCATCCGGAGGCGGCGGTGAAACGCTGAGGCGTGGTTTTTTTTTTTTAACCCAGGTTGGCGCGGACCAGCTGCTCCACAGCGGCGTCTGACTCACCGCCGCTCCGTTACCAGGAAACGGCCTCCTCCTGTTTATTACCACGACCTGCTGCGTGAGAAACGTTACGGTTACTCAACATCTCCAGACCTGACGACACACGCCGACGCCTCACCGGCCATGAAGGCTTCAGAGTCACGTGGTCTTTATTCTGACAAAAGCTGCAGGTTCAGTCCGTCCAGCGGTTCCTGTTTGGACATTGAAATAAAGAAATGAACCGTTTCGTGCACGTTTGTGTGCATGTGAGCGCTGTCAGAGGTGCGAACCGAGGTTTAGTCTGGCGCTGGGTCCAACTCTGGGTCTGACTGTTGACAGGGTTTTCTCTTGATGACATCACAGTCAAGCGGATCTGGATGTGATCCAGATGTGCCAACATGTGGCCCCGCTGGCACGGCCCGCTCTCCACATGGAGCAGCATTTCACCGTTTTGGCCGACGATCTGATTAATCAGAAGCGCTCCGGCCTGTGAGCCGAGTCGGAGCATCCACCAGCGCGGCGGTGGAGGTAAAGCACGGTTTGGGCTGATCCTGGAGAAGCGCCGCTTCACGGCTGCGGCCCGCGCCTCTTTAGGAAATAACTCTGGACCTGTTAAGGCACATTTTGTTCTCTAGCCAAAAAAGGAAATGACAAAGCAATGTTATTCACCATGGTGATATATGAGCTCCACGTCAGATGTTTGTGTTGGATCCGTGCACTTTCTTTGCTGCTTACTCGTCTCTATTGCAAAAATGGTGCCAGTGAGCAATTAATCAAAGTCTATCTTACCAAAGTAAGTCAGCCACCAGGCTTGGAAGTCACAGAGAGATCCCTCCGGATGGCTTTCACCCTGGGGAATGAAAGCAGAGCAGCATGGGAAAACAGTTTTTACATTACGCTTTAAAAAAAAAAAAAAAAAAGAAGAAGCAGCCAGTGTGCGCTGCTTTTAGTGTAAAAAGGTGCGAGTAACTCACCATGACATATGCTACGCTGTCGAAGAAGGCTGCCACAGTCAGGCTTAAAATCATCTTCTGTACCGTGAAGATTTAAAGAAAAAGACATGAAAAAGGACTCTCTAACAAAACATCTCAAGTGAAAATGCCAGAGCATTTATTTCCACTAAAAGAGAATTCAAATTATAGCTCCAATGATCACTGATGTCGCTGACAGCTCGGCGTACGCCGTCGCCGGTGACGACTCAGTAAAACCATCACACGGGGGAGAGCGCTCTTATTTTCAGCTGATAGACTAAAGTCTTTGTCTTTTACCAAACCTGTGTGAGGGTTCTGAGGGTGGATCTGCAGGACGGAAACACAGCAGCTCAACATCTCCTGCAGGCACAGGCTGTGGCCGTGCACGCAAGACAAAAGCACATGCACACACAGAGCTCTTTATCAATTTGTGTCCAGCAATGACACCGCCAAGGCTGCAGAGGGGGAGGGGGAGGGGGAGGGAGGAGGTGAGGGGGAGGCAGAACAAGAGCGCAGGAGGGCCTTGAGAGCACTAAAGACTATTGACTGACAGATAACCTTTGTGAGTGGATGCAAGTAAGGCGAGGGTTTATGTGGAGGAGGAGGGGGGAGGAGAGGGGGAGGAGGACCGGGAGGACACCAGGCCACTCTCGGCGCTGTGGTCCAGGAGTAATGGGATCCATCAGAGCCCCACGTTAAGCTGTCATTTACTTGAGATTAGAGAGGATAACATGCAGCGCTGCGAAACCCGACAGACCTGCTGGACCGGCTTCAAAAGCAAAAATCATCCGCAGGCTGCACATCCAAGCGAAATCATAAAAGAACACGAACAAACACCCTCCGAAAAAATGTGAGTCGCTTTGGATAAAAGACCAAATTACAAGTGGAAAAAGAGGGAAAAAAATTCAACAAATATCAAGAGATTACATCCTTTAATATTTATTTAAACGGCTTCACATGAAGAGAGGAAAAAGCACAAGAAGGCAGCCAGTATCAGAGAATGACCGTGAGTCAATTAACTCCCCAATTCATTAATCTGTGCATTTTAATTGGGTTCAATTATGCCAAGATTTGCCATGGCTAATTAAACTTATTTCCGGTGGAAATGAAGCAAACAGAAATGAAAAAGATGTGCCAAAGCGCACTGTGCAGTGTAGTACAAATTTACCTGAGCCAAGGAGTGATACCGTCGAAGCAGCCAGATTACAAAGAGCATAAAAACGCTGAGGAGAGAGAAGAAAGGCCGACAGCTGGAGCATTATGGGACGATTACTCCGGAGCGAGCCCCGCCGCACGCCCGCTGATGCTCCAGACTCGTTACACGGCAGAAACATCGCAAACAAATAACTGCTCGACTCGCTTCCTGCAAACGGCACGGACCCATCAAACCGCATTACAGAAACACACGGAACAAAACCCCTGATGCCTTTTAATATCAGACTTATAATCCACTTAAAAACGTCTGATCGTCTGGCTTCCACTTCCTGTCCTCGACTGTTTTTCAGCCTTTTTAACAGAAATAACAAGAACTACTGATCTAATCTTTACACTTTTACTACATCTGACGGTGCAGGAAGTGGCAAAATAACACAAAAGACAGAAGTGTCTTAGACATGATTTTGTGTGTTTATTAGGTTTGTGTAAGGTTATAAACAGTAAAGGTTAATGTCGTTAGACGTCTTTTACTCATTAAAGACTGAAGTCTGACTGTTTCAGCAGAAACTCGCTTTTATATTCACAGCTATGTTTTGATTACGTGAAGACGTGTTTTTGTTACCTTAGAAGCTGGTATTTCTGTCTACAGGCGGGTGGACGGTTTCTTCGAGGAACGCTCATGAATATTCATGAGGAAGTGCTTCCTAATTAGACGCGACTATCAGGCGAGGAGCGAGATCGCTGGCGTTCGGATCAGAACATCGACTCTGTTTAGGGCCGAGATAAAAACGCCTGCGTCGGCCAATGGGAGGGAGTTTACGAGGGTCAGGTCCTGGTCAGGCTGGAGAAAGCCCATTTCACACAGAAGCTCCTTCTAAAAGCCTGCTGAGATGCACCGTTATGTTTTTAAAGTAATCCAGAACAAATAAAACACTTTCTCTCGCGATTTCACGGTTTTTATGGCCAATATGAGAAGTGTTGCAAAAAGTTTTCATTTACAGATAAAAAATAAATCTTTAAAAAGCTCAGTTTAAGTTGAATTTAAGACAAACTTATGTTTACGGCTTCTGCTCCGCCGGAAAAGACCTCAAATGAACAAACAATCAGTTTCAGACAGAAATCTGCTTTATGAATTTATTCTTACTGATAAACATATCTGAATCACAGCAGGAACTTTTATTACGTTCAAATCTGCTAAAATTACAAACTATATTTGTCAAAGAAGAACGTGAGATTTTAAAAAAATATATGTTTGTTCAATATTTCTGAAATAATTTTAAACTATTTGTGTGTTTTATAATTTCAGAACGAGACTCGACGAGGTCCATCAACACGACAGCTGATGATTAGTTTGGAGTTTCTGTAAATTTATAAAGAATTAGGATATATTCTGTAAACTTAAATTATTTTGGATTTTATCTATAAACTGAACTGTTTGGTCTGACTCCTTTATTTTTAGTTTTTTTTTTTCCCTAAATAAGTTAACTTACTGAACTTCAACTTCTGCTCAGTAACAGACGCTCTTTAAGTGTGTCGGGAAGAATTTACCTGTTTTTAAAACTAAAAATGATATTTGTATAAAATACTGATCTGATTTCATTTTTTTTAATAATTTAATTCATTTTCATATGAAGTTAATTGATCTGTTTAAATCATCTTTGCATCTTCAAATCACTCTCAACTATGAGTAATTTAACTTCTTATTGCAGGAAAAAATAAAAACAGTGTTTCAAGATTATGAATAATTTCTGATAAAAATAAAAGAATATTTACCATCCTAGTAAGGAGAAGGTTCCGCTGGCTCGTTTCACTGATAAAATCAGCGCCTGTAATTTAGAAACAAGTGATTATCACATGACTCTTAATGTTAAATCTTCTGTTTTAGTCTCTCGGAGACACAGTCGGACCTGGAGTACAAACACTCGACCGTGATCATTGTAATCATGAGTTGGGACGCGAGCAGGCTGACTGACAGCTTTGTTCATGCGTGTCTCCTGCGAGTCTGCGTACGTGTCTGCAAACATGTCGGAGACACCGCGACACCTGCACTCAAGCATCTGAAACATAAATATGTGCAGGTTACCGACACCTGAGACACGTACTCCACGGTCCTCAACATGTCACGTCCTCGCGCGGCGTTTTAAACCGCTGCAAACAACAACACCTGCTAAGTGAAATTAAATACAGATGCAGACAGATGTGATCACAAGATTTCGGATGGTATTTTTCTGTCTGATACCTGAGCTGGTGCTGAGTATTGATTTGACACTGCTGTTATTATTAATATTTTTAGCATCAATCTTTCTCTTTGACCTGATAAACTTGTGATTTTTCACCTGATGACTCCTTAAATAATAAAGTTGTTTGTCTTATTTTTAGCACCAATCGTTCCACCTCTGGAAACCACAGCCTTGAATAATGGGAAATAGGATTTCTTTAATCCTAAAATAATGCCAACAGATAACTAGTCCAGTCCAAACATCCCGCCGCTTCTCCAGGTTTAAAACAGGAAGTTGTAAGGCAGTGTTGTGTAACGCCCCGGCTTCCAGAGTGACAGAAAAACTGGATCTGTTTGTAGATTGGATGGTGTGTAAATACTCCCTGATACGAATGTTTTTATTCTCAGCGGTATCGGTGAGGATTTGTAACGCTGGTGTCCGTTTAGGAACAACTAATAAACCATGTAATTGTTGAGCCTTAAATTCAGAGAGTGCAGTAAGTGAAGGAACTGCAGAAGAAGACGGGAGGAATGACGAGAATGAGAAACGTGCGACTCGGTGAGCTTCAGAGAAAATGAGAAGGCCAGCAGCAGTTTCAAGAGCTGCATGTAAAACGGAGAAGGACACGTCCACGTCCTCAGACTGGTGACATCATCGCCGTGGCCTTTCAGACACCATCGACACGCGTGTCCCGAGGACACGCCAACAACAGGCCTACGGCGCTCTGATGACCTACTGATTAACGGAGTGACCTTATTAAAAACAAAACAAAAACAAAACATCCTTCTAGAACTTCCAGTTCTCTCTATTCTTTTCCTGGAAGTGTCTTTCAGAGTTTGTTTTTGAAGAAGCATGAGATAACAAACTTCAGGAAGAGATAGAAACACCTAACTTAAAAGAACAACAGATTTATTTTTGTTTAAACTCCAGTTTGAGGCTTCAGGTGAACGACGTAATCAAACTGGAGCGTAATTGTTCAATTATTTACAACAATGATTGTTTACTGTAAACAAACCATCTAAAAATGAGGACAAGACTGGAATTATAGGAAATATTTCAGACTTTTAAAGTCATAAATAAAAATGCATCAAATCAACATTTAGAAGAAAAAATTTCAACAACTACAAAGAGAAAAATACAAATGTTTAATTTTTAACTTAAATTTGGATAAATTAACTTAATTTTATGTTGAACTAATTATCAATAATGTAACTTAATCAATTTATATATTTTTAAAATGTTAAAATATTTCAACATAAACGTGTGTAAAATTTAAAAAAACGTAATACTTTGTAAATATGATTTTTATTTATTTAAACCACAAACTTTAAGAGTTTATAAATGTTTTCTCATCAAAATTGAACACAAAATAACGTATCCTGGGTCAGAAGGATGAAGGTAGTAAGTGACGGTGACGTGATGATTAATAGTAGTTAATAATTACTAAATTTAGTTATTTGTTAATAAAAGAGAGGTTTAAGCTCTAAAGCCAGAAAAAAAACATATCTGAATAAATCAGCAAAGGTCATAGTTTAGATCATTGACTCGTCGGATGACTGGTAAATCAGAGAAAATGTTTGCTTATTAATTTAGTGAAATAAAAATAAAGAAAATAAAAAATAAAGAACGCCGTTTTAATGCTAACTAGCTAATTAGCCGCGAAGCTAAAATTAAACCTCTACTTACGCATCGATTATCTTCGGAATTGGCTTTAAAAAGTTCGCATCGTGATTCGTTGCTTATTAAAGCAGGACTTTGACTGGACATTTTTACACACAAAAAAAATGAATTTAAGACAATTTTAGTCGCTTCGGTGTGTTTTAGTGGGTTCCTTCTACTTCCTGTTTGTACGGCGCGAGTGGAGGGACATAAAGGGTCAAAGTTTGGCGACTCTGCTCACTTGTTTGATGAAAACTGACCTGAAAACATCTGTAAATCACCAACCAAAGTTTCCATGCACATAAAAACACACGTTACATACTCAGATTTACATTTTGTAAAATCAAATTACCTTTACAAAGACTTTGCAACGACAAAGTGCAGGAGTAATTTGTGCTATACACTCTTTTTTGCAAGTTTTTGCTGTTTTTGTTTTTGTCAAGAACCCCGAGGAGGGCTTTTGTCTTGTAATGAAAAAACAACTTTTACTAAGAATACTCCATTTTTAATTTAAGTAACAATTATCCATTAATTCACATTAAAAACAAATATGAGATATGTAACCAAGAACAAAACAGGTGACGGTCAAGTGAAATCACAGGCATGCCTTATAATTTTTGAACAATGTTTCATGTCCCCATGCACGACTGAGAATTATTAAAATGTCCTGCATTCAACATATTTCAGTCCTTGTTCACAGATAAATGCATCACCTTTGTCCTAAATACACCAACAAACACAGCGGCTGCTTTGTTAGTCAACAGTCTGAACCAGAGGAAACGAGGACTTTTCAAGGTGTGTCTGCTTAAACTTATTTATGGATGTTTGTTGAGTTCATGCCAAAACCTAAAATTAGATTCTGCTTTCCAGAAGAAAACCAGACAAAAGCAGAAGTTCAAAAATAGTTTTAAATGTTTTTTTTTTAATATGTTGTGCAGAGACTCACTCAGTGGATTCTGCAATTTTACCACGTATAAATTCAAAATAAGGTACAATATAAGTTTTATGTACCTGCTTCAGTCCTACTGTTGTGGGGGCTAAAGTCAGCGTCTGTTGTCTCAAGGTGAGCGACGGGGTAAACTCTGGACGGGTCGCCTGTCCATCACACCCCCACACAGAAACAAACACAACAAACAAACACGCTCAGTGAGGGATTGTGGTTTAGAGCCACCAGATTTCTCACCTCTGAGCTGAAGACAGCAGGAAAAACTGCAGTTCCTCGACTGACCACCAGGGCCCACCACCAGAATCACACCTTTGACCACTTCAGGTGTGGAGCCCAGAGAAAAACCGGCAGGGCTTATGTGTTGTGTCCTTCTATTATATCTTTTATTTTTTCAAAACGCTAACACGTTCCTTGAAACTTTAATGAAATATTTATGTAATATTTTGGTCACAGCAGAAAAAGGACCCTTCAAAACCACTCTCCAGAAATCCTGCAGGTTCACGTCACAGAAGGTTGTTCGGTTCTTCTTCTGCGGTCTGGCAGACTTTAAGAAACAATGACCGACTGGTTTTATGAAGAGCCATTTTGAAGCTTCACCTTCTCCGTTCTGAGAGCAGCCATGTTGCTGGGGAAACCGATGAGGACACGCCCACCGCGTGTCAATCAAAGTTAGCTTCGGCTCCCAGCGCCTTCAGCAGAAACACCTGCAGAGCTTCCGTCAGACATTTACGGGAGAAAACAACATTTATCACGTCGACTCAACGGTGAAACCGAATATGACCGTGGGTTTAGTCGACGCTGGGTTAACAGGAGCGAGTGGTTGGTTCACGAAGCGCGGTAGCATGACGTAACAGATGAGGAAGTGATAGCAGCTAGCCATTGGCTGAGCCATCTGTCAATCAATCATTTTAGAACTACATTTCTTTACTTTATTTAAATACATAAATTCTCCTGATGTGGGACCAAAAAGAAACCCCGCCCACCCCCACAGTTTTCATGGATGTGAAATCAAACAACTGAGACCAAAACGTTTTTTTAAATTATGTTTATTTCTGCTGTAAAGTTGGAAAGTCAGTGGAGACGGCGGCACTTCAGGATCCAGACTCTGGCGGTCAGTCGAGGAGCTGCAGCGAAGCGTCCTCCCTTCTGATCCTCGCGGGTCCGTGGGAGGGGGCTGGATCACGCAGAGAAAACCCAGGCGTGGAGGGAATCTCTGGCCGGGATTCAAACCAGCAGCCCTCCAGCTGTCAGGCAGCAAACCAGGAGAAAAAAAAACAAACAGTTTAAATGACACTAACACTTGTTACTGGCCGGCGTTACACATCTGCTGTGGTACACACCGATACTAACTTCTCCATCTGCTCAGACGAGGACAGAAGACCAGCAGACAAGATCTCTGATAAGACTTCATTTCACTGCGCGTGTGTGTGTGTGTGCGTGTGTGTGTGTGAGGAAAAGGTGGAGAATGAAAGGTAAAGTGGGTGTGTTGGACTCAGTGGGTCTATTGTGAGACTCAGCTGCACCCACTGGCCTTTGAGGCTGTCACTGCGAGTTAGTCAGACAACGATGAAGAAATTCGTTCTTTTCTTTCCTTTTCTTCACTTGACAGGTTATCACATAAAACCACACATGCACGCACACACAAGCACCTCACAACACACGGCAGATGTTTCCTCTGAACTCAAAGTACTCCGATTTAAGACTTTGAGGCATGCTTCATGATTACAGCGCCAGATTAAATGACCTTAAACTGATGCTCAACGTCTTGAATGTGTAAAACAGTCAAAAAAAATATTTTAAAAATAATTTCATTCAGTTGTACAGTAATGTTTTATTTAAACACTCACTTATAAGATTGAACAAAGTCGTTTAAAATATGTCTCTGGATGCATCCTTTTGTCTGTAATATTCCTAGAAAAGAAAAATAAACAAGATTTCGCTGACAGGATCTTTAGTTTCAGAGCAGTTAAGGTGTTGTCGCTTAAAACTCATCAGACAGGTAACATTCCTCAACTTCACCTTAATTATGGAGCCTCTGCTCCCTTTTAAACATTTCTTTATAGCGTTGTGGTTGTGGCAAGTTTATGGCATTTTCAGTATGTTTATGTATGCTATACATACATATATATATATATATATATACATATATATATATATGTGTGTGTGTGTGTGTGTGTGTGTGTGTGTATGTATGCATGTGTGTATATATATGTATGCATATATATACACACACATGCATACATACACACAGACACATATATGTATATATATACATATA
>JAOWBL010000014.1:3828061-3841906 GCA_028564865.1 Zenarchopterus dispar | reverse complement strand
TCTCCTGTCTCCGTCTCCTGTCTCCGTCTCCTGACATCCATCTCCTGTCTCCGTCTCCTGTCTCTGTCCCCTGTCTCCGTCTCCTGTCTCCGTCTCCTGTCTCCGTTTCCTGACATCCATCTCCTGTATCCGTCTCCTGTCTCCGTTTCCTGACATCCATCTCCTGTCTCCTGTCTCCTGTCTCTGTCTCCTGTCTCCGTCTCCTGTCCGTTTGACCTGCAGCCAGCACCAAAGCGGTGGTGGAGGAGTCCAGCAAGCTGGCCGAGTGTGTGGGGAAGACGCGCAGTCTGCTGAAGAAGATCTTGTCAGAAGGCATGGACAACTGTCTGACGAAACTGGACAACGACCCCCAGGGCTACCTGTCTCAGCCTCTCACCCTGCTGGAAGCCGTGCTGCAGGAGTGCCACAACACCTTCACCGCCTGCTTCCACTCCTTCTACCCCACTCCAGCTCTGCAGTGGGCTTGTCTCTGCGATCTGCTCAACTGCCTCGACCAGGTGGGATGTTGCTTTACGGGAGCTACGAAGACGACCGTCTCAGAGTTTCAAAACCAGCGATTCCTGACGTTTTGATTGCGTTGCTTTATTCCTGTTCTTCAGGACATTGCTGAGGCTAATTTTCGGACGTCCAGCAGCCGTCTCCTCGCCGCCGTGATGTCAGCTCTGTGTAACACCTCCGTCAAGTTGACGTCCATCTTGCCCATTGCGTATGATGGAGAAGTTCTGCTGCGTTCTCTGGTCAAACAAGTCAGCACAGAAAACGACTCTGCTCTTGCTCACCGCTTCCCCTTGCTGGTGGCTCACATGGAGAAACTAAGCCACGTGAGTTGTTCATCATCTTCAACGCCGTCGTGATGTTTGGGTCCTCAGCTGGGGACACTGGACTTGTTTGATTCATGAGAAGATGGTGGGATTGGACCTTGTGTCCTTGTGCTGTTATGTTGAAATCTCGAGTAACTCGGTAGAAAAGTTAAGATGGACTTGTTTGTGTTTGACTTCTTCAGACGGAAGAGAACCTGATGGGCATGACGAGTTTCCGTGAAGTCCTGGAGAAGATGCTGGTGATCGTGGTGCTGCCAGTCAGGAAGAGTTTGAGGAAGGAGGTGGAGCTTTTCTCTCCTCACCTGGTCTCCAACACTTGTGGCCTGCTGGCGTCCATCGTGTCTGAGCTCACCGCCTCGGCCCTGGGCTCTGAGGTAACCTCGTTGACAAGAAGAAACACCTGTTGAGCCTGAACAACGTCCTCGTAAAGCCCGGCTTCAGGGCTGTGAAGCTTCGCCAGTCCTCTGTCACATAAACACAACCCTTCCTCGTGTCAGTACAGCCTTTTGTCATATTTATTTTCCGCTCGTGTTTATCCGTCCTGTAGATGGTTATTTTTGTAATTGCTCAGATGGAACTATCTGCTCCCAGTTAAACCAGCACCTGGAGCTTTTGTAATCCTCGGTTCAGTCAGGCCCGGAGGTCGAGCTGGTTTCACGATTTACTCGTCTGGGCTCTCGTTTTCCCTTATTTATACACTGAGCCTTCATGTCTACGGTGGTCGTGTGAGCAGGTTTCATCGTTGTTGCTGTGTGACGTAGCGCAGAGAAGCGATACGCAGCTACTACCAGAAAAACAACCGCGACAGGACTCTAAAGCTACGTTGATGGGTTTTTGATGGCCGGGATGGAAAACAGCAGGAGCTGGACGACGCCTCCTAAAAGTAGAAATCAAATTCAAAGTGAAATTTTACAATGAAACAAAGTCTTTTATTCAGAGCAAAATTTGAGTGTTCAGGTAGAACAAATATTGTAGAATTCTGAGCTCATCGACCCTGGTCATGTTCTGCCCGTTTACTAAAAACTCTTGTTGAAGTGACTGTACACGCTGACAGAAAGTGTCCTTACTGATGCTCAAGTACTCCAGCCTACCGGGAGGACCAGGACTCTCCCTGTCGTCCTTACTGTCTGCTGAGTCATTACGTGGGAGTGGCAGATGTCCGTCTCTCCCTCCCTCCCCCGTCTCTTTCTTTAATTATCGTCACTCTGCACTCCTGTACTGCGTCAGGACTCCCGTTGCCATGGTAACGTGACTTGACAGAAGCCTACAAACCATTGTTTCTTCCCTGCCCGTGTGTTGTCAGGGAAACATGTCTTCCTCCCCTGAGTGCGGGGATGGACCCATCTGCAGGGACGTCTGGCTCTCTGGAGACATCACGCTGACATAAATAGAAACAGATTATTTCATGTGATAGATGCCAAGCATAAGATGTCTTCATTTCACTCACCTTTGAGAGCAAGATGATGAAGGCAGAGGACAGAACTGAAGATTAGTAGTGAAACCTTAAAGCCCTCCTGACTTGTTGGTGAACCCTCTGGTTTTTGACGGCGTTCGTGTGTTTGGCACGTTTCCTAACGCGTCCTTGTTTTCCAGGTGGATGGACTGAACTCGCTTCACTCCGTGAAGGCATCTCCCAACCGCTTCACCAAAACCAGCCAGGGCCGCAGCTGGAACACGGGCAACGGCTCTCCGGATGCCATCTGTCTGACCGTGGACAAGCCAGGCGTGGTGCTGGTGGGCGTGTGCGTCTACGGAGGGGGGGGCATCCATGAGTATGAGCTGGAGGTGCTGGCTGATGACGTAAGTCACAACCAATCATTTCAGAACTTTTGACCTTTTCATCTGGGCCTTTTGTGCTGTTGCTGGGCGAGTTTTTGGTTGTTAGGCATTGTTATTTGCTTCTTTAACAAGTTTTGATGTGTTGTCGTTCAGGCGCAGACGGAACACCCCGGAGACTCGGCCCATTCTCACAGATGGACGTCTCTGGAGCTGGTGAAGGGCACCTACAGTACCGATGACTCTCCCAGCGATATCTCTGAGATTCGCCTGGACAAAGCTGTCCCACTCAAGGTGCGTAAGTCTTAGAGGAGACTGTGTCTGCTGTCAACAGATCCTCCAAGTTAACGGCTGGCTCGTCTGGGTTAAAACGTACATATTGTCTGAATTCCTTCTGTTGCAGGAAGGGGTTAAGTACGCGGTCAGATTACGAAACTACGGCAGCAGGACGGCCAATGGAGACGGAGGCATGACCACGGTGCAGTGCTCTGACGGGGTGTCCTTCACCTTCAGCACTTGTAGTTTGAGTAGCAATGGGACAAACCAGACCCGAGGTCAGATTCCTCAGATCCTTTACTACAGGTAAGTCCCGCGTCAGCGTCTTCTGACCGCTCACCTGAGATGTAGCCTGTTGTTTACCTGAACCGGAGTTTGTGTCACTGCTGAAGGAGCGAGTATGACGGAGACCTCCAGTCTCAGCTGCTGAGCAAAGCCAATGAAGAGGACAAAAACTGCAGTCGCGCTCTGTCTGTGGTTAGCGCTGTGGTGCGAGCGGCCAAGGACCTCCTCCACCGGGCGTTTGCGGTTGATGGTAAGCCTGACAGACGTACTCTCGAAGCTCGGGTCATTTTGGAGAGTCGTCTCTCTGAAGCCACGTTTTCCCGTGTCTTGTCTCCAGTGGAGGACATTCCTGAGCTGTTAAGTTCCTCCAGCCTGTTTTACATGCTCCTGCCCCTCATTCTGGCTTACATCGGCCCCGTTGCTGCATCTGTGCCGAAGGTAGGACTTCAGACTGGGAGGGACACGATTTGTTTTTCATTAAAATGTCTGCCCGAGGTTCGACTGGTGAAATGGCTCTTCTTCTTCTTCTTCTTCTAGGCTGCCGTTGAGGTCTTTGGACTCGTCCAGGAGCTGCTACCTGCTGTTTCTGCCCTCAACCAAAAATATGCCCCACCCAGCTTCAACCCCAACCAGTCAACGGACAGCACCACGGGGAACCAGCCCGAGCAGGGCCTGTCAGCCTGCACCACCTCCAGCCACTACTCGGTGATGGAGAGTGACCACCCGTACAAACAAGCTGGTGTCACTCAGTACAGGGTAACGCCCGTCTCAGCGAGCTCATTAAATAACCCTTAATAAACGACTGACTGACTGACCTCGTCTCTCTGTCTCACCTGTCTCACCTGTCTCACCTGTCTCAGGTGTCATTTCCAGACTGTGTTCGCTGGACCAGCATTGAATTTGATCCACAGTGTGGAACCGCGCAGCCGGAGGACGTCCTGCGCCTGCTCATACCCAGCCGCACGCTCCAGCTGTCCAACCTGGGGGGCAAACCCTTGATCCACGACACCATCAACACCTGGACCGAGCTCAAGAAGTTCTCCGGCGCCACGGGTTGGCCCACCACCGTCCTGGTGCTGCCAGGTCAGTACTGGACGTGAAGCTTCAAGCATCAGCTCCGTTTTAGAACTTTGACGAAAGCAGGAAATAAATGTGAAAGTTCAAAGATGTTGTAGGAGCAAGTGAACATCATTTATTTAGTGATGAAGAACAATGTTTTAATGAACAAATGTCTCCTGTCTCCAATTCTCTTTTTTTAATCTTGAGAATAGATGTAAAGTTGATTTAGATCATTAAATGTCAAACAAATGCCACAACACATTTCTGAACCTAAAAACACAAAAACGAGCTCTCATCAAATTTGTTTTGACATTTGAAGCAGTAATCTCCTCTAACTGTCATTTAAAGTCGACATTAACCTTCTGGCAGACACACGATTACATTTAACGTGTTTTATCTTTAATGTCTTGTTAAACGATGGTTGTGCTGTTGATTGAAGAGATGAATATGTTTCATTTTAACATTTTAAAACGACTAATCTCTGAGAGAAAGTCTTAACTTTTGTTGTTTGAGGAACGCTGGATAGCAGATAAAGGAGATAAAACTGGACTTGAACTTGACGTGCATTTATGCATTCTCACCAGTTTATTATTTTATTTGACCTTTTGCATTCTGCTTTTATAAAAATAATAAGTGGGTTTTTAGTTAATCTTGGTGCAGTTGTGCCTGAGTTTTTACAAACATCAGTTTCTGAGGACGGCGGTCCGTCAGGTCTGTGTAGCTTCTCTGGAAGTCATGATTGACAGCTGATGCTGCAACAAAATCCCTAAAATACTATTTTTAAATGTCAGAAGACGAGTCGAGTAGAGAAGAGGAGAAAAGGCTGTGACTCGTAACGTAAATGTTGAAATCAGCTTACCATCAGATCTCTGCAGTGTTTATGATTAAAACCTGACGTTGCTCCAGATGTAACTGATTTTCTTAATCTCAACTATAATCATTCTTGAGGCTGTTTGTGATTTGTTTGTTTGTGTTTGTTTTGGGATTATAAAACAGCCTCTACTGCAGTGACTGAACTTTGCCCAGAAACCTGTTTTCTTTTCCTTTACTGTCGTTCTCTGTTTCAGGAAATGAAGTTCTGTTTTCCCTGGAAACGGCGTCCGATTATGTCAAAGATGAGAAGGCGTGCTTCTACGGCTTTAAATGCGTTGCTGTTGGATACGAGTTCAACCCCGGTCCTGACGAGGTACTAGCTGACACTTGTTTTTTTTTTAATGCCTGTTGGCCGTACTCAGCAGGTGATCCATTAAATGATCACATCAGAGATCCACTCTTCTAGTCCGGCGCCGGTTGGCTGGTTCGGTTTTGGGATCTGGTGGTCCCGTCCAGGTTAAGATGACCTTTTTGACGTTTCAGGGCATCATCCAGCTGGAGAAAGAGCTGGCGTACCTGGGCAGCGTGTGTGCCGCAGCGCTGATGAAGAAAGACCTGGCCCTCCCCATAGGTACGGAAAATACTACAGCCGGGAATTCTCTGGAGCTACTTTCAACATCTCATCGTATTGTGATGTGAAACGGTAGGATTTTTCAGAAAAGAAAGCAAATATCTTCTTTTATTTTTTTTTTAAATTACATTTTTAGGCAGTGAACTGGAAGAGGATCTAGAGATTCTTGAAGAAGCTTCTCTTCAGGTATGTCACCTGTGAAACTAATCTTGAGGGATGACTTTGTTCAGGGTCTCTGGCAACTCGATGTTTCTTCGTTTCTGTCTCCACTACCCACACCCAGGTGTGTAAAGCCCACTCAGGAATCCTGGGGAAGGGTCTGGCCTTGTCTCACTCTCCCACCATCCTGGAGGCTCTGGAGGGGAATCTGCCTCTGCATCTCCAAACCAACGAGCACTCTTTTCTTGAAGACTTCATCACATGTGTACCCAACTCGAGTGGAGGGCGTCTGGCCAGGTACGTGTCCGTGCACTTCCCTGGTCATCATCATGACTTGTATCCATGTTTCACCGTGAGAAACATCTGATCATTTCTTCCTGGGTTGATGCTCCATCCAGGTGGCTGCAGCCGGACTCCTACGCCGACCCTCAGAAGACCTCCCTGATCCTGAACAAGGACGACATTCGCTGCGGCTGGCCGGCGACTGTGGTTGTCCAGACTAAAGACCAGTATGGGGACGTGGTGCACGTTCCTAACATGAAGGTAAGGACAGCGGCTGTTGTGTTGTTGCTTCCAAGATGGGAAAACGATGTGGGTTTTCCTTTCCAGCAGTTCCAGATCTGCATCGTGTTTATCAGACGTAACTGACTTGTTCACACCTGGTTTCCTGTGTAGGTGGAGGTGAAGGCTGTACCTGTTTCCCAGAAGAAGTCGGTCCAACCAGATAGTGTGAAGAAGCTGCAGCGGCTGCCTGGAAGCTCCTCCCCCTCCTCCTCTGGCCCTGACCTGACCTTCGGAGGTCTGCCGGTGCCCAAGCTGGAGGCCACCTACGAGCCCATGATAGTGAAAGAAGCGCGATACATCGCCATCACCATGATGAAGGTGCAGTTTCACTCGCTCACCGCCTCTCTCATCCACATTTAAGAGTTGCAGATTTCCCACATTAGGGAACTTTTTTTTTTGTCATTTTTGAATGAGCCATTGTTTAAAGAGAGCTTTACTCTGACACCCAGATGAAATGATACTGAGACCAGTGAAAGTTGCAGAGGTAGACGTCGGCGTCACCTGTTTGTTTGTTTGTTTGTTTGTGTTTGTTTGGGGTTTAACCCCCAACATTAGCCCGACACTCTCGACAAATCAAAGGGCTTATAATAAAAATGAATCTTGAACTTGTTGCTGCTGAAGTGGGACACCGGCCGGCCACGGCAGCCGTTTAGTGGTTTTGTTGCTACACTGATGTCTTCTGTCTCTTTCAGGCATATGAAAACTACTCCTTTGAGGAGCTGCGCTTTGCTTCCCCCACTCCAAAAAGGTAACGGAGATATAACGGAAACGCGAGTGTTCGATAAGACAGCGTCCACTTACGTCTGCTTCCCCGTACAGGCCCAGCGAGAACATGCTCATCCGAGCAAACACGGATGGGACCTACAGTGCCAACTGGACTCCCGGAGCGGTCGGCCTCTACACCATTCATGTCACCATTGACGGCATTGAAATAGGTACCTCCCCTAACCACTCCCCCCACCACATGATGTCACAGCTGTTGCTGAGGACAGAGATGCAACATGCTCATCAAAGCTGACGACTGTACACGGCCATCAATGTTTTGTTTTGAAGATGCTGGTCTGGAGGTGGAGGTCAAAGACCCTCCCAAAGGGATGATCCCACCTGGGACTCAGATGGTCAAACCGAAGGCTGAACCTCAACCTAGCAAGGTGACTTCCTGTTTCACTCGACCCCTGACCTCATGATAATGCATCTGAACGCACTTAGGATTAAAAAAGAAATGCACGCATGCTTGCAGCCACGCAGCAGATCCAACTTGACATTTTCTTTTTGTTTTGAAGTCCTGACCCACCAGGTGATAAGTAGACTACAGGAAGGGAAATAAAACTAAGTGGAAACAGTTTGCTCACTTCAGAGAAAACATCTGAACAAGTCTGGGTTTACGTTCACCACTTTAAGAGTCCAGAGATCTCATTTTCTCCGCTGAACCAGTAAAGTCAAACCTCGTGTGTCGTCCGTAACCAGCGGCGGTCCTGGATGAAGGCTGAACACTGTGTCTGGTTGTCATGGTACCCGTCTGACAGACGGCTGCTGTGTGTCGTACTCGGTCCCGTGAACCGAAGCAGCAGTTATTGATTAGTAACCGGCTTTAAACGGAGCCGTGATTGGAGACGACTTCAGATGAAGAAATGTCAGCTGCTGTTAGGCACTTTGGAGTCATCATCATTTTGTGACACTCATGTCATTTCAATCTGCAACGGGGGAAACAAGCAACGGTTTGTTCATTTAATCACCTTTGTTTAAACTCCTCTGGTTTTTCATGCTTTAGTCTTTAAGAGGACAAATAAAGCAAGAATAAGACAAACTTCATGCAACCGGTGCTAGTGAAAGTGGAGCGTTTCCTCATCTTTTGCTGTGTGTGCGCGTCCACCTGGAAGCAGGCTCTGTGTGGGTTAACGCATGCAGTCTCCCACTCTCCAGGTGTCCTGCTTCCTCTTCTCTCTTCTGCTGCACTTCTTGTCCTTTTTTTACTTTCTTTTATTTTTTTCTTCCATTCTATTCTTTGCTCCTGCCGCTCACGGTCTCCATCTCCCCTCTGCTTCTCTCAGGTCCGCAAATTTGTGTCCAAGGACAGCGCAGGCCTGCGTGTGCGTAGTCACCCCTCCCTGCAGAGCGAACAGATAGGCATAGTGCATGTCAATGGCACCATCACTTTCATTGACGAGGTAACTGAGTCGAGACCAGGCCGACTATAAATACAGCAGCTCAAGCACTCGTATCCACTTCTGCTCTTCTCTGTCTTCCTTCTTTACATCAACAAGGACAGGATCATAAATATTGTAATATTAGAGGTTTTGTCTAGTAATTTTGTGTGTTAAGCGTAATGACCTCTATAATGATTACTATCTTACAACTTTATTGCTCTGACTTTATGTTGCTTCATACTCATGCACGGCATTTTGAGGCTCCACGAAAGGCTTTGACACTTTCCGTGTAAATTCAAATGTTGTAATATGTCAATCCCTAAAATTAAGACGTAAAAGACCCTGAGCATGTTTGCCAGTGTTTTAAACAGACGCTTTGGTTACAGCTTTAGACACAATTACTTTAAAGGTTTCCCACCTGCGTCCCGCTGTAACCTCAGCACTTGGTGGAGTAACGAGTTTCCTGCAGCCTCACAGATGCTGAGTGTGTGTATGAGGTTGGTCCTCTCTGTTTCCTTGGTAACAGGACAGCATGGCTGTGCTCTGCTCTGTTGCTTGTTTTCCCTCAGATCCACAATGATGATGGTGTGTGGCTCAGGCTCAATGATGAAACAGTAAAGAAGTATGTTCCCAGCATGAATGGTTACACAGAAGCCTGGTGCCTCTCTTTTAATCAGCACCTGGGCAGGAACCTTCTGGTCCCGGCCGATGTAAGTAAAAGAAGGCCCGCTGAGTAGTCTGACGCCAGCTCGTGATAACTGTTGGTTTGAGGAAGAGCTCATCTTTGTTGCTTCATGATAATGGCTTCTGGAGGACGTGTGTTTGGTTCTTCACAAACGTCATGGAAGAGTAGATCATCAGATCTGTGTGTACCTGCTGGAGTGATGCTGCATGACTTTTCTACCTGAACAACACTTGAGTTTACTAACACGCTGCAGAGGAACAGCTGCGGGGGTGTGCATGCGTTGACTCACGTCTTACGGCTCAGAGTTTGTAAAACACCTCATTCTGTGTTTAGCTGGACACTTTAACGGCTCATGTGGACAGGAAGTGGATCTAGTATGTTTGGTGCGTTAAAGTAAAACCCAATGCAGGGATAAATGTGGCGGTCAGTCAGAGCTGTGGGACGTTCACTCATTCATTCTGTGACGATAAAGCTGCTCCATCCCACAGAAAGCTGCCAGAAAACTGAACAAATCCAAAAACTGAATTCCACTTTTACTTGAAAACTGAACGAGGCACGTAAAGGTCATTAAAGATGGTGGTTTTCTGTCATGAAGGAATCACTGATCCATGAAGAGTTTTGCTGGCGCATCCTTCTTCTGCTGCACGGTTATTGTTTCAGCTCTGCATTGGGATGCTTTAGGTGCTTCCAGGTTAGGTCTCCGTCTGAACAGCATGACACACTACATCATCCAAGCGGGGAATTTTTTTGGAAGTTTTGGATTTCCTTCTATTTATGTATTTATGTATTTATTTTTAGGTCATTTGGTTCAGAGTTTGAGGAAAAAATGCACCCTTGGTGTTCCAAGTGAACCCTTTCTCTTTTTATTTTTTCCCACGTATTTCACGCAGACATTTCACAGGCTTCGCCTGTATTCAGATTACTTCTCGGGCCCTTTTATCAGCGCTCCTCATCACTTTCCAAAAGACCTTTTTGACCTGGAAACTCCAGAAAGGCCAAGTCTAGTTTTTTCTTCCAAAAAAATATGAGCACCTTCCCCCTCCTACTTCCTCTCCTCTCTCCAGCTGTCTACTGTTTCCTGACTGTCTCACAATTTGTTGCTCAGAATGTCTTTAACGCCAGCCATGGAGTCAGGGATATCGGCTTTTTGTCGTGGACCCCCTTAACTATATTCCCACCACAGGTGAGTTGTGTGAAGGAGGGATAAGTAGTTTGACTGGCCCTTAGCTGAGCGTCTGTGACTGTCCCCTTCAACCCCTGTGACTTTGTCGTCTTCCAGAAGTGTTGAGGTCAAACTCTAGTTGCATGGTTGTCTGTGCCGTGATGAGACTTGTCGTAAGCCGCCAGCGGCCCTCAGACGGCACGAGTCGGCACATTTGGGTTTTAACTAATCCCTCCTGAGGCTTGTGTGTTGCATGGAGTTGGTGAGCTGTTGCATGAGGTCTTGATTCAGAGGCGTCGTGTGTTTGACAGTGTAGTTGTGTGTCGGTGTGTGTCCTAGCATGCCTCCCTTTAGACTGTGTGGAAATATTATTGTGGAACTTCAGTGTATTTGCTTTGAACTGAATCACTTCTTCATCAAATGCAATAGTGATGTCACGTGTTGCGTCAACTCAGTGATTCAACCTTAAACACAAAAATGCCTATTTAAAGCAGCGTAACTTGCACAAAAGTTCATTTGCGATATGTTTTGCTCTTTTTTTGGTTTTACAGTCTTTCTGCCACATTAAGCTACATGACGTCGCTGTAATGATGTTTATGGCAGATAAATGCACTTTTTTAGAAATCTTAGACTACACCGTACATTTGCTTTACAAGTGCTTTTTTTTTTTTTTTTTTTGCTTTGATAAAAACTCATCTGTCTTTAAGAAATGAAACGCAGCCTTAATGCAGGGAAAGTTGCAGAGCTGCATTATTTTTACACCAGCGACCACTCACACAGCTAATGTTGTTGTTTTGTTTGTTTGTTTTGGATGACGTTTAAGGGCTCAAGTCCTGTGCTGGTTATCTATTTTTTATTTTTTTACCCCGGTCTGTTGCTCTGACTCTAATTCATCCTCTTAACTCTTGCAGGAGGCCAGGGGCCAGTTGGAGGAGAACGTAAAGGAGGTGAGCAGCTGCCCTTCCCACGAGGCCCCCATTCGGGTGCAGAGCAGGGCAGGGCAGGGTGGCGGCCCGGGGCTTTATAAGGTAGTGAAGACTGGCCCCTCTGGTCACAACATCAGAAGCTGTCCAAACCTTAGGGGTATCCCCATTGGAATGTTAGTTCTTGGCAACAAGGTCAAGGCCATAGGCGAGGTACGCACTCACCCCAAATACCACAGTATGTTTTTGTGGCTGGAGCTAAGTCATTCAGTCTGTCTATATCTCCTAATGTACCGTCAGGGATTTTTAGTCATTTTGGCCTTAAAATACAATCAAAATTTTCCAAGTCTGGCCGTGGGTGTGTGTTCTCTACCTTTTCACTTTTCGAGGTCTCAACTTCTGCGTGACTGACTAATTCCCGTACTTTATTTAGCTGAAACTCCTGGTTGAAGTGCGACTGCAGAATGCCGGAGTCTTCCTGTGCCTTGACGCTACCTCTCCTTCACTTGCAACAACTCTTTAAACATCTGAATTTTCTTTGGCCTGTGGGTGTGGAGTCTCTTCTCTTGTGGTTCTGACCTGTCATTGGCTGCTGTGGGGTGTCATGCTGTTCGCCGGTTTCCTGAGCCTGTGGTTGATGCACCGCTGCACATTTTAATACTTTATTCTGTCTCTGTTTTTCCACCAAGATGATACTTCAGGGAGGCAAGAAAACTGAACTTGATGCGTTTATTTTCTTTAAAAATGTTTTCAGGTTTTAGCAGCAGTTTAGTCTCTAGGGATGCATGAAACCAGATCCTGTTGATGTGAGTTTAGTTTAGAGTTGGATTCTTCAGATCAGGCTGTTTAATATGGAAATGGCTGTAAATGCTGTTGGTAAACAGGGTGTGTGATTATGGATAAAGAGCATTGTTTATGTAATAGGTGGTCAACTCTGAGGGAACCTGGGTACAGCTGGACAAGAACAGTGTAGTGGAGTTCTGTGAGAGCGATGAAGGAGAAGCCTGGTCCTTGGCCAGAGACCGAGGTGGAAACCAGTACCTTCGCCATGACGACGGTAAGCCACAGCTGGCCCTGACAGCCTGGCGCCAGGTAACCTGGACGTCAAAGACGGCTGAATAAATAAGAGCTGGATGGACTGTAATGATGATGATGTTTGCTGCTGCAGAGCAAGCCTTGCTTGAACACGGGAATCAGACTCCTCCCCCGAGCCCTTTTTCTGTTCAAGCTTTCAACAGAGCCGCGACGTCTAACGGAGCACAAGGCTTCGACTACGGCATCTCCAACAACAAAGGTGAGGCCGTCTTCACAAACGGTTTCATACAAACAACAACGGTTTTCTCTGTTTGACTCTACTGATGTACACGGTTATACTTCTGGTTCATTGATGTGCTTGTTTACACACGGTTTTAAGGTCAATCCCGGGTGATCCGAATGTGGCAACAGGATGGGATTAAACATCCAAAAACACAAAATGTAACTAAAGACTTCAGACTGATCGAAATAGAAATGTGATATGTTGAAAGTTAAAAAAAAAAGAAGAAGGTAAATAAACGGACCTCACTGCGTCCTGGATGTGTTTACACCTGTACCGACTTAACGTTGCCCAGTTGTGATGGATCACTCCGGATGGATTTAAAACCAGGTTTGGAGGTTTATATTAGGTTTATATTAGATTCATATGAGGGTTATATTGGGCCTAGAGCTTTAATCCTTCAGGTAAAGACTAACTGGTACTGGTAAACACTTCACATATTCTCAAATATAAATCCATCAAGCTTTTTTTAAAAGCAGACTAAATTACTTCTCCCACTAACTCACCAATATCCTCCAGGGTGGGAGAAGTATTTTTGTTTTGTGTTTTCTAACAGTTTCATTTCTTATTTGCTGGTATTAAGACCCTTTTCCACTGAATGTGGGAGCATCTTCCCTGACATGACCCGGTCCAGTCGGTCGGGCTCCATCCGTCTCTGATACGTCATCTGTTTTTGTTTCTGCATGCTTTTGATGTGCCTACTGTTGCTCTTTCATGCCTAACATCTCTGCACCGACGTGTCTTCATGGGTTAGTCGGGTCTGAGCTCTGCAGCTGCCTGCAGTCATTTCCCTTTTTTCTAGAAGTAGCTTTAATTTAGTCACCCAGAAAACATCTGATCATTTTCATAATCATTAAACTTTTGTTGACTTTTGAAAACAACGCCCGACTCCGTTTTGCTCCAGAATAAATAATGCAGTTACACTGTCGTTGATTTCAACCTAAATACAACCTAATCCACATATCTGGATCATTGATACATTTGCTTTTAATACACTACATGTGCAGCACATAAATCTGAACTCTTGAGGTGGTTTTACAGGATAAACGTAAACGTCTGTAAGACTCGACACCGTCAAGTATCAAGTCGCTCTGTGTGACCAATGTTACCTTTAGATTGTTCAGAGCGCCACCTTCAAATACCTGGGTAAAGAAAAGATGGATGGATGGGTGGGTGGACGGGTGGATGGGTGGATGGATGGGTGGACGGGTGGATGGATGGATGGATGG
>JAOWBL010000014.1:3674365-3686498 GCA_028564865.1 Zenarchopterus dispar | reverse complement strand
CTGTAGAGGCGTGGCCCGGACAGGCGTGGCCTGTAGAGGCGTGGCCCGGACAGGCGTGGCCTGTAGAGGCGTGGCCCTGACAGGCGTGGCCTGGACTGGCACCGAGTGGACAGAGGCTGGCAGGTCCGGACCCTTCGGTGCCACGGACACCGGACCTTTCACGGCATAGATCAATCTGCAGCCAGGCCCCGCCCACACACTCACGTCTGCGTGTGCCCCCGTGCACGTCCAAAAAGCTTGCACGCCGTCCTGTGTGAGCGCTGCATGCCTGCAAATGTTTGTGTAACAGCTGGGTCCAGTGGGAGGTCGGCCATCGTCAACAGGAACACAGACGTGCACGTTTGCAGACGTGCACGTCTGCAGCCGGCGGACGTCTTGAGTTACACGCTGCTTCGGCCACAAAGAGGAAGAATGTGTGTTCTGTACTGAAGCACCACGTGCACTCCACGGACCTCTGCACCGCAACAGAAGCCGACATGTCAGTCGGCCGTGTCGCTGAGTTTCTGTTCTTTTGTACAGCGTGCACGTCGAGCGTGCACGAGGAACAGTTTCATCAAATTTAGCAGCACAAACAGACGAGCAGTTATCCAGAGGGAGGAGAGGTGTCAGGGTGGAGGAGGGAGTGCCTGCAGCCTCCATCCAGGTATCCATGTATAAATAAATGAGTGAAAGGAGAGAGTGTGTGAGTGTGTGTGTGTGTGTGTGTGTGTGAGTGTGTGTGTGTGAGTGTGTGAGGGAGAGAGTGTATCATGTGCTGCCTGGGCAGCCTCCTCCATATTCATGCGTCTCCCTGGGGACGAGTGGATAGGCTATTGTGGGAGAGTGTGGTTGAAAGAGAGGAAGACAGAGAGAGAGAGTTGTGTGTGTGCGTGTGTGCATGTGCACGTGTGTGTGTGTGTGTGAGGGGAAGGGGCTTGTTTGGGAGGGTTGTCTCTGCTGAAGTCTGGCCGGTCCCCAGGGACCCCGGGGCTGTGGAGCGGAGCAGGTGGGGGTGGGGTGAGGTCCTCGGACAGGTACAGGAATGCCCAGTGGGAAGTTTCCCAGCGTCCACAGACTCACACGCTCCCTTCCTGTTTCCTTGGTAAATCCACGGGTGTTTGAGAAGTAGCCACCGCCGCCGCCGCGAGAAATCACAAAAATAAAAGAATAAAAGTGGTTTATGAACCCGGATGCAGGTGACACGCTCCCCCCACTCCCCCACTCTCCCACTCTGAACTTGTGACGGCAGGAAAACGAGGCGACACATGAAACCACACTCGGGGGGAACTGCTGAAATGAAACGGTAATGAGCACACTTCCTCAGCACCGAACGGGGTGGCCGACCCGGGTCAGACCCGAGTTCTGGGGACGTGCTGGTGACCCGGGTCAGACCCGAGTTCTGGGGACGTGCTGGTGACCCGAGTCAGACCCGAGTTCTGGGGACGTGCTGGTGACCCGAGTCAGAAGGGAGGACTTGTTAACTCGGACAGGTGCTCAGCTGCCTTCACCTGGACGCTGCCTGTTCTTCACTGGTTTTAAATGACGTCACAACCATGAAGTCACGTTCTGGGTGGAGTCAGAACATAAACATCCACCTCATCAGGGAGGTCTGAGTGTTCCTGGGCGCGCGCACGTGCACGCGCACACACACACACACACACCTGAAGGGCCTCTACTTTCACGTCTTTGTAACCAGACGTCTTGAGCCTGATTTGACGAGGGATTTTTTTTTGTGCACGTTGATGTTTGACGCCACGTGCACGACTGTTGGTGAGCTTGAAGAGAACAACTGAGAGAGAAAAGAGGCGAGCTGGAGTTCACTCCATATCTGACCCGTGTGCTCATTTCCTGTTCAGCCTCAGGTTGGCACCAAGCCAAGAGGAACAGCTGATTTGCATGTTTGCCTGTTTTTCTGTGTTTGTGTGCGTTTTTCTGTTTGTGTGTGTTGGTGTGTGTTTGTGCAGCTTTCGTGTGTGTTGGTGTGTGTTTGTGCAGCTTTCGTGTGTGTTTGTGCAGCTTTCGTGTGTGTTGGTGTGTGCTGGATCTGAGTCTGCGTTTGACAGATCATGCTTTGGTGGAACACAGACAGGAAGTGGTTTGTGTGTGGTGGAGACAGCTCACTGGGTGGGGGTGGGGGGTGTCTGGCAGTCCCTGCTTGCCTTTCAGACCCCCTGACATGACCACCGCCCCCCTCCCCCACCGCCACAGCCCCTTACCTGCTCCTGGGCCGCTGCAGCAGCTGCGGCGCCGCCGTCATGGCCGCCCAGAGCAGCATGGTAACTCTGCTCCACAGACAGCGCTCCTCCCTGAAGTCAACAGAGATCCTCTTGTTTTCCCTCCCCAGCGGATCTCCACACACTTTTACTGGGTGTGTGCTGCAGTCATGTGCTTGTCGTTGTGTGAAAGGTGCCCACTGTTCTGATTTCAGAAGTCAGGGGTGAGATGGGAAGTCCGTGGCTGTGGACCCTTCCACGGTTTGTGTCTCTGAGTGCTGCTCAAACATTTATAAGACATTTAGACTAGCTGAAGGCTTAAAGCTGCTCTGCACACAGAAAAACAGCTCATCAGCTTATGTGACAAATCAAATATTCATCATTGACCACTAAGACCAGAATCATCCACGAGTCATGGCCGAAGTGGAGGACAGAGAGAAAAAGCGTTTTTGTTTTCTTCTCTTTTACTGATGAACCCGCCAGCTCAGCCGCTTCCTGGGCGTTTTACTGCAGAGCAACACTGCCACCTGCTGGTGGAAACACTGCTCTGCGTCTTCAGACTTAAACACGTCCTGGAAGAATGAAGCGGGGAGAAACCTTCAGTTTAAACGGTTTTCTGAAGAAAGACGACTTTAAAACCTGTATCCGTTGTTACTTTGTGAGAAATGAAGCAGATGAAAGTTCTGGAGTTGGTGTTTGACTGGAGACACCAACAGGAAGTCCAAGGAGGTCTCAGTGAAGAGGAGGACATCTCCAGGGTGACAATAAAAACAACTTAAAGCTGTCATTAAAACCAGAAGTGTGACCAGATCAGCAGCTTGGTTCGTTCTTTAAAAGAAAAGTAGCCCTGGAGACGTCAACAAGTTCAAGAGGCCTGGAAGAGCCCAGAAGACAGCCAACCTGGATGGTTGCAGAATCCCTTCCTTGTTGAAGAAACATCTGAAGCCTCCATGTTCTGGATTCAGATTCTTTCTTTGGATGAAATCCAGATCAACTGTTATCAGAACGACGGGAAAAAAAGTGAGAAGACGGAACGGAACAGCTGATGATGTAAGAGGGGTCACATGGTGTGTCAGGCACGGGGGAGGCGGTACCATGGTATGAAGTGACAGAAGACGACGTCTGATGTGTACTGGGTTTTTAAACGTTTTTAGACTTTTTAAAGGGAAAGAAATTGAATATTTTTAAAATAGCGCGATCAGACGCTGATTTCAAACCGTGGAAAAGCGTTTCTGTATCTGAAGACGAAACTGACAGTAGAAAGGTCCGAAAACGAGCAGCAGCTGATGGAAGAGCATCTCCAGGAGGAAACCGACCATGTGGTCCAGACTGAAGAGGGTCCTTGTCTGAGGAGGTTTTTAACCCCAGTAATAAAAGTTGAGCTCATGATGGCAGTTACATCACTTTGGAGGTGCTTGACTGGCTGAAACTTGTTAAAGCTGAAAGTCGGAGCTTCCATCACATCTTTATTTTGGTCTGTTGTTTTTGTTGTTGTGTGTAAAAACAAAGTCATAAAGGCTCTTTTTTCTTGTCTGCACAGGTCTGGATCCAAGTTAACATGATTCATCTTTTATCATTCAGTTTCAGTTCGGTTGAGTTTTCAATCCAGTTGTTTTAGTTTATTTGGTTTGAATATAAATTCAAATAAAAACCTGCTGCCAAAGTGCTGCTTTAAATGTCGTGTTTAGGTTCAGACAGTAACTTTGAGGAGCCGCCTGTGGTGCTCGTAACATTTGATTTAAAGTCATTATTTTTTAATAGCGTGATGAGTTTGTAGACGGGTGCGAGCGTCCAAAAGATTTATTAAAACGCCGATATGAAACTATAAATCAGCTGAGTTAATTCTTATGTTACTTAAAGTTTGGTTATAAAACCATCTGACTTTCAGCGACGGGACGGGACGGGGGTATTTTATTTATTTTATTTTATTTATTTATTGTCTGCATATGTATGAATGGTTAAAATCATATTTGGTGAAACCTGAAGGCTTATAGATCCATTTACATTTTTTGGTGCAGTTTCTCCACAGTGGAAAGCCGATATAAATCCGATTAGTTTAAAGCTGTTTTACGACCTGATTTGACGTTTGTCGCGTTTAGCTGTGAAGTCACCGTCACGGCCTGCTAACGTTTTCATGGGTTCTTCTTCTTGTCTTTGCAGCTCCATGTCTCCGTTCAGTCTCGACAGCATACGACGCCCCCGCCGCTCCGAGTCGCCAGACTCCAAAAAGAGAAGAATCCACAGGTGTGACTTCGAGGGCTGCAATAAAGTATACACCAAAAGCTCCCACTTAAAAGCACACCGGAGGACGCACACAGGTCAGTGTTTCCAGGCCGCCGTTGACTCCAGGTTGAGCTTTGCATCCGGGGAAATGTCCTTTCAAAAGCAGAAAAAATCAGAGAATATTAGTGGTTTGAAATGGCAGATTCTTCAAAAATATGTGACAAATGCAAAAATGTTTTATTTTTGAAGTAAAAAGGGGATATCAGACGATGTTCACTCAACAAAACGGACCCTCGATAGTCTGTCTGTTTTAACTGCATTTGATCCATAAAATCAAAAGTGTGGTGCTCATTTACAGACTCAAACATTCAGACCCCCCCCCCCACTAACGGTGGATTATTTTCTTTATAAAACACAAGAATGTTCTTCTGAGAAGCTTTAACATCTATTAGCACATTCTCCACTCCAGTTACGTCACGTTTGCCAAATCAGCATCAAGTCCAGACTTTTCGAACCCAAATTAGTACCTCATCAACATGCTGGCAAAAAAATAAATATAAATAAACCACGTTATCTGAAACTGGTGAAGGAAGTGAAACCTGCAAATGATTAAAATCCACAGAAAAAAAATCCCAGACAGTCCCAGAAAACACACCTGTGAGGTGTCCAAAGAAAGAAAAAGGTGCAGGTATGACTGACAGGTACTTTATGAGACCCGCCCTCCCTCCCCCGCCGCCTGGGTGGGGGAGGGCGCGGGGCAGCGGCGGTGGTGGGTGTGTGACTCACTTTGCCACGCTTGTGTCTCTCCAGGGGAAAAGCCATACAAATGCAACTGGGACGGTTGCACCTGGAAGTTCGCCCGCTCCGACGAGCTGACGAGGCATTACAGGAAACACACGGGGGTCAAACCCTTCAAGTGTGCAGACTGTGACCGCAGCTTCTCCAGATCCGACCACTTGGCCCTGCACCGGCGGAGACACATGCTGGTGTGATTCAGAGAGGTCCACGGAGCACACACACACACACACAGACACACACACACACACACACAGACACACACACACACACACACACACACACAGCCGAGGGAGCAGGCTCTCCTTCTGAATGTTTTTCGGCTGGTCTGGATCTTCACCTTCACACAAACACACACACACACACACATGCACACGCATACACGTGCACACACTCATCCTTCATGAGAAGAGGAGATGGAGCTGGAGAAGACGGACAGAAGAAGAAGAAGCACAGAGAACAAAACAGGGTCACTTCTGGATCGTGTTTGGCTTGGATGATGGCAGGATCTTTTCTTGTTTCAAGTATAATAGGGAACTGTCTTTAACAGCACTGTTTGTTAATGTTTCACTTTGATTTTTAAAAAGAAGTCGCACTCTTTATTGGACAGAGTAAAAATATATAAATATATATATATATATATATAATGCAACTGCTTTTTCTTTCATTATTGTTCAAACAGCTGCTTTTCCAGCATTCATAATGTGAAGGATCCCATTGGAAGGAAGGGGCTTCCTGTGAGAGAGGGAGTTAGATCCCAGTCCAGGACTTGGGACTAGTTGGAATTCCAGTCAGTATTGTTTTGTGTGGCCTCCCTGTGAGTTGGATGTTTGACCAGCAGAGGGCGCCGCTTGACCACAGACGCTCTGCTCCTGCTGCTGGGAGGCTCCTGGCCGAACTGAACCATCTGAAGCTGGACTGTCACCGGGGCCAGCAGATGGGGAAGGACAGGAGCTGGGATCCAGCTCATCAGCACATCCAGCCTCTCAGCTCTTACTGTCCTCGAGTCAGACAGCGGACGGGACTCTGATCGCACCAGCAAAGAAAGGAACTGTTTTCTGATCATGGACAGCAGAGTTTCACCCCATTTTCCATCAGTGCTATTCTTTATGTCGAGCCTCTTGAAAACATTTTCTTAACAAAAATATTTTGTGGATTTTGAGCTGTGATTAGCAATCAGTAAAGTGCAATCTTAAAGGATAAATATACTTACCGTATGAAAATGTTTTGTTTATTGAATCTTGCTTTTTGAAAAGTCTGCTTCTGGCCTATGTTTGAAGAGTACAACCCCTCATGTACAGTAAATGTGGAAACAATCAGAGGAGATGTGAAAAAATCCAAACGAAACAGAGGCACCTTAGAGACGTTCATTCATCCATCTGTCCTCATCATGTTCTCCACGATGTTCTCTGGTGGTGGTGGTGGTTCTGGCCCGGCGCAGCAGCACTTGACCATGAGCTGACGCTGACACCAGCTGATCTGCTGCAGAGGTCACGCCACCGTCAGTCCACAAAAGCAATACAATCTGAACAAAGCCAGGAGACCAGACATCCGCCTCTTCTTTGTTCTGTTTGTTGATGTCAGACCCTGAGGAGGAGCGTCCAGCTCCACCTCACGCTGAACCGCTCTGGAGCTCCACCTCAACCTCTGCTGTGTCTCAGCTGGTCATTCCCTCCATGTCACCTCACCTTTGATTTCAGTTGAGTTTTCCAGCTCAAGTTCTGGCCTCGGTCGTGATGGACGCAGATGTTAGCTTACATCAGGAGGTCCTGAGCATGTCGGGTCGTTACCGGAGATTTGGTGAAAAAAAGAAAATACTCAGAGATGCATACATGCATAATACAGATATCAATCATCCACCTGGATTCACCCAGAGAAATATATGACATGCCCACAGTAAGGTTTTAGATGCAGTCATTAGCAGAAATAACTCTTGGAGAACAACCTTGATGGAGGATTACATTAAAAGTCTAGTTTTATAGTCCTATTTCCAGACAGTTTTGCAAGTATTAGTGGTGCTCTTCAAAGTGTGGTAAAAGCTTCAGACATAAACTCCAAGTATCAGGCCAAGCCATGATATTTGAGAAAGCTGCCAAATGCGTTTATTGGACGGAAGCCAGTAAAAAGAAACGGCAACCTTTTTGATGATGGTACCTTGAAATCCATACGCTCGTACACTAATGCACACATGCACACACCTGCACACTTCAACCCTCTCACTCTCAGTAAAGTAGCCAAATCCAGGAAGCGATTTCCACACATGCACGCTCTGTGTGTGTGTGTGTGTGTGTGTGTGTGTGTGTGTGTGGGACATCCCTTTGATGTAATAGAGAATGGTGGTGTATGTTGTCATTATTTATGTATATTGTTTGTGTACATGTCATTATGCCCGGTCGTATTATCATTTTGGCAAAAGCATATCAGCACCTTGTTTATTCATATGACTTTCAGATAATTTTATTTCAGACGTCAATTTATAAACAAATAATCATCAGCATATTTTTATCATCAATATATTGTATTAAGACATTTTATGATTGGGGGCACTTCATGATTGCGTATAACGTCTTCTTTTCTGTAAAAAGGAACTTTTGAAATGTTGTAATATAATGTGATGGTGAAGATGAAACCTATTACAAAGTTCTACAGCCTGTATATACATTGGAAAAATAGGGCTTTTGATTAGTAGATGCAGGAAATACATTTATACATGTAAAGTCTTTTCAGAGACTGTAATTTATCTGAATTGATATACAGTAAAAGGGGCTAATGGTATTCATCATGTAAATTATGTAATGTTATATAACAGTTAGCTTTTCTTTCTTTCTTTTTTTTTTTTTTTTTTTGGTTTGTGGTTAAAGAAGTTCGTGATCAAAACATTTTTACTTGGTAAGGCTGAACCAGTGTTTCCTATAATCAATCAATTATTTCTATTCATTGACCGTATTTAGGTACTCAACTCCCTGGGCGGCTTTTTTGCGATGCCCGGACAAGAAACGAGACAGATCAAGCACATATCAACAGCTCATGTACTCCTGGCTTCAGTGCATGATGTTGGATGCCTTAACACAGCAGTGTTGTCAAAATCGAATTAGACTTGAAGATGCGTCTCCGCAGGACAGGGTGCGTGGATTTCCCTTCAACAGCGCGCTCCTCACTTTGAAGCATAATTTTGTTACGGTAACCAGGGTCAAAGTTATGCAATAATAATTAATAGTGCCTCATATCACAAACTTGTAATATCACCTGTTTCTGTTGAGAGTTCCAGTTCCAACGTGTGTCCTTCGGTTCCACATTTGAAACGAGAAACGGTCATTTTTGGACAAAAAAGCACAGACAACTATATGCAAGTCAGACCTCGAACATTGAACTTTCTTTCTCGCACTGAGCCTTATACTATCGTGTCCACCCCCCACCCCCACCCCCACGCTGTTGATAGCACACAACATTACTTTGCTTGCAATAAGAGGAAGGAACAGGCCCACAGACGTGTCAGCTGCAGTCACGGTGTGGAAAATGAGCAGGAATCCCGTCCCAGTGGGGTTCCACTAGTGGATTCATGCGTTTGTTAATCGATACTGATCTCACGCTTTCTATCAGTCCAAGAAGGGTTTGAATTTCTGTGTAACATCTGCCTTTGATTTTCCTGGTTTTAGAGGTTTGAGTAGTGAAGCCGATGCCTATGTTTCAAGTTTGCTGATATTCCGTACAGTAATCGTTGTTCTGTATTTATGTAAAGTGAGTGTAGTGTAAATATAGTCAGATCTTTTCATTTTTACTGTTACAAAAATGTGATATTGCTCAACGTTGCTTCAAAAGGGAGATGTTGCTCACGGAATTCCACGTCTGTAAAAGAAGCTTTTAAATCATGATATTTTTCAAAACTTCAAAAACAGGTGTTCTTTTTTCTGTTACACTTTTTGTTCCAAGAGTTGTTTAAGTATCAAGTCAGTGTTTTGCCTTTTTCTCTGTATTTTTCAAATGGATGGAGCTGTGAAATTAAAATAAGTTGAAACATGAACTTGTACATTGATATGAATGGAGGCATGAAGGTTAATAAAGTTGCATTTTCTATGGAAAGACTCGCGCGGGCTGGCTGCTGTCTCTGACCTGGGTGCTGCGTGGGTCCGGTGTCCCCGTGGCTCCGGTGTCACCAGGCACCTGAGCGCCGCACTCGCGTGCGCTGGCGTGCACAGACCGAGTCTTGGCACCAGTAAAACCATTAAAATCCCAGCTGATGAGCGGGCCCACTCAAACCGCTTCTGATGACGTCACAGGCGGTCACTCGGGGCCTCTTATTTACAGTTCCACGGTTACAGACTTCTGGTCCTTCCCACGTCCTCACATTCAGACTTTTAAAGCTTAACTTAAAATTTAAATCAAACTGGAGAAGCAGAGTGTAAAAAACTCGACTGACTTTTCCCTCAGGAAGTAAGAGCGCGCGTGTCGGCCGGTACCGTGACGGCCGGGTCACGTGTCGGCCGGTACCGTGAATCTAACACATTTTTTATCTAAACCAACTGTGAGCATTTCTGTGAACGTCTGCGTGTTTTAGAGTTTCCGTGTCGTGGGTATTCAGATACGTGCAGGGGCGTTTCCAGCTTTGCGGGGCCCCGATGCAACATGGGGCCCCTCGTTAGCCAAGCCACCAGGTGAGCCGTGAACAGCATCTCCTCCAACCTCCAACAGTAAAAGTCGACTTCTTAAAGGGTTGTTAAAAACATGTGAGAACAAAACTGGAGTTTTTACAGCCCCAAACAATCAAACATAAAGAAATAAATAAAGTGGGTTGGAATGAGTTGAGTCCCTGCTGCTCTAACCTAAGTTTCCTGTCCACACACTTTCAAAATAAAGGCCACTATAAAAGAGAGGGCATACCAAAATAAATGTTTTAAAAAAGGTTTGGACTTTTCTCAACAGATCATTTAATCATTTTATCACAAAATATTGTCATACATATTTGTGTATATTTCAACAATGTTACAATAACCCACTAGCATGTCGTCCATCCAGCTTTTTCTCTTTTTTAAAACAAGATTTTAATAATTCCACGTGCCAAAACAACCACGGGAGTTTATTGTGTGAATGTAGATATCAAGTATGTACAGCTCTCTCCCTCTTTTCTACAAAAACTTTTCAAATTCAATTTGCTCAAGTACACTCAAATTATAAAGAAGTTTGGTCATTAATGAGGCCAATTAAAAATAAAATAAGTAGGTGATCCAAATCCACACCAAAACCTAATGGGTTCCTTTTTTTATTTTAGATATTCTCCGTCCGTCCAACAATCTGCAAGAAGTTCTGCCGTTTAGTTTTTGTGGCAGAGACGGAGAATGAGGAAGAACGGCCAACACGCAGCGCTTTCATGGCTGTTCTGGGATTCCAGTCCAGCGCTGACTGGGATTTCTGGGATTCCAGACTCTGAAATCCATCCAGGAAGACACATCTGGACAGTCGTCAAGGAAACCATCAACGCTCATGGATGTTAACACCGATGAACGCTCGCTCTCAAAAACAAACAAAAACCAAACAAAAAAAGGAAAGAAAAAATTCAGTTGCATTAAAAGTGAGATTGCCATCTTTCTGCACGTCTTTATTCATCTTTTAATGACAATTACTAAAAGGAAGAAATAATTGTAATGTCAGATTTTCAGAGTAGTAAACAATGACTCAGGAAAATGACAAACATCAAGCTCAACCTCTAGACACATAGTACAGGAGTCTGTGGAGGTGATGAAACCCAGACTGACCCGCTGGACCTCTCTGCTGGACCTGGACCCGAGGTCCAAACCGAAGAGGAGACGACCGGGACGTCCGCTGTGCTCTGAGATCAAACACCAGCGTGTTACACGTCTCTTTTTTCTGCCTGTAAGGACGCTGATCTTTCATTTGTCTTGTGTTAAAGAGTCCCACCAGGAGCCCCGAACACTGCCACACACCTCCCCCCACCATCTATCCTCCACGCTAGGAATTCTGGGAAATCTACGACTTACTGAGCTGCTGCGACAGTTTTCACAGCACACGTAAACCATCAGCTGTTGCTGTAAATAAAGGTTTTCTTCCCATCCCAAGATACATTACTGAAGTGATAAAACCGAAATAGAAAACTGGATCTGAAAGTGTTCCTGCGCTGAGTTTGGCTTCGGATCCTGAACTGAAACACTGAAACACCCCGTCAGGAGGAATCCAGTAGGGCAACAGCGAGACTGAATGATTTCCTGTTGACAGAGACGGGCCGTCCTCTCCAGCGGGTCTTCTCTTGGACGTGGACCCTGAAGACCGGCTGTTTCAGGAGAAGGTTCTAGTTCTGGTGTCTCCTCATGTGCAGGGCCAGGTGGTCGGAGCGGGAGAAACACCGACTACACACTCCACACCGGAAAGGCTTGGCCCCGGTGTGCTTCCGGAAATGACGCGTCAGCTCGTCGGAGCGAGCAAAGCGCCACTCGCAGCCTTCCCAGGAGCACTGGTACGGCTTCTCACCTTCACAAAACATGGAGGACAAAAAAAAAAAGAAAGAAAAGAAAACACGGAGGACAGAGTAAGTGACAGCAAACGCTGGACAAAAGTCCACCATCAGCTGAGGAGCACACAACAGCTGATCACCTCCAACCATAAATACAAGGTTCTGATCATCTCCAACCATAAATACAAGGTTCTGATCACCTCCAACCATAAATACAAGGTTCTGATCATCTCCAACCATAAATACAAGGTTCTGATCAGGACGAAGGCGCTGCCGCCTCTCATCTGACTCAGAAATCCCAGCATGCCTTGCCTTTCTCCCTTTAGGAGAGCTGCAGGTGTCACAGCGGTGAGGTTGTCTGGTCTCGGGTTTTTGTCTAGTGTCATTTCCTGTTTTATTTTGAAATCCTAACTCTCCTCTCGTTTCAGGTCACTTGCCCTTCCTCATGTGTCAGGTGTCT
>JAOWBL010000014.1:3635424-3648517 GCA_028564865.1 Zenarchopterus dispar | reverse complement strand
GTAATTAGTGAGTAGTTGGTGAGTAGTTGGTGAGTAATTAGTGAGTAGTTAGTGAGTAGTTGGCGGGTAGTTAGTGAGTAGTTGGTGAGTAGTTAGTGAGAAGTTGGTTGTCCTTCAGGAGTAGACAGCTCACTCTCAGTTCAGAGAGTCCAGAAGCATTCATGTCACTAAGTTTCCTCCTTTGAAGAGCACATTTTGTGTACTTTTACACCGCGTCACTTATGGATCACACAGATTAATAAACGGTGTATCATTGTGCAGATGTTCTGGGGTCAAAGACATAAACGACGGTAACAGTCACAGGGATACTGGTTCAGTCCAGGTGCCGTTACTAACATCCCATAATAACCAGAGTAAATAGACTTGGCTGCCCTGGTCACAGGATAATCAGACAGGGAATCAAAAGATAAAAAGAATAAAATGGTCATATTAAACTTACCCATGTTGAGCTGCGTCAGAAATGATATCATGTTTGCAAAATGTTGGAATGAAATGTAAACTTCATTTTGTTGAAAATTGATTTTATTGCAACAAAATAAAGATGTAACATGCGGTATGTAAGACGGATGGAGAAGTGCTTTGAGCGCTGGCTTTAATATTTATAGTGTCCACTGCGACTGGTCTGAAGCCAAATAAAGATTTGCTCATTTCTCATTTGTGCCGTTGCTGATATAGGAAAGTTATTACTTCAGTCATCTATGGACAGCAATTTTCTGCTTAATCATTTTATAATGATGGACATGCTTGTAAGCCTTTTTTTTATTACTATTATTTTACATTTCTGTCTACCATCTGGGGTGGTTTTGATGAGCAAACTGAATAACAATACAACCATGGCTAAGTTTATGGGTGGAATCGATGCCATATGGTTAATGCTATCAGCTTAATGGGACAACATGATTTGAATTAGCCGTGTTTGTATTTTCCGAGCAAAGCGGCAGAGTCCGGTCCATCCGCTGCTCGTAGCTCGCAAATACGCGGAAACTGTTCGATATCCCCAAACTGAGACGACAAGGCCACCTGAAGGTAAACCTGTCTGTCACGAGGGAGAAGAAAATAAAACCGGCACATAGTTTCCAGCTGTAGGAAAAACAGCATTAAAACAGCTGATTCTGTTCTTATTCCTTTAAAAATGCATAAACCCATAAAAAGTACAGCGTTTGTTTTTGTCATTTTTCTGGATGTTTGATTAAACGATGTCAACCAACATGTAAAAAATATTTTATACTTATCCAGTTAGGTTTTTATGGCATCTAACACTGTTTTTTATGTACAGAATGAACATTTGTGAAATATTCTGCCAATGGTCTGCTAGATGATTTAATATAGATTCTTTGTGTGTGTGTGCCATTTACAGTGCAAGTGTTTAATTGCTTTCTTCTTTTATTCTTCCTCCTCCGATGTGTCCGCCACAAACATTTATAAATATTATTATCTGAAGACGAAGAAGGACGGACGGTTGCTGGTGTTTCCAGGTATCTGGGTGAGATTTGGCGAGGCCGCGACGTCTTCTACTTTGGATAAATTAATCTCCACTAAAGATGACTTAGATAAACTTTGAAAAACACTAAGATGAAAACCTATAAAATGATTACGAACGGCGGCCAGAATGACAAGTATTATCAACAAAAATTAATCAGGTGCATCTTTTCATGAACTCAATTAATAATGTGCAACAACGGGGTCTTTTTTCCCTGGAATGAAAATTAATTAGCAGGGGAAGGTCACTGGGAGATGCTGACATCACTCATCAGGCCACAGTGGCAGTTCTAATTATTTGTCTTCCAGGCTTGGCTGATCAAAAATTATTGCCATACCTGAGCAACATTTAGAAAAAAATCTTTGTTTAAAGCGCTTTTAATTAGACCTGCTATTTGATTAATGCAGTGTAAGCGCTCAGGATCGGCCCTCTTATCAGCATTTCTGACAAGTTTGCTGGCTATTGTTGTGTGAAAGACATTTTACTGACGCTAAGCGACTGTTTAGTATCTAATTCACTCACTTTAGTTGCAATTAAAAAGCTATTTACTGCACGAACACTTGTTGATATTAATATAGATGTCGTTAACTTTGACAAAGCACTTTGTGTTGATACTTGAAATAAATGTGGCATTAAGTGATAATAAGTAAATAAACTGACATTATGTGGCCGGCGGAGTGTTGGCGGTGCATCTCAACAGCTTCGGTATCTTCGCGGTGCGAACTGTGCAATGATCAACCAGGCTGCACCTTAGACGTCTCCACAGAAAGCAAATGTGCTCTTTGGTCCCACAATTTATAGTGTTTTTGTGGGCCATAATTAATAAAGAAGACAAAGGTCAGAGCACTGTGAGCCAGCGTGATTGCCTCGGCCCGGCCTGATAAGGGACCCGGCCGCCCCCGGGTCTCCGGTTCCCGCCGAGAAAAGGCTGGTGACAGAGCGGCGTTGTGATCAAGCTCTCGCATTGTTCCCCCGTTATTGTGTTGACTCGTTGCCTGAACTATCCTCAACCCGTACTACATCAATTCACATTACCTGCAAATTAGCAAAGTTCTACTTTCAAGCTCACAGTACATTTGATCCAAATAGACTCTAAATGCCATTTCTGTTCCTATTAACCTACAGATCGGTGTGGCAGATATTTTCATGAGGTTGCTGGGGAAAAAACACGAGGCTAATGGCTTGGTTGTGACAGCGCTATTCATGATGATTTATGATTCTGTGTTTAAGTTGATTACTCCACTGCTGACTCGGAATACTATTTCAATTAGTGCACTGAAGGTCACTCCACGAAATCCCTCCATAATCTATTCCTATTAACACTAATGCGTGGAGTATCCATATCTGTTCACCCTTGTTGATTCAAATCATCCCGACTCCTAACCGCCAGCTTGTTTACCAGTTTACTGGTTCGGACGTATCCGAGATGGTAATTTTCTCTCCTCCGTGTATCATTAATGTCTTCAGTCTTGACACATGGCTAGAAGGGACATCTCAATACAGCTTGGGCGCATTTTATAGCTTTTATTATTTCTAATTTGCTTTACAGATCAAGGGATATTTATGCTGAATGAAATTGATCCTGAAAGCCCAAAAGGCAAACGTGGTTAACATTGTGAGGCTGGAAAGCAACAACCGCCTATTACTTGTCATCATGAGAGCCAAAATAGCCTCGGTGTGATCAAAATTTTAGAGGTCTAAATTAATTTTAAATCACTTTCATTCACACTCCCACTCACCCATGCAGAGGAGGAAATTAGCTACCTGTATTTAATCTAATATGTTCCCAGTGTAAGCGCTGGTGGACATGATAGACTTAATCACTTGGTACTGAATCAAAAATGCTCACCAGACAGCGCTCGGCAATGAAAAATGGATTCCAGTTCAGGCTCTACCAGCTAGAATCTGGCCTCCTTCATTTCACGGTACAGATCAAATATCGTCCCAGTCGTCTTATGTGATGCTTCTGATCAGACATAAATCCAAACCAGTTTCAGGTTTTCTGATCAGAATAGCACCCAAACTCGTCTTGCATTTGAAATAATTAGACTGAAACCTGGAAGGGAGAGGTGAAAACTTGAGCGGCTCTGATGACGGCAGCTCGACGGCAGCAGGAATCCTGTCTTTGAGAGCCGGGTGAAAGTGCTGACATTGTCACCAGTTGATGGGACTCTATCTAAGGGATAGGTGAAAACACTTGGGCGCAGCGACATCAATTTTCAAGATGATTTAACTCCATGCTCTAGTGTTGCAAGAAAGAAACTTCAGAGCCCTGATTTACCTCTGATGACAGCCACGAGGCCCCCGAAACAATGTTTCCAAGGCTACTAGCGAATGACGAGTGGTCACGTCTCTACAGCCGGCCCCATTGGTTTGATTTATGGGACCGAGATCCAATAAAAATGGCAATCAAATCAACCCAGCCACTTTACAGGTAGAGGGCTGTCTGATTGAGTTGTCGAAGGCATGGCTGAGGCTCAGAATGATTATGCTAGGAAACGGTGAGGGGTCCATCTCCACGCAGCCAACAAGGACACCATACATCTCCCCGTGCAGCTTTCCCACTCCACTGTGAAATGTATCCAAAATAACTGCTCACATACCGCTTGCCTGGCTCCTCTCTCTGAAGGTTATTTGTCGTCTGAAGGACTCTCCTTGTCAGAGTATGATGAATACCATGTACACAGACAAGAGCAGCGTCAGGTCCAGGATTAGCCGGAAAACTCACTGATCTGTGAATAACCTAAAAAAGAGGAGCTGAAGATTAGCCATGATGCTTTTAGGACTGATCCATCAAACTCAACTACCTCAGTCAGTCAAATGAATCATCTCACTTGATTCTTTAACCCAGGCAGCGTGCACGTGACTGCTGCTCTACCTGCAGGTCACAAAGATCATTTTCAGGATGTTTATTAAATCCATGCTATCAATTTTCTTACTGATCATCTTTTATCTGTCCTGTCCTTGGTGATACATCAAACACACAATGATGTGAAAGGTTGTGGCTTCGGTTTATGGCGTTCTCATTCAAACCCCACTAGCTGCTGGTAGGACTGAATTCAAACTGTTGGCACGACAGATCCAAACTGATCCAAACTGCCCTCACCTTCACCAAGCAGAACAACCTGTGAACTATTTACCTCAGCTCTGAACTGACGACAGCTCCAGCAGACCTGTTTACTGGGAGTGAGGAAGCTCACGTTCAGGAAGTAAACTGGATCAAAGTCCAAGCAGCTGCTAAACTACTTAGTGGCTGGATAAGGCGAGTGAAATCACCATCATTGTTGCGTTAGAGTGACTGGCTTCAGTCAGCCACAGGAAAGCAGGCAGGAAGAGGAGAGGGGAGCTGATAGTAGCAGCCCCCGGTGTCATGGAGGAGCTGCTGGCCATCAGCCAGCCTGAAGGAGAACAATCCAACATCACTGTCAGCCCTTCGAACTGGAAACACCATCACCTTCACAGGAGCGCAGCGTGCACGTGTACAAACATCCTCTGGAATAAAGAGTGAGCATGTGGGACGTGTTTGGATGATGGTTTTGTTTGGTTCATGAGGATCTATAGCACATTAGGTTTATAATCTGTTTTTCATTCAACAAATCAACAAAAACACACTCAGCACAAAATCCCAAACTCTCATCCTGGACTCAAGTCCAGACCCCAGGTTTACCTCTGCCATCAGGGGCATGGCGTGGTGACGCTAGACTCTGGTTGTACTAACACCTGTCCATTAAAACCTAAAACCACCTGTCAGGTTCCAGGATCTGCTGCTCACGGTCATGTTGGTGACGCTGCCGTCAACACGTGCTCTTGTAAGCCCGTGGGATCAGAGCCCACTTCACCGGCAGGATTTCCATGTTTGTTTATACACTGTCGAGGAATCTGAAAGACTTGTTGGATCAGAGTCGAGTAGTGACTGATCCAGGTCTAATCCAGGATCCGGATTTGACTTGACTAACAAATCAAGGAAGGGTCCGGTGTCCTGCCCACGGACACGCCCACTCAGGGGTGGTTGGGAATTACACTCACCCTCCGCTCGGTGGGCAGCCTATGAAGTGAAAGAAGAACGACTTTGGATTCAAGTGCAAATTTAAGACCTAAAACAACGTCAGAAATCAGCAGGAACACCATCTCTGAGTTAAAAGCAAGAGATCCCCTGGACTGGAGTTTTTAACGTTTTCTTTTTCTAGTGAAGCCAAGAAGAGTTGAAAACTAAAATTCTGTGATCCAAAGCGTCTGAAATGACATCATCTTCAGTTTCCCCTGAACTCTGAAGACCTTTCTTCTCCAGGAACGAGGAGACAAGGAAAGTTCAAGGATCGAGCAAGTCAGTCGGGCTAACATGCCATGGAACAGGAAATAGCTATTCATTGATTTTGTGTGTGTCCAGAAAGATCAATTTTATTCTTCCTTTGTTTTCAAACTACAATGCACTAAAGCTCCTGCAGCAGCAGGATGTGTTTCGTACAGGCATGGTCCAAATGAAGCTATAAATCAAGTGTTGGAGCAGAAACACATAATGTCATCCCCCGTAGACCACGTGCGGTGCAGAGCCAGACCTCAAACTCCTCCGTTGTGCTTTGACTCTGTCTGAACAAACAGCCTGACGGCGGCCGACAATCTAATTAATACGACTGTCAGACGACTCTTATTGAAAAGTCGACAGACGGAGACGCAGCCTTACTCTAAAGAGCTCCTGAAGAAGGTTGTCCCTTTAACGTGATATCATCTGAAGACGCACAGTTCCCTTCTTTCTCAGGCCTTTCTGCTGTGAGGCGGTTAGCTGATGGGTGTGAGCGTGCACATATGCACGTGTGCATAAACTGACACTTCTTTAATTGTATTGCACCCTCACTATCTGCTGCTGGAGTTAACTCGTAAAAGTGAAGTCTCAAGCAGATTCCCAGCATCTGCCTATTTAAGATTCATAGAAAAGACCATCCACCCCAATCAATATCTGCTTGAGATTTAAGTTGCATTATGTGTCCCCTTCACAGGCATGATTTAAAACATCAGCACAAAGTATTCTTAATTTTATTGCCTGCCGTAAATTAAAATTAATGATGCTGACATCCACAATTAACAATGAAAAATGCAGATTCTTATAATTACTTTAGCAGTAATATTGTTTTCAGCCCAGGCTCAAGGTGCTCCTCATGTGCTCTTCAACATTCAGTAAAACACAAAAAGACAGCTTCATTACATTTTATTTGCTATAGGAAACAAAAAAAGAGGTCTAACAAAAATCCACAGCTCATTTGGGAATATCTCGCCATGCATAATTAAGCAAATTTGATTGGAATTAAGCATGACTTCTTTTGGTTGGGTTTTAATGAATGCAAATCAGGCATCTACATCCCTAAGATTAATTTCAGCCAATTAAAAAACAAAGCTTGTTGGAAAGTGTAAAAGTGTTCAAAGCAGGGCAGCAAAGCAGTTTCTCCCCCCGTCTCTCATTCCCTCTCTCTCCTCATCTCATCTTCATAACTTGCACTCAGGAGATTCCCCCCCACCCCACCCCCCCCCCCAACTTTGATCATTAGCATGAAGTTACAGCCAAACAGTATGAATTCAAATGTGGCAGGAATGCACTGCCAGGATCTCCGTGCCCTTTTAATCTTAAAGTTTCACTTTTTTTTTTTAACGCAATCATTTTAACTTGTACAAACTACTGAAGTGTTGAATTTGAGGGAACAAATTAAAATATAAACAATCCAAATGCTTCATTATGAACTCCTGCTCCATATTTCTTATTTATGAAAGCTGCGAACGGCAGGTTTTTGAGCATTAAATATGTCATTGTTCCGGGTTTTGACAGGACAATATATGATAATTATTCTGCTTTAATTTGGCCACAATAATGTTGGCACAACCTGAAATCAACCTTTATCAGCGCTCAAGAGCATTCAATCCATCTGACTTAAGCACTCAGGAGATCTCATCGTGGTATTTTCCATGTGAAGGCACCATTGCACACAAGAGCAGTGACAAATAACAGGACTCGTGCCAATAAAACATGTCAGTGTCAGGCCCAGTCTGGCTCACGGAGGTGAGCGTCTCGTCATGACAACCTTCCACTCCCAGCATGCTCTCTGCTATTCCTCTGCACATATCAGTGCAGCTCAAGTAAATCCTGCTTGTTTGGAGAGTCACACATAAATGCTAATGATTGAAGGCAAGCCGGTATCTTCGGGCTAATGCTAATCTGCGTGCACGTTGCTCCGAGAGCGGCGTGTACATTGATTTGATCTCTCACATCAAAAGACAAACAGTGCTGCAAGTCAGCACTTCCCCACTCAATGTCATTCCTTGAAGTGATTCCCTCACACGTGCATCTTTATGGGCCGAGGGAGGGAGGGAGGGAGGGAGGGGAGGGAGAATTAGGCAATCAGATCTATTGGCATTTCTTTAAAGGAGATTCATGGAGGGAGGAAAGAGGAAAAGTGAGGAAAAGTGTTTCCTGGCTGGCCGGCTAGCTGTAGCCGCTTCTGGAAGCTTGTTGTGTTTAGATTGCATTAATCCTTCTGTCTCTACCTGTCACAAAGCTTTCATTCACGCTGTCTTTTAACATCAAGTCTCCTGCAGAGCAGGGAATAAGTTGAGAGGGCTCAGAACTCTGCAGAAAGTTCAAAGCACCACAAGAAACCCTTTATGTGTTCCCTTAATCATTCAACAGCCCGTCCTCGTACGCCACTTGTGCAGCGCCTCCGAACGACGAGAAGAATTAATATTTGGCCTCTGATGCATTCTTTTTGAAAGAATAAAGGAATGTGAAGGGAAGCATTATCTATTCAAGGAGCGCAGGGAATACTGCGACTGTGTCTGAGTTCTGTTGTAGCTGCTGCGTCTCATTTGGTCTGTGGCAGATCACAAGCTGCAGACTGCTACGTTTCTGAGTGGAAATTGTTCTGTTTTATTACAACCCTGTGGGAGAGTTTTGTAGCGCCAAGCATGCCATTGAGCCTATTTGCATCATGCTAGCAGTGAATAGATATGATAATACTTAAAGCGAGATAGAATCACTCCTACAAAAGTGGTTTTATGTTGGGATTTTTTTTTTTTTTAGTGGTGAAAGCCTCTGGCAGAACTGCTCAGATCAGTCCACCATACCGTTTTAGATTTATCTACATTTACCAAAAAGCATTAAAGATTATGTTCCTCACTTCAGTGCCAAAGACTTGTCAAAATATAAAGCAGAGCAATCACCACTCTATAAGCACACTAATAATTTGCTTGTGTGTTTGTCGTGGGCGAGCCCCTTCCCCTGTAAATGTATTAACTCTGACGCCCCAGGCTCCTCATTTCTCCCAGTAAAGCCTCATTGCCGTGGAGCTGGCCTTCTGCTTACTTTATGCACCAAGAACCACACATTCAAGTTCACTAGAGCACACCTACCAGCCTTTTGAAACATTTGGACCGCGTTATTATGGAAGTATAGTCTTCATACATCTCTAACTGCAATTGCAAAGCAGCCATCGGTGTAAAAACGTCCCATTCTGGGTTTCCTGAATGCAAGCAGACCGACGGGAGGGAAAATGTGTGTACCCTTTGTTTCCACACATAATAACAAAACCCAGATTATTATTCAGGGTTTGGAAGCAGTGAAAGGCTATTCACTGCATTTGTCTCCGACTGTCCTACTAACAAACTGAGAACTGGAATAAATTGCATTAAGCCTTTAAACTTTCCGTGAATTCGCTGCTTGCTTTTTAAAGGCGTTTTGATTAATTTTCATCAAATTGCATTGAACTATTTCTGAAAAGGGGGCTGTGGAAAAAGCCCATCTCCTAGCTGTAGGGCTAAATTGTGTGGAGTGAAGAGATGCTAGTGAGAGATGGGAAACCCAAGGGACAAGCGGGAGGACAATGCTGTCTCTTGGGAGAATTTTATGCTGCTGAAGTGGATTTGAATATATAAAGGAGATCTTGGGGAAGAAGGGAAGGGGGGTACAACATAGCCTGTGTTCTCCTGGTCCCTTGTGTGGGAAAAGAGGCAGATTGGCCTATGTCTTCCTTTTTCCATTCTTTTATTGTACGCAATTAGTGATTTCACATTTAAGCTCTGCATCTGTGCCATGAGGACATTAGTAATCCTGATCCATCACACTTGTTTTTGGTGGAAGATGTGTTCGGCGGTCGCGATTCTAGGTCTGATCAGAAGCTGGATCATCAGCGTGAACTCTGCTAGCGCTGTTGTAGTTGTACAGACGTACCGCTTCCTCTGCAGGGGTTTCACGTTACGTCCTCCTTTATCTGTGTTTTGCTTTTCTGTGAACGTTAGATCAGAAAAAAATCCCAAACGAAGAAAACAGAGGCGAGCTCAGAGAATCTGCTCCCGTTAAGGGTGAAGAGGCTTTTACGCTCCGTCCCCTCATCATGTCCAGCAAACTTTTTCTGTGACTCTTTATTTTGTAAAAACACTCAGTAGCAAGTTACAAAACACAGGAGAAAGCAAAAGAAAGGTCACATGTTCATATCAGCAGCGTCTCCTGCTCAGGCAGGCAACACCCGGCACATTCCCCCGTCTTAGTTTTCCTGTTTGGTCTGCCCCTTTACTTTGTCCCTTATCTGAGCATCATTCATTCCTCCTCTGTGATCCTGCACTTGGCTGTGGTCTCCGTGGCTTGGCGTTAATCCATTCTTCCCACTGAAGACACTGGTCCACACTGTTCTTTGTCTTCAGCCAAAAAGCAGAGCACTTAAGGTCCATGAGGGCATTACTTGTTGACATGAGGCAGCCTCATCAGTTTACATTACACTTTTCCCTCCGTATAAGACTTGATCTTTGAGGCTAATGTGAGAAGCTCATGTGGTAAATAAGAGGATAAAATGAGACAATAATGTAAGTTCACAGTCGTCTCCCTCGCAGCAGGAGGTCAAAGCACTTACTCTGAGCACACAAAAGTAACTAATACCACAGATGTAATAAAATGAATAAATACAAACAGTCATACCTTTGAATCTGACCGTTTTAGCACATAGTTATCTCATTAGGAATGTGTGAATTCAGGTGTTTATTTCCCGAGTGTCTTTCAGAGGCAGAAAGCAGACTCCAGTGATGTCTTCTGTGTTCCTGTAGAGGGCGCTGTGGTGTGCTGCCTTTTCTTTCTTAGTCTATCACCAAGCCTCATACCTTCTCTATGAAGTTTGAAGTAGGAGCTGTGACATTGAAATCGACTAAGAGAATGTGAGCAAAAGAGGGATTACAGAGTTAATTTTGTTTGCCAAGCCATAATGTCTACTCCAAACAACTTGGTTTTTAAAAGGGGGAATTTGTTGACGCTTAATCTGTACAATGATGAACAGTAATTGTTTTTTGTGCCTGTGTTAATCATGCTGTACCAGTGGTAAGTTAATTTGGAGCAAATAAAGAATCTTATGTACATATGTTTGAAGGCATGGTGGAGTTGGGGGATTATTTCCTCTGTGGAAGAAACACATTATGTTAATCACAAAATCCCAATATTTGTGGATCTGGGAGATGATTGTAGTGAGCAATTATGTGTTGGCTTTATTACCAAGAACGCAAATGAGATACTGTGAATGAGTTCATCCCGAGCATTTGTATGTGCCATTTAGCTCTGAAATCCTTGTTTATTAAACTCCAGTTGCAAATGCGAATCAACTCTTTGGCATTAATCATGAAATACAAGAGCCCAGATGGTCCAATCTTAGCCAAGCTTGAATTAATACAAAAGGCTGAAGCGCTGCTGCATCAAGCTCCTCTCAAGGACCTTTGAAGAATGACATGAATAATCATTGTTGTTTGATGCATAGTTTATAAAGTCGGCAGAGCAGAGTGACCTACTGAAAACTCCCAGATATTCCAGCGCATGGCGCTGCCCCGCCAAGATGCATCATAGCACAGAGAGGACGTCAGAAAGATTAATGACTTCTTGCACTGATACACAAAGTCAAATTTTAGAATCACACTGTGATCGTCATTATAAGATATTTGTGATTAAAAGAGAGGAATTCCTTCCAGGATGGCAGCCAGGGGATGATATTGGACTACAGAGTAATTTTACATGTCGCAGCATCTAATAAAAGAAAACAGTGATTTTGTTTACTAATTGTTTTCTGTACTGATATTGATATAAACATAAATACATTTACAAATCCTGACATCGCGTCCTTTGCAGTAGATTAAGTATGATGGCTTGAATACAAGGGAAGATTAAATCTGCGTACATGTTGTCTAATATCATCCAGTATCATTATTATTATGAGCATGTTGCTGTTTTCTTTATTTAAGAGGCTTTATGATCAAATGGTCTCGTCACACTTTTGTAACTGAAGCAAAAATGAAGCAGAATAGGTAGATGTGAGCAGATGGCGTTGCCGAGCCGAAGGAGCATCATCTCTGTAAACTGCTGTGTTTAAACTGCGAGCAAACGCATCCCAGCCGCTGGAGTCCTCGCCGCTGCCGTGTGTAATTAGGATTCTGGAAAGATCCATGTCAGGCTGACGACGTCTGACTTTACTTTCCTTCCACACGGAGTGTAATTGCTCAACCTTTACAGCTAGTTTTTCAAAAATCTGTAGTTGTGTGAACCATCAATCAAGAGACGAAAGGGGAGGGGTTTCAGTGTTCACGATTCCCAACTTCATTTGACTTTTTAAAAATATAAAGACGTGTAGAATTAGACATCACAGATGCGAGAGACCAGTAAAACGCAGTTTGGGTTCTGATATTCTCAGATTAGTTTCTGGCCTCATTAAATCATTGATCACGTATTGGCTGGAGCGTAGCGATGGGGTCCCCAGCAGTTCTGGATGTCTAGCATGCTAGCTCTCCGTTTGGCGTGGTGATCCGTGAGCGAGAGTCTTTGAGCACTTCACACTTAATGACTGAGTACAGACTATCCAAATAATCTAGGAAAGATGCCGTCCGTGTCATACTTCAGAGAATCAGTGGTAGATTAAGAAAATCCTTCGTACTGGAACATTTTTAAAGGTCTGTCATAATCCTGTGCGGAGGTGAGGAACCTCTCGAGTTTCAGGCCTTGTGAAAGGCCTCAAACAGCTGTGGGATACATCTGATCTCTGAGGCACCCTGAACAGGTAGCCATGACGACGCTGTGATCAGGAAGTCCACCTGGGCTCGGAGGACCTGGATCATCCACTGGTTCTCACCTTTGGATCCAGAAATAGAGAGTTGGTTGTGACTCACAGGTACGTGAAGGTACCAGTCCGGGTTCGGGTACCCGCTCGCTTGACCCGACTCATAAAGGCCACAACGTTTCTGGGAGGCCTGTTCCTGATGAAAAATACCAAACAAACTTCCAACAGTGTGATCTTACAAATACAGCGTTTTAGCGCTTCATATCTTCATGTTTACTCTGAGAAAATGCATTTGTTGTTATAAAGACAAACGTTTCACAACAAACGTTGTGAAATCTTGTATTTAACGAAAACAGACGTGAGAATCTCTGATTTATTCAACATTTAAACAAACTTCCCTCAGTTTACGTTCTCTGAAAATCAAATGCTCTTCATCTCTGTATTTAAACTATATAACTCATATATCTGAGAGAGAGAAATAAATTATCTATCTATCTATCTATCTATCTATCTATCTATCTATCTATCTATCTATCTATCTATCTATCTATCT
>JAOWBL010000014.1:3591356-3604157 GCA_028564865.1 Zenarchopterus dispar | reverse complement strand
ATATATATATATATATATATATATATATATATATATATATATATATATATACATATATACATATATACACACACACACACATATGTATATGTATATATCTACATATCCATCTATCTATCTATCTATACACACACATGTGTGTGTGTGTGTGTATATATATATATATATATATATATTAAGTTTATATATATATATAGATAGATAGATAGATATTAGTTTCATTGTGAGACACAAGAAAGTTAATAATAGGGGAATAAAACCAAGGGACATACAGGTTACATGAAATCTTTTTACTCCCTGATAATTGTATTTTGCTTTTTAGTTAGGTTTAGTAATTAAAGATGCGTAGGTTTAGGCATTTAAACTAGCTAAGGATGCCTTATAACATCCTACATGCACCAACAAAACTGAATAACGGGTGAAACATTTCAAGTATTTTGTCGGCTTCCACTCAGTCAGCGAACGAATGCGATGCAGGTACGAAGGAAACCTTGAGGTTTGGGATTTGACTGGCGCTTGTTCTGCTGTCATCTGCCATTTCCCCCACCGCTTCTCTGAGACGTTCTTCCTGCATTATCTGAAATTCACTTTACACACATTAGAAAAAGTTAAACCCTTTACATCAAAACAACAACAACAACAAATCAACGGTGGAATGTAGACAACCTCCAGCTCTTGTTAGAGACTGTAACACACTCATTGGGCTGTTGGCCCGCCCGTCAAATCCCTTTTCTTCAGTTAACAGGCATTTCCTGTTTATGTGCGTTGGGGGCGTGGCTTCAGAGCCAGGTCACAGGGAAGGAGCTTGTACTCTTTAATTGTCTGTTTTTAAGATTTCGCTGACTCTGACTGGTTTTTCCAACATCAATCACCCAACATAAAAAGCTTTAAAGCAGAATTCTTTTTTACAAATGCAAAAACACTTGATGCAGACCAGAAACCCATCCTGAACTCTTAGTTAATGAGATAATGAGTCGTATTATAAATGTAAGTGTTATATTCTCCCTTTTGTTTCCCCCAAACTTCTGTGCAGTCGGACCTCTTTTTTAAACCAGTCACGCCTGTTGGCTATTAGAGAAAATGTAGGTTTGAAGCACGTAACACCTGAAATGATGACGTTCATGCTTGTTATTCAGAAGAATTTGCCAAAACTGCTGTTATAATTAATAATACAGTCTTTGACTTGGATGGGAACAGACATGGATATTTATTCCTTGAAGACGATGGAGATTGTCTCTCATAAACTGAAACTTGTCTGAAGTCATCCTTTTGTCCCAGTGTGGACATCACAGCCTGACACCTTGTGAGTGGCTCGGCCTCTCCGTGGACTCAGAACCGGCCCGTCTCCCGTGGCAGCTGCTGTTGATGTAGCGGTAAAATAAGCAGGAATATAACAGGCTGTAATTGCTTTATCGGTGTTTGCTATGGTAACCCACATGGAAACAGCCCCTTACACCATTATATTTTTAAACTGCTGGCCACAATATATTTTGCTTTATCTATTGGTGCTGTGATATGATTCCTCACTGTTATAAATGGCACATATTTAGCACACGGAGGGAAAGACGTTGTTTACACGAGGCCTCATGTGGAGAATCTGTCCAGTGTAAGGTAATCTGCAGTAATAAGCTCCATTTGTTTTGTTTAGCTTTTAAGCTGAGGGAGAGAGGAAGGGAGAGGGGAGAGCAAAAAAAAGAAATCGCATTTCAAATCCTACCCACCTTCTTATCTCTATTTGTTCAGTTGTTTTTAATGCCACATACTGAAAGAATTTCAATGGCTGTTTTGCCATGAAGTCATTTGTTATCCTTCAGCGGGCTTTCGTCTCCCTATTGTGTGACAGCCCCCGAGTGCTTGAATCCTCCAGATGGAGCAGGTCAGACATGCACTGGGATACACACACACACACACACATGCACATGCACGCACACGCACACACACGCAGGCAGGTTCACACACTTTTTCTTGACGTAGATCCTCTTGCCTTGTGACATATACAAAGATGATAATGTCATTTTTGGCAATTTGTCTTCCCCTACTTTGCTGCTAGTTGGAAATGTGGTTGTTAAGAGCCGGCTGGCAGTTACACAGCTCATGGCGTGTTTACACTCAGTCCAAATGGAGATCTTTCACAACAGTTTTCCCATTTCGTGCATATTGTACTTGGCTTAAACATTTTGGATGCCTAGCTGAACAGATGCATCTGACTTATTTTATTTTGCTCTTACATTAATTCAAGGATTTCTGCCTAGAAAGCATGACACAGTCCAAAATTATTTTCCCTGGGCATTAAAGATATTCATTGATTGAACAAGTAGCCTAAGCATGTTTTACTGTGAAAAAGAAGCTTCTTTAATAATCATAATAATTCTCTGATTTACGCTCCTGTCTGTTTCCTGTTTGTTCTCTTTTCATATGTGGTGTCCGGCTCCGTTCCTGTTTGGATCCGACCACAAACAGGTTGGTAGTCTTTATATTATCATCATATTAAATTATAGCTTATTACACCTATTAGACTTAATTGCCTCAATAGAGCTTACTCAATTTGTTTATGATTTTAAGAAAATTATAATTTATTTCAAATTATATTGACTCACATATTGTACGTCTTATCTTTCACTTATTTTAAAACTTACTGCCATTTTGTATTAGTCACTTGGTAAACAAGCACAGTAATGGTTAAAAAAACATATTTAATCTTTAATCTAATAATCGAACACGTGCATGAATGTGCTGAATGTTTGCATGAAAGTCAAAGCAGGGATCAAGGAAAATGAAGAGAAAGATTTTAATGTGAAGACAACAGGTGCATTTGACTGAGCGTTCGCTCTCACTCGCCATTGATGGTAATAAAGGTAAAAGCAGGTTCCATAACAAGGAGAACGTAATAACCGTAACAGCCGTCCTTAAATGATTTGATTGACTCACGCTAGACCTCATCGCTCTATTTTAAACCTAATGGAGTCTGGCTATAATTTGACCAAGTCTTGATTGACAGCCCCTTTCTCTATCTCAACAGTAACCCCTGACGATGTACATTAGAGTCGGATTAAAGCGAGGTGCTAACGCATATTAAAAAATTAAGCCAAGCCAGTGGACTGGTAAAGCTCCTTTTTTCCCTCTTTTCTTTTGGACGGCCTAGCATTAAAATTCAGCGGCATCAAGTAGTGATACGGACGTGTTAATGCAGCTGTAGCCTGCCCTTGTGAAGGAGCTGAAATGACCGGGAGCAGCAGGCCATGGAGGACCACCACCAGAACCTCCTCCTGCCCCTCAACCCGGCAGAGACAAGGTCTCACAGCGAGCAGATGCTTCATCTTCGTCTCAGGCGTATTTTACCAGGCCTGGAGCTTTGGCATGTTTAGGAGCGACGGTGGGTTTTTCCTGGGGCAGGATTCCAGCCTTATTGTACTGCTTCAGCTGGTGTAAATAGTAGTAAATCTTTAGTGTTGCATTTATTCCACCGTGACACCAAAGCCTCCCACTCAGGATGATTGAATGCAACTTATTTGATTCTGCTTCCTTCATTTGGCGATTTTGTAAAAGAGCCCAGTTTGAAGACAATGAACTAACAAAAGATTGTTTTAACAGCTGCATGTCTTTGATTACACGCTTCTTTGAAGTATCACTTTAACGTAGCCTTTGAACTTGGATCCAGATCAGAAATGAATCCAGCGTCTTTTTGATGTGAGAGGAGGGGGTTTTATTGTTGAAATCTTCATAAACTGCTTCCAAGCATTTAGCCAACAACTCCAGTGTTGATTTTGAAATTGTGGCAGGAGAAAGGGAGGGAGGCGCTGGGGTTTGAGCAGAAGAAAGGAGGGAGGGTGGCGGTTTCATGTTCACGTCCACCCGTGACAAGGACAGCCAAAACAGCCGCTTTTCTTCCCTGCAACACGCCTCTTAGATACGCTCTTCAACTTCCTCCAAAGTCTCAAGCTCCACGTTTGCTTTTGTGTCTCATTATGACGATATGCCATCCATATGTCTCACTAAATGATCGTTATATCACTTTTCCCACTTGTAAAAAGCTGCACGTGCACAGAATCCGAAGCCTGGAATCCTCCTGCAACACTTGGACCTAATCAGCTTGTTGCTTTGACAGCAATAATAATGTGCATTTGAGGTCCGTTGCTGTTTTGGACAAAACTCCAATTCTATTAAAGGATTAAGTAATTTAACACTAATCTAAAGGACTTGAGGTTTCTGTTCTTTGGTAATGCCTTTAAGCTTGGCACAGTTTTAGAAAAGGCAGCGAAGGAGAGAGTCACCCAGGGAAAAGCAGATTAGTTCGGTTTCATGTATTTTAGGGGAGAACTACACTAGCTTAGATGGATTACTGTTAAATCAGTGAAATGAAATGTAATGATGCAAAAATCTATCTTATTTGCATAAACATGAAGCTTTGCCCTTTCTTAGCTGAAAATAATGGAATCATGGGAATTCTTTGGGATGTAGCAGTTGCAGTCATATCACTTCTAATAAGGCAAAATAAATTTGTGATAAGGGTAAATTAATTTTTCTGAATTTTAGATAGTAAAGCAAGCCCCCAACTATACTTTTCATACCATGTCAAATTTAGAAGTATAATGCACTATCAGCTTTAGGCCATTGTCCTTTTTTTGTCATTTTCAAATTAATCATGCTCCAGATCCACTTCTATTGTTCAATTTTACTGTTACAAGTAACAATAAAGAAACAAAAGTTGAAGAAAATGTCTGCCCTACATCTGTCATTGTCACCGAGAGGCTGCCCATAATACTTTATTTATATAGTGCTGTGGAGATGCATGGTTTCTGTTGTAAACGCTCATTGATTCAAGGACAGACAAATATACCCCCAATACCCCACATGACCCACATAGAGCAAGATGTGAAACTCACCATCTATTAGAATAACACGCCAGCCACAAATAAACTGTACAATACATTTTATTACCCTTGCAGCTAACTGGAATGACATTTTGAATGTCGTCCACTCAATCTCCTCTCGTCTTTTGTGCTGCTTTTGATATAAATAGACAGACATTCAGTGGTCTAAAGAGTGGAAGTTAGAAGAATAAAAAAGGAAGAGGAAATTTAGATATTTTTAAATGATGTCCTACATTTTGTCAGCTAAAATCAGGATATTGCCTGAACGGGGAGAAGCCATGTTCTTCAGTTGTCAAAAGGCAGTAAGTAATGATTAAAATAGCAGTGTGAAACGCGGGGAGATTAAAGTGATGCTAATGATAAGTGAGAGAAGAAAAGGGCAAGCTATATTTTAATTCCTGGGAGAATGGTTAATGACTTCTATTGCCTGAGATTAAACTAAACCTGTCTCATCAGCTTTTTCTGCTCGCTGAGGAAAAAAAGCCCCCTGCACTTTAATTTATTAAACTCTTTTAAGGAAGCACATTGATCTACATAGGTTAAACTTTCAAAATTTGGGCAAAAAGACGCCCCATAAAGCTGTCATGCAGGCAAAGCTGTTGAGTTGCTCAAGGCACGTTATAAAGAATTCATTATCTCCAAACTGCCACATTTAATCAGAAAATATCAATTATTTAAAAGGGGAGCTTTGCTCCTGTTTAGAGCATCAGGTTTTACTGACACATTGGATTATTCTGACACATTAAATGTAGGGGTTTTTTTTTTGGCAACCATGTAATGCTGCATTTTCAATGCCTCATTTTTTTATTTAGTAAATTTAGTGCATCTGACCACATTAACTCTTTGTGAACGGACCACGACACAAAGTAATCCAGAGAGGAAATATTACCTGCTGGTTCCAGCCGCTTGGACTTACTGAGAAGGTTTCAGGTTTTCACGTCTCCCATGAAGAGTACGCTACCTTTGACATGGGATTATTCCCCACCGTTCATTAGTTTTGGGTTTGGAAGAGTCTTCCTCTTGGCCGAGCTGTGGAGCAGCGCCAGAAACCGTGAGGCTCGCCACATATTTCTGATGACAATTAGCATGCATTCCGAGCCGCTGAGCCCCTCGCCGCCACGGCGAGGTCCTTCCAGCAGAGTTATTATCAGCACCCCAATGATAGGAGTCATTGAACATTCTGCTGACAGCAGATTATTTTTGTTTTTACACAGATGTCAAGCTTGAGTAGGTGGTGTTTTCCACTCTGACTGTGGGACCAAAGCCCTCCCTTCCACTCTCTTTTTATTCGCCGATGACACAACACCACACAATTTCATTTCCTCGCAGTCTTTGGTCTATTTGCCTGTCCTTGTATTGTTTCTTATCTTAACCTCTGTCATTTCAGGTCCGGAAGTAGGTCTGATATTTAAAGCACTGTTAAAGAGTAACTGTCATCCCTTAGAGGACAAATAACAACAATCCACCGGCGCTGAGTCCTCTGTGCCTCGAAAGTCTCCCTGGATCTGTCGGCAGGAAGTTGGCATTCAATTAATAAGCCCTATATCTCCAACATCACAGCTCTGCCAAATGGGAAAAACTGAAGGGCCATTCACACAGATACAGAGGAAAGTTCTGCAAACGTCTATTAAGAGAGGAAGCGCATTTTAAAGTGCCAACTGATGTATAATCGTAGTAGCTGTGATTCTGATCGATATCATCAATGACGACTGCTGCCGTGCAGAATTTGATCCAGGAGTCTCATGCTAATGTTCACGCCTGTGTCAGACACAATGTAATCTCTTCTTCTGGATCAATGGCTCCTTTCTATGGTCTCATCGCTTTTACAGCGTTGGTAGTAACACTATTCTTCAATCACATCTTGTGTAGTTCGCAAAAAAAAAGAAAAAAGCGCTGGATATGCTGACGTGGGAGTTAATACTTTAATCAACCTTAAAAATGTATAAACGCCATTAAGGCAGGGGTTTCCTCGCTGGAGTCAAGATGTCCGGCCTAGCAGAGATTTGTCTCATCCCCTTTTTATTTGACAAATTCAAAATTGTATCCTGGAAGAAATTGAAATAAAAAACAAACAAACAAACATATATATCCCAGTACTACTACTACTATTATTATTATTATTATTGTTATTATTATGATCCTTTTTTATCATCTTCTTCAGCTTCTTATCATTATTATTATTATTACTATTATTATTATTATTATTATTATTATTATTACTATTATTATTATTATTATTGTCCTTTTTAATCATCTTCTTCTTCTTCTTATTATTATTATAATTACATACACTGACATACATGAAGGAGTTTGCTGATTTTTTTTTGTTTTTATTTATCTTTGTCTTTTGTGGAAAAAAACACTGAGTTTTTTCCTAACTACAACAAGTCTCCATGCATGTATCCCATCATGCACTTGTGGGCTTCTTTTGTACCTGTGGTCTTTTTACGTGCACATTTTTGAGCAGCCGTCTAAACTTGACATTGAACTGAGTAATTTATCAGATTTATCGGTTTCAGAGCTGTGGTGTTTGAGATTTAAGGCTTATTAATTTCAGATTTACCAGTAATTTATCTGTGCTATTTTGTTGACATATTGAGGATGAATTTAGTTTTCACCCCCCCACCTCCTTGTTGCATAAAATAGTGTCTGTGTTTCTGGGGAGGAATTACAATATTGCATCAAGAAATCAGTTTAATAATGCACACATTTTGTCACATATTTATAAGAATTCCCCAGACATCAACATGTCACATTTGTTGTTAAGTCCCTTTTGGTTTCAATTAAAATCTTGCTGAGGCAATAAAGACAGACAATTAAACTGGAGCAGGCTCTTCAGAGATACAATTCTTCTGATTAGATTAACCTTGAGCATCAATTTGAGTTAAAAATAATCTTAAATGTATATTAATAATTTCCCACTGTGTTTGATGCTCAGATCTGCTTCTCCACGCCGCCATTTCCCCTGTATTGATTCTGCTAGTGGCGTTATATTCACTTGATTAGCCTGCATTATCATTCATTTTCTCTGGAGCTTATTTGTAGCTTAATTATTGTGACCAGATTGTTTTTGCAGCACTCCCGTTGTGAGACATTCAGACTTCATTATCTAATTATAGGAGTGAGTTTCTCAGTCAACACAAGCTTTTACATCGAGTCCACCTCCATCTCTCAGAGCTGCAGACCTTCTTCTTCTCCTCAACCTTCAGATAGGAGCTTTGCTTCAGTAGCGGTGCTGTGTCAAGCCCGTTTCACCGCCGCTTGTCACTGGCTGCCATCACTTATCCCATCATGCCCGGTAACTACGAGCTGAGCTTCCGGAGGCTAAAAATACGGCCAACGTCGCACCCCGCTGCCACTTCCAGCAGCCGGTTCCCAAAGACCAGGCCGGTGTGAGGGGAGGGACCCGGGCAGACGTCTTTGTCATTCTTTTAATACCATGTGTAAATGGGGAAGGGGCCGATCGGTCTTTATCAGGCCTGATGAGCAGAGCAGAGCAGCTGATAGCACCAAGGGGCTGGGAAACGCCTGATTCATCTAACAGTCCGTGAAGCTGATTAATTTCACTCCTGATTAAGAAGGTGTTGTTGCATCTTCTCCGGTTTGGAACATGTCTTCTGGTCACAGTCATGTTTGTGCTTCTTCTCCAGCCTTTTCCCTCGCTGCTCTCGTCTTTCCTGGGCAGCCGCCCTCCTCCTCCTCTCTTAGCGCCCTTGGCAAATGAAAGGTCAAAGACGCTGCAGTGATTAATGAGCAGTAGACTCTGGGATCTCTCTGTCAACCCCCCGCCAGTCCCCCTCCCTGCCCTCCCCGCTCCTTGCATTATTTCATCTGCTAATCTCACACAACACGACTTAGTTAGTATGTCACGGAGAAAACAGTTTTGTGTGCCTCGGCTAAGCCGCCCAGACGCCGGTTCTGCTGAACTTTTCTTTAAAGTACGAGCGTCGTGGAGGACGTGGACGGGGAGGCGGGGGCGGGCGGCGCTCACACAATTATATTGGGGCCAAAGAAAAGGTGGTGCAGTGCAAATGTTGGGCTCCCGGCTCAGCTTTTCATCTCAAGATGTTGCTACCAGGTCTAATGATTTTAGTAGTGTGCTCTCAGGACAAAAGTCTACTTCAGAACGGTGGCGGTTTCATGTGAGCGTCACAGCTCCTTTCACAGGACAGATGACACTTCACGGTCTCAGACCAACTGTTTATTTGAAAAAGTAATGAAATATTTACTCTCCACTGCAGGACAGATTAGCAGCAGTAATTGACTGTGACAGAGGTCTGTGCACAAGTATGTGCACATCTTACAAGGAGCGAGATGGGGAGACGGAGAGAAAGGACGAGTCTGAGGGCCCCTCATGTTTGAATGCAGATCTTCAGCACACAAAGGGCCTGTTAGCGAGGCTGAATTTCTGCCTGTCACTTTCTCTCCACATGTTGCTTTTTCTTTCAGAGATAAGTGGGCCTAATGCTGAACAAATAGTAGAAATCAGAAGCCACTGAGAATCATTTGCTTCTGCTTTTCCCATGGCTCACAAACAGACACCCAGACGCACAGACAGAGGGAGGGATGATGGGAGAGGGAGTTCAGGGTGGGGGGGTGGGCAGTGAAGAAAAAGAAAAAAAACTCACTGATCAAAACAATTTTGTCACCACGAGCAGATCCAATTGAAAAGTCTCCTGGACGGGGACGAGCCGGAGTTGTCGGATCGGGCCGGAGCCGTGAATAGATCCGAGCGGGCTAAATTGGCATCAGGTGTGGGCTTCCCCTGGCTGGTGATAGGCTCCCGCATTGTGCTGGCTAGACATTTGGCCATTTTCAAGCATAATGGGAGAAATGAATGCAAATGAGTGAGTGGACTGAAATGTATTTAAATGCAGATTGAATGGGGGGCTCTGCCTAGCGCCTGATAACAAGTTGCTTTAGGAGAAGGGCCACATTGTGTTGGATCATCCCTCCAACCCCCACCGCCCCGATTCAGCAATTTGTTCTCTGTTGCACTTGTGTATCATAAGGGGCCATTGTTCGCTGAGTAAACTCTCTTAAAACTATTTACATTACTCATTTATTTGCATTTCAAATATTTTGGGTCCTTTCTCTTTGCCGTATATCGTCGACACGCATTTGGCCGGACGCCTGGGGCCGACCAGTAAAACCGTTATTGCACAAGGAAAGGGGCATGAAGAGAAAGCAGCGGTTCAATCATTAATGATAATGTTGTTTATGTCCGCAGCCTCGCTAGAAGCAGTACAGCGGCGTGGATTTCACAAACAAGCTCCCCCTGCCCACTGCCGCTCCACCGCCAGCCCACGGCGATCCATCTTCTCCAACGTCTCCTTCCCATATTTAAGGAGCTCTCGTTACAGCCTTTCCCAGACCTGTGAATTTATGGTGCAATCCAAGCTGTTAGCATAATCGGCCGGAATGCAGTCATTTCAGTGGGAATGTGGGAATTAGGGCAGGAGAGAAAAGGAAAGCGCTCGCTGTGTTAATTGAATTTCATAAGAATGCTTCGCAGCAGCTTTGTCTTGTTCACAGGACACAACTTGCTTCAGATTTATTCACAAGTGCTGTTGTCAACCTTTTCTTTTTTCAAAGATCAGTAGAAAAAAAGAGAAAGTGTGTTTATTTTTGTTGTTTGTTTCCTCATCTGTATTTGAAATACTATTTATATGAGATTGAGATTAATTAGCGAGACCAACCTCGACCCGTCCAGGGTTCTGATGGTGTACGTCGCTCTTTAATGTCAGATAACCTCCGTTTGATTTTACTTCAAAGGCACAAACAAAGGCATCATTTGCAGCTTTAATTTCACTTTTCTTTTTTTTTTTGATGTATTGAATCCTGCTAAATATTGGCAGCTTCACCTCGAGAGTGATTCCTAAAAGAAACAAGTTGGAACATGATGCTCATCGTCTCTCTGTGTTAACACACTTCAGAAGAAAAGGTTCTTTTCCAAACAGCGTTTCTGTTAAGTTTGCCCTGTTAGCGTCGGGGGCAGGTGGGGGCAGGTGGGGCAGGTGGGGGCAGGTGGGGCAGGTGGGGCAGCGGCTGCAGAGATGCCTGAGTGTCCAGAAGTTTCCATGCAGTGATTAATAGGGGAGGTAATGTAGTGGGGAAATGAGTAAACACTCCCTTGCTCCTGGCTTTGTGCTTCAATGGCTTGATGACAAGGGCAGAGCAAGGTGAGAATTAAACAGACCCAGAGAGGAAGAGAAAAGGGAAAAAAAGGGGTGCAACGGGCTGGAGGGAGGAGTGAAGCATGACAGACCTGGGCAGCGAGTGGGAGTGAGGAAAAAGGCGACCGGGAAGAAAGAGAGCCGCCTTGACAAAAGTGGAAGTGGAAGTTTTCCCGAAGAAGAATAATTAAAAGCGCTCAAGGGAGGGCAGTTTTAATTTCACATGTAAGGGGCTAAAGATTTCATTTAAAGGCGCGGCAAGCGGAGAGGAGGTTAATAAGATGAACAAAGCAGGGAATGTGAGAACATACAGTGTGAGGAAGCACACTGGACTTTCACCTGACACGTTTTTAATTATTGAACCTCTGCTAGTTCTCTGCCGAAGAGAGGGGGTAAAAAGAGAAGATTAACTGATTAATGGACGTGGTTACCAATTATTCACTCATGGGGAAATAGGTTTAACTTCACCAGAGTAACACTCCTCTCCAGTGCCAGACGTCACACGGTGAAACATTACTTCCAACACCAAAGCTAAAGGCTCGCTGGTGGTGCTGGACGCCTCAGCAGCTGCCGACTGGGAACATAAACCACGGCGTTGCGTAAGGCCTCCTCATAAACACGGGAGCTGACTTCTGCAGCTGAATATGTGCTCTTGATCACTGAAATCTCAGTCCATTACAGCTATCTGAAGTTGATGCATCCCAATTATCATAATAAGATCAGCTTGGTCCCGTTCTCCATGGGACTCTCACACTGGCACAGAATGATCAAAAGGACTTTGTGAACTAGACCCAGAGTCCCAGCTGTGGGCACATTTCTTCAGCAGTGGCAGAAAAGGGCTTTAATTGAATATGATGTATTTCTTTTTCTTCTACTTTTGGGCCCAGGCTGCAAGAAGAGAACAAAAGTGGTGCTCCGGCTTGTCAAACCCTGGCTGGAAATTCACAATAATATGTTGCAGCTCTGTGACAGACTTTTTCTCTGTGATGCCAGCCGTGGGCTCAACAGGTCCCCGCCCCCCTTCGCTTTACTGAATCCCAAATATCGTCAGGGCAAGGCATGGGAATGGAAGTTGAGCTGCATCCCCAACATCCCTGTTCTCTCCTGTCACCTCGCTCCACACATACTGTGTTTAACACTTATGTATTAAATGTTTATCAGTCTCTAATGAAACACTGACAACTTCCCTGCACAAGGGATATTGTGTTCCATTAATAGCCCTTAACGAACCTTGGGCACGCACAAAAAGACTGGCCCTATTGCAGCTGACAGCAGTGGGGCCCCCAGCCCGGGACCCCTGGAGAGGGGAGATATTAAGCGTTAGCGATGTCTGCACTCCCTCCTTCCGTCTCTTTGTCATTCCTTCTCTCTCTTCTTCTATATGCATCTTCCTCCCTTGGAAGTTGAAGGTGTCTCATTCCATTTCTTCATGCACATGTTACTTGACCACGGCGTTCGGCACAGAGCTCCATAAAGACAATTGCATCAGTTAGTTTGTCAGATACCATTTGTGATTGATTTCTTCATCGAGGCCTCAACAAATGTTTGCACCAGCACAAGTCCCATGGACCCACAATTCCTCCAACTGCAATTATAACTCGTGCTTTTAATCACACATGTACACAAACACACGGATGGGTGTATATCTCTATCTACATCTACATCTATATATATCTAAATACACACACACACACACACACACACACACACACACACACACACACACACACACACACACACACACACACACATAT
>JAOWBL010000014.1:3541637-3569189 GCA_028564865.1 Zenarchopterus dispar | reverse complement strand
TCGAGGTTGGAGACGGGAGGTTTTTAGGATAAGCGTCCATTAGTCACATTTTTATTACAGTTTTTAGCAAAATAAAGGGACTGTTGCTGGATGTTTCCATGAACGTTTTTTTTCTTTTTATGGGTGTAACTCTCCCGGTTTTGCTTCTGTATCTCGTTCTGCGAGATGTCTCTTCAAGACAAAGACGAAGAAAATCTGGACTTTGAAGAAGATGGACAGAAACATCTTTAGTCTGATAAATTGTTGGGATTGTTGCTAGGGGACAGTGGACGATCATTTTAATGATTATTCAGAGTTAAAGTTCTGATTTAATCCAGTAATAATTATTAATTATTGTTACTGTGAAACTGCATCGTATTAATGAGGCCAAAAACATCTGGAAACTAGATTTTGATGACTTTAGATCGACTCCGTCACATCCGGCGCCGCCACAGATGTGGAAATGTGAAAAAAGTGTTTCCGTTGTGATGAACTGGATTATCAACACGTCTGTAAGGTTTTGTGATATTTTTCAGTTTTTTTGAAGTAGAGACGTTTCCATGACACTACTTGGAGATGTTTAGGTTTCAGGGATCTCTGGAGTCTCCGGCCAGCGGGAAACCAAGACTGTGTAGAACCTGTTTGGACCTGGCTCCGGCTCCGGCTCCGGCTCCGGCTCCGGCTCCGGCACCGGCTCCGGCTCCGGCTCCGGCTCCGGCTCTGTCGTGGATTTTGAGTTGGTGGAAAAGCCGTGGCAGAGACATCTGGTTCTGAGTTCCGTTCAGGTGGATCCGGTGACCCAGAGTGGGGTCTTTTCTGGTGAACCGGTCTCACAAGACAACACGTGACGGGAACGTTAGCTTCACAAAAACAAGCTGAAATTGTGACTGTAATGTTATCCTTTTCCTTTTTGCTTTGTTTGGGTCGGCTATCAGGAAACACGATACCAGCCCGTAACCACACGTTTTAATATTTAATATTCATATTTTTACCTAACTTTCAGCAAACACAGTGGACAAAATCATTGAAAATTAAAGAGTTATTGGACAATATTAAGATGTCATATCTGGATCTCGGACTCAGTTGGTGTTGTTCCGCCTCCACCTCCACCTCCACCCATGTTTCTGTGGTTCTCTTACGGTGTTCCAGCATCACTTTTGTTTATACAACATTTCAGACCTCTGACCTTAACTGATGTCATGTTTTGGAGCCAATACTGTAAAACTGTTGATCAGTGTGTCAGTTAAACTTTGACGAGTAAACGCTGATGTGAGGAAGAAACAAAAGTACTGACGATGATGATGATGTTTGGGCTCTAAACTGATGGAGCTAGTCTGTCCATCTGTCTTCACCTGTGCATAAACCTGACACGTCTTCTGGTTTAGCAACGATGTAAACAGATTTGACCCGGAACGCTGCGGAGGTTAAAGAACCGACGCCTGCCACTCCTCTCGAGGTTCTCCTCATGCAGCTACACTTAAACCAAAGATCTGCACCATTTTACAGCTACTGTGCTGCTGTTTCTTCATAAAAGAAGAAAAGGCTGAACTATTGATTTGACTTAGTCTTTACGCACTGGAAACACCAACTTTAATAATGAAAATCATGCTTTTACGCAAGTATTTTATGTTGAAAGAACAAAAGTGCTTAATTGCAAAGTGGAATTGTGAACACAGTTTCCCAAAGCTATCAGCGTTTTAACAGGCTCTAATTGAATTGCTGTGAGAGCACTGTGTTTTCACTATGTGCCATTTCATTTAATTATTAGTCCTAAAATGCAGAAGGATTTCAATAATATCACTCACGGCCACTTAGTGAATTAGAGAGAATGGTAATGTATGTTAGTGTAGATTCATGAGCTCATTCCAAATTATAAACTAAATGTAATCCCCGTGGCTTTGCTTGCTAAATTGAGGTTTTGATTCACTTAGAGTGAGGAAAAAAAAAGAAATGGCTCAACTTCTAAATATGCCGCTACAGTAATGCTCTGCAGCGTGGAGCGTGTGTGTGTGCACGATGAAAACAGGATGTGTTTCAAAGCAGATTTAACAATGCAAAATGCATAAAGTGTGAGGTCATCACTCCGAGAGAATGGAGTGTGTAAAAAAGGGAATATGAGCCTACGAGGTCACAGAAATAAAGATAAATGTGAGTACCGACGGCAAGGCTGTGGCAATGGAGCTAATAAGAAACTGTTTTATCTTTTTACAATTTAAATTGTAACCTTGAGTCCACAGCCAGCCACACGGGCTCCCGGTAGAATCATAATTCTGGCGAGGGGGAGCACTTCTCTGTGTGGGTGCACGGGCCATGGCATTAGCTCTCTGAGTGAAATATATGGCAGCGACGCCTCTCGGCCCCATCCACAATCAATTGGATTCTTTTCCTTTAATATTTACTCGCAGCGATGAGATGCTCGTCTGCATGGTGATGAACAGTCTGCCACTGGCGTTTGAAGGTGACCTGTCAGTGAGTATGGACAAATCTCTCGCTCTCAGAAATGTAGAAAATAAATCATTAGGGGCAGGCAGTCAGACAGACCCCCACCCCCCACCCCCCACTCTCCTCGGATTTAAATCAGCTCAGATTTATGATTTGAATTAATGCTTCGTTTGGTCAAAGGAATGGTCGAGAGACAAATGATGTTTGGTACTGAAACCATCCTAATATTGATTACTGGGTGTCGCAGCAATCTCTTGTTTATATCAAGCACTCTCCTGTGACAGGGTGGCCAGCAGGAGTCATCCTGATAATACGCCGGAGATATATGGCCGGCTCTGCACGGCAGAGCCGTGAAACACAGCCAGCACAACGCTCTCTTCTTCTTCTCTTTCTGCCTCTGCACTCCTATGTTTGCTTTTAATGGAAGCATTTTGTAATTTCCCCCCAAACGAGGACTGGTTCAGTGGAAAGCGCAGATTACAGAGTTAGTTAAGATTCCAAAAGTGCCGCACTCTGCTCTGATTTATGGGTCTGAGCATTTTGGAGTGTGAATACCTAATACGATCAGCTCTCAAGCTCATTATCCCGAAGCAATCTGAGAGTGTAAGTCGGTGAAGTGATAGAGGCTGGAGTGGGCAGGAGGAGGACTTGTTTTTGGCCGGGCCGCTGTTAGGACTGGACTGGCTGTTGTTTTGAGAGCCGACTTGGGAATGACTTCATGCTGTTTTTAACAGACTCAGACCACAGCTGCTCCGGAGAGATGGACTCGCGTTTTGTAATCATCCAGCTCAAACCAGCACAAACGGATGTGCTTACTTAAACAAATTACGCAACCGACCAAGATAAGAATTGATATGGTAATGAGCATGCTCCTGATGATAACAGTAAGGACCTGGATCCATTTCATCAGAAAGAGTCATTACATGTTCCCATTGAAAACCAGAATTGTCCTCGGACTGAAATACAGGTGCCTCATCTCAGCGTTTGTCTGAAGCAGATCTTGTGTTGTGAAGTGCTTAAAGCAAAGCACAACAGAGCGCGCTACTGAAGGACACTCTGTACTGTTGGTGGAGTTGGATTGCCCGCTGCCGTCTTTGTGTTGATGTAAATTGAACAGGCTAATGTTTCTCCCTCGCATTAAGTATTCATCACAACTAGACCTTCCTGTTTGCATCAATGTTATTAATTATAGGAGGAAAAACAGCCAGTTCAGCTCTCTTCCAAAATAGCCCAACATCCTCAGATGAAAACGGAGAGAAAAACATAGAAATAAGTCCCAGAAAAAAAACCAAGTGACTCTTAAAAGCAGGTTCAGATGTAACCCACACATGAATGTAAAGACTGAGAGTTGGAGGTGTGCTGAGGGCTTTCTTTGATTTTCCCTGACACTCTTTAGCTGAGCACAGGGAGCCCTCTCAAAGCACAATGTGGATTGTTCCTGCGCCTCTCAGGAAATGCCACAATTACAGATCACAGACCAAGCAAAACACGTGTGGCGCTCGGCCTTGAGGGGGATAAACAGCCCACCATTCCCTCCCAGTGCATTGACCCCAGCCGCAACCTTCATTACTGGGAGAAAAATTTTGTCAGCTGCCCGCTAACAAACACCTGCCAATTTCAAGAGAAGGAATTGCTTTTTTCAGTCGCAGAAGGAAAGGAAAGTGTTTTTCCAACCTGCTGGAAAGAAATAAGAAGGGAAGTTGAAGCAGGGTGTGTTTTTTCTGTCTCTGTCTGACTCGCCTCTCTTTTTTTTACCTCCGTCTCTCTTTGGCCACTGGGTGCTGCCCTGCCACTCATCCGACTCCTCGCCACACAACTCTAATGGAGCCAAAATCCGGCTTGTAATTAGATATGGGAATTCGACTGTCATCAGCCAGATGATGCCACAACATGCCAACCAAACGGAGGAGGAGGAGGAGGAGGAGGAGGCACGGCAGCGGCGGCTTCCTTCCACATAGTCCTGAACATGTGATCCAACCCAGACCTGGAACATCTCGGAAGGTCTGGAAGCAGTTATTCTCCACAGCAGCACCTCAGAATGGGAAAGCCCTTGATGTCACATCTGTGGCTTGGGTCCAGGCTGGCTGTGCCCGGCGGGGAGTGGGCTGAAGCTGGACGGCGGTGACAGATACCTGGAGCCTTGCCTGACGAAGAGTCCAGAGAAATGGGTTCTGGGTGAGATGATGAGAAAGCATCATTCTCACTTCCCAGGGTCATCAGGCTAATTTCTGCAAACACTACCCTCATGCTTGCGTGTTTGCTTGAGCGTGTGCGGAGGTGTATGCACGTCTCTGTGTGTGTGCACGCTCACGTGAGAGCGAGAGAGGGGGCCTTGGCCCCTGAGAGCGCTCTGTGAGGAGACCACAGCTGTACACTCCCAGCAGCTAATTGGTCCTTATCTAGCTGTCCCATTCATCTTCATTTTTTACCAATTACTGAGCATTATCTGTGTTCTCAGTTGGGTATGGGACTTAATCCTTTTTGGTTAAGCTGCTGCTACAGCTTGCAAATTTCAAATGGAGGAAGGGGATGGGGGGACTGAGGGGAGGGGGCAAAAGTCATAGCAAAAACAAACTCTGAAACTTCCCATCATCCCTCGGTGTCAGGAAGTGATAGATAAACAATGACATCACATGAAGGAGAGAGGAACAATGGACGAGATCAGTTATTGGCATTATAATTCAAATCCTTGTTTGCAAACGTTGCAGCCTCATTGATTAGGCCCTTCTTGTTGCACTCAACATTATTGACTTGTTAAAACTATATTTTCTCATCATCAGTGGTTTTACGTTTGTGCACACAGATAACGGCACTTTACGGCCGTGCGTCATTAATTATTCAGCATGTCTTGATTTTAAAGCATGGCACGTCAAAATCTTCCTGTTTACTCCACAAACAATACGAGTGTCGTTCAGTGCTCATCCAGAAGGTACATCAAGATGCTGCAATCTGGGGCTGTTAGCCTTAATTTTCTGAGATCAATGCATAACTAGGCTTCTCTCGATGTGGGGTCCCTGCTTGGCCATGTTGCAGAGCTGAGTGAAGTCAGCTTGGATACCGTGCACTAATTACTGGAGTGTTACTGCTCTGCTGGAGAGCATTTGGAACACTTTGGACCATACAAGTGTGTCTGTGTGCTTTGTGATCGACTGATCAATTATGAATTAAGATGGCGGTGGATGTGGAAGAAATGCTCTTTCAACAATTATTGTCATTTAATAGCCGAACGCAATTTTGCAAAAGATAACCGCAGATCTAGGTCTACTTGAAGAAATCCTGGACGTGCATGTGAGCAGACACAGTCACATGCACACACAAGCAGAGCCCGCTTGGATACGGCGCTGGTGCACTTTGATAGGGATCTGTTTGGTCACACTCTCTGCGCCAGCTGTCAGCCCAGCTCCACTGCTGCGATTTAATTAGTCTGTTTATGTCCTTTCTAATAATAAAGCACTCTGGGTGGAAGGACACGTCCAACAAGCTGACTGCGCTTCAACCTGCTAGCTGTGCTGGTGCTGGTGGCCCAGCACAGCTAAATGTGGGCCATGATGGAGGAGGGCTGCAGCTTCCTGCTCCTCCAGACAGAACACCGGCCCACAGGCTCAGATCAGGCACGGCCCCCTTCTCAATCCTAACCCGAACCATTAGGGGATAAAGCACACGCTGACCTGATATGAGTGTCTAGGGGCAACTTCATCCATCTTCCTCTCTAGCGCTCTTATGGGAGCTTTTGTCAGCCAAAGCTCTGTGGAGAGACCAGATTGTTGCCATAGGCTGCAAAAAATTCATTTCTTCAACCTATAACACCTCTTTCACGGCGACAGATATTGCCTTGTCTGATTTATTCAATTAAAGTCTGCTTTGTTTGGATTCACTTGATTCGGATGTCAGAGGTAGGGCCCGTTGAAGCTTCCACCCTGGGAGGCTGGTGGGGGCTGATGGGGGTGGTGGGGGGTAAGTGAGTCCGACACACAGAGAGGGCAGAAACGCAGCCTTCCAGGCCGTGTGAAGGGCTTAGTAGCCCTCCGTGGCTCTCGTGGCTCTCGTAGCTCTCGTGGCTCTCGTGGCCGTCCGTGGCCCTCCGTGGCTGTCATGGCCCTCTGTGGCCCTCCGTGGCTCTCGTGGCCCTCTGTGGCCCTCCGTGGCCCTCCGTGACTCTCGTGGCCCTCCGTGGCTCTCGTGGCCCTCAGTGGCCCTCCGTGGCTCTCGTGGCCCTCCGTGGCTCTCGTGGCCCTCCGTGGCCCTCCGTGGCTCTCGTGGCCCTCCGTAGCTCTCGTGGCTCTCGTGGCCGTCCATGGCCCTCCGTGGCTCTCGTGGCCCTCTGTGGCCCTCCGTGGCCCTCCGTGACTCTCGTGGCCCTCCGTGGCTCTCTTGGCTCTCGTGGCTCTCGTGGCCCTCCGTGGCCCTCCGTGGCTCTCGTGGCCCTCCGTGGCCCTCCGTGGCTCTCGTGGCCCTCTGTGGCCCTCCGTGCCCTCCGTGGCCCTCCGTGGCCCTCCGTGGCTCTCGTGGCCCTCCGTGGCTCTCGTGGCCCTCTGTGGCCCTCTGTGGCCCTCCATGGCTCTCGTGGCCCTCCGTGGCTCTCGTGGCTCTTGTGGCCCTCCGTGGCTCTCGTGGCCCTCCATGGCCCTCCGTGGCTCTCGTGGCCCTCCGTGGCCCTCTGTGGCCCTCCGTGGCCCTCCGTGGCTCTCGTGGCCCTCCGTGGCCCTCCGTGGCCCTCTGTGGCCCTCCGTGGCTCTCGTGGGCTTTGGCCCTCACCGTCTCTCTATTAGCGTGGCGCGCTCCTGGGAGCCAGGTGACAGATAAGTGAGGAGCGACACACACATTTTAATAGACATTTGAAAAGATAAAGCTGATAATCATTTCTCTCTTTAATGAAGTCTAATGTGCTCGTTCTAATTCCGGTTGCGTCGGCTGTGGAGCATCAGCGGAACTCTTGAATATGCATGAGTGGGAACGGCGAGGATGGAGAGCACACGCGCGCGAACCAGCGCAGAAACAGCGCAGTAACGGGGGATTGATCAAACATTATTCCCGTAATGATCCATATCAGACTCGATCATGTTTGAGTGACAGCGAAGTTACAGAGAAGTGGAGCTACAACACACGCACAAAACAGGAAATGTTGGTTTAGAATTCACCACAGTAGAAGCAGAGCTAGAAAAAAAAACAAACAAACAAACAAACAAGCCAGCTGACCAGTGGAGTTGTCGTCCCTCATCAACGTCAGGCCTCCTTCTTCATTAATTGGATAGATTCATTTGGAGCGCCTTGATGGGGGTGGGGCGTGGGGGGGCTGTGTTGGGCTGTCCCCTCCTCACTACTCTCTGTCAGGTTGAATTTAGCCCGGGAAGGGGCTGACCTTTGAAAGTGAAGAGATCAACACAATTTGAAAAGACAATGTCACTTGGTGTAAATGTGATAGGTGTAATAAATGACATCCAACCTTTGGGTGATGATGAGCTTTCGCAGGTCGGAGGAAGATGAAATATACATGGCCTGTAATTGTACAGAACAGGAGCCGTTTCCACACAAAGTGCAGCCTGGATATCATGGGCTCTCATTGTACTCTGATTAGCAAAGAGTAATGATATTACAGCGTGCACAATAACAGTAATGACACGGTAATGGCAACAAGAAAATAGCAATCTCTTTTACTGTGATTACACTGTAAAAACCTCCAATTTCCTGACGGAGATTCAAGGCTGCTTGACTCACTTATGCAAAGGTGCTCTGTGAATGAAAAGGATCTTTTCTCCTTCCCAGTTTATGACATGGGAACACTGGTCCAAGTAGAGCAGTCCTCCATACTGAACCCAGACATGGTCGCCATGGCGACGCCTCTCCTCCCAGACCAAGATAAGGAAGGGCTGAGCAAGTTCAAACTGTTGAGGAATTTCTCCATTTGCACTTGAACAAACAAAGAACTTTTTTAAAAATTCGTTATGGCTAGAATTTCCTGACTCCAACTCAATAACTGAAATGACTGTCATTGGTGATGGAAAGCTCAGGCGTGGCCTTGAAATCGTCCGTGCTGGGCCTGAGCGAGGAAGTGAGGGTGCAGGAGGCAGGGATGCTAATTCTGCAATTAGAACAGATGATATGATGACCACATGCAAACTGACTCTTCCACTAACGTGATATGACGGCCGAGTGGGCCGTGATTGATAACACTTGTCAATATATTTCATTTCAGGAGCCTTAGTCAAATGACAACTGGTTGTCATTTGACTGAAAGCAATCTTTTTAAAAGGGGAGGCCTTTGCTAAGTATCAGATGAAAATGATTCCTCTGTCTGCTTGGGTGTCACTGTCTGCAGGAGCTTTATTGATTGGACTTGAATATATTGCACCCGCAGTAGAAACAGCTGCTAGTAATATCTCTCCCCTCCGCTCCTGCTCGCAGCACTTTGGGTGCCTCGGCTTATTGGAAGTGCTGGGACGTCAGGACGCTCACGCGCCTCTTCTGGCTTTATTGAGAGTGATGTGTGACAAATGTAAAGGCGAGCCTGGTTCCGGCCCAAATTAGAAAAGCAAGCGGCCCTTGCCAGCGTGCTGGCGGTGCACGGCGCCGGCGTTGGTGACTGACTGAACCCGGCGTGGTTTCCCATGGCTCTCAGGGTTGTCAGGAATGTTGGCACCGGTGGGCAAAGGTCCTTTACTGGAACGAGGTTGGCCACATGCTAGCATACGGCCTGATTATCGCCCTGTTCGTTAACGTTTCCAGTAAGGAGACAAATAGGTGGTTAAAACCAGGACTGGTGGGGGAGGGGCGACGGGGAAACATGTTTAGCATTTTAAAGAAAGGAAGAACTTCTTTCACAACAGGTCTGTCATCGAGATGATTGATCTTTCAATTTTCTCCTCAGGAATGCACGCCATTAGAGCCGAGGATTGAAATGATCCTATAAAAGTAGTCTGCCTTGGATTTTAGACATTTAAAGGACAAACACGGCCTGTCTCGGTCTGTCTGTCTGTCGGTCTGTCTGCCTGATAATTCCTACCACGTGTTATGCTCCAGTGCTTTGGCTGGGAAGCAATTTTGTTACCTCATCAAACCCAGAAGTTCTTCTCATCTTGGTCTTGTTGCTCACCTGATCTCTGAAACGTGCACATCTCTCTCCAGGCATGCTAAGCACATCTTGTTAGTTGAATTAGCTTGTAGCGGGTGGTGGTGGTGGAGTGGGAGTGGGAAGCTCAGTGTTTGCGTGTGTGGCGTTGGTACCTCCACACAATCATCTACACGCCATCCTCGTCTGAACGTGGCTTCTCGTGCTCGCCTGGCTTTGTTGCTGCATGGTGGGTTCTTTTTATGTTTGCTAGCGTGCATGCGTGTGTCTGTGCACGTGCAGACGTGCATGTCTGCGCAGGTATTTAACAAAGACAAGATGTTTGCTTTATTATGAACATTAAGTGTGTAAACAGAAAAAGCTTCAAAGTTTCCTTCAGTGACACTGAGGGGCTGTGGGTGGCTACATCAAAGCTCCATACCTTCCTCGCTCCCCCCGTTTTAATGAGAAACAGGACTCACCAGCCTTGACTGAACATGCCATCTGTGTGTGTGTGTGTGTGTGTCTTGTTTGCACTTGTGTGTGAGTGCTTGTATGAACCTGGGAGAAGCTGTGTTTCTGTGCACATGGAGGCGCGCTCGTGTTGTCTTAAGTGGCACCACAATGGCAGAAAGCATATTCGCTGCCGTGGCGGCGGCGGCGGCACCTCCATGTTTGATCTGGGCTTGAGGATTCCGGCGTGTCACACAGGGCCTCTGATTCTGGAGATGAGCAGTTCTGCTGGAGATGAAGAGCTGATTGGGGCTCCACAGATACCCCTGCATGTCGACGCCGTGACCCACACTTTTTCATGAGCCGTTCATTTCCTTTTGGGGCTTGTGTGCACATCCTTGATAAGACCACAACAAAGGCTCGCCGTGCGCGCGCCAGCGTCGCACCTTTGTTGGAGAAACGCATGCACAACATGGGGGCATTTTACAAGCGCAATTAGCAGGAAAGCTGAGGCGGAGTGCACGTGTTTGCGGTGAGTCGGTCCATTTAGCTGCTCGACTGGAATGGTCCTGTTCAGTTTGACAGATCAGAAGAAGAAGAAGAAACATCTCAACGCCATAAAAACCTCCAGGCTTAGCGGTGAGCAAATCAGCCCTTTGTCTTGCTCAGTCCCAATCAGAGGATAAGCAGGAATGTCTGTTTGACAACAGCATTTACAATGCATTGTTCTGAAGCCCAGAGCCTCCCAAACAAAGACAGATAGGCTTTAAACAAGTCATTTAATTAGCACCGGATCCCCAGCTTTGGCTGCGCCAACCAATTATACATTCCTGAGGCATGTGCAGGTCCTATTTCACAGATCCTCTCCAGCCCTGTCTCTTACAGTACATCTCTCCTCTTCCATTTAAGAGAAAGTAAATAGCCCAGACAGACAGCTTCATTAGCCAGCGTCTGAAGAGCGCGGGGCCGATTGTCGCTTAAATAGTGCGCTTTTACTGCAGGCCCGGCCAGCGACCTCCGATCAATTACAGCTGGCATTATTGTTTGTCAGGGGCTTTTTTTCCTGGACAGAGGGAGTAAAAAACGAGATCAGGCCTGAGCTTTGGCTGGAAATGTAATCTTCCTCCTCTCTTTGGTTCTTTCGCTCCACAAACAATAAATCATTCAGTTGAAGAGATAATAAAGTGCCAAGTAGGAGCTAGTTTAATTTTTGTCAAGGGAAATCTGTCCACGGCGGAGTTAAGGGGAAGGGGCTTGCTTTTCATAGCGTTTTCAATGACAACAGCTTAGCTCTTTTCTCTTTTTTCCTCTCAGCAGGTTTGGGTGGCTAGAAAGGCTCGCTCTCTGGTTCAATGAAGATTAACTGCACCACAATTCACTACCAATGATCTTTTTTTGTCATCAAAATAAATTAGGGCTTCACTTTTAATCATTTTAAAACATTCAACCTTCAGTCATTTTCTGGTGTGATTCTTTTAAGTAACGGAGCTCCCACCAGCCGAGCGGCTCGGTCCTGATGTAACAGCTTTTTAATCATGTTGTTACCAAGGGCTGTTTTAATTCATTCAATTCATCCTCTGCCATTCAGATCTTAGCCTATCCGTGCGTGAACCCACAAGCGCTGCACAACATAATAGCTGAGCTGTTTATATTGGTATTAAGTGATTTGTAGTTTTAATGATGGTAAATAGGAGCTCACCTTTGCAGGTCCCTCAGGCTTACTTCAGGTAAATTACTCCAAATGCATTGCTTTTGCCCTTCAGGAGCAGTGGAGGCTTGTGGGAATTTACTTCTCATCAGGTCTGAACTTCTACGTCTGAGATAAACAGAAACTGACAGACACGTTTCAAACAGCTTCCCCACTGGAATATCTATACAATATACAAGTGATTAATGAGTCGGACTAATCTCTGCTGATTCCATTCTATTAAAAAAAACACACAAAATGTTCAGTTTATTAATGAGAAGTTAATCAGAAGTGTTCTCGCAGTTGTACACAGTCCTTTCATTAGCAAGACAAAATGTGAAGAAATTACATATAAATGATGTGAAAACTTCCTGGAATTATCCTGCACCCTTGAATCGATGAACCCGCCTCACCTGGCTCCTTTCACCTGCAGCTAAAAGGGGGATTTGGTGGCCCCCTGTTCTCCCAGCACATTCCCCTACAGCCGCCTGAATGGAGACACATGGCTGTGGGACGGGGGACATGAAAGGGGCTGGACTGGCACTAAAGAGCGAGACTAATACCCCTCCGAGTTCACAGACGACCCGGGTTGTTTCTCCGTCAGGTGGAGACACATCGAGTACAAGTCATAACAAAAGGATAAGGAGAGGGTTGTTATGACAGTGAGAGTAGGTTTGTATTATTTTAGGTGACTTTTCATCCCTTTTTTTGTCCTTTATTGATGTTGTGGAAATGTCTGTGCAGCCGTGTTTGATTGAACGGGTGTAATGTATGCACCTCAAAGCCAGAACAAGTGTCTTCACCCGGGCCCTTGAGTGGCCTTGAAAGGCTGATAGGTAGCCCAGACCTCTCCATGTTGTCCTGCAGTAAGTACCCCCGCAATCAGTCCCTCTGTGGTGTTTTTTAATTGAGCTTAGCCTGCTGAGTGGTAATTGATTCAGTCTGAGCTTCAGCAGAGGCGCTGATACAAGGTGCTGCTTGGCTTCCGCCTTTCTTTAATCTCCCCTGCTTTATATTGTTTGGGAATAGTCGCCACTGAGAAACTGCATGCTGTCTTTCTTATGGAAATCAATGCTTCTTTTGGAAGGGGGTGGAGTGACAGCGAGGAGTACTTCTCATGTCCTTTTATTTCAACCAGTGTCCTTCTCTTTGGAGGCTCCGTCGTGCAGATCTCCTTGCCCTTTGCTACTGATGTTTTGTCAGGAAAGAAGAGTGGAGTTGTTTTGTGGTGGGGGGAGCGCTCTGTAGTGGGGTAACTTTTCTATCCACCTCCTTTCTTTCACTCCGCTTTTCTTTTCTTCTTCTTTCTTACCTTGAACCAGGCTGCCAAGAAGGAGAGAAAAAAGGAGTAAAAAAATCAACAGAGGCTCGATCAGATCCACCAGAGTCTGTGAGCTTTTCTTGAAAGCATTTGAGGAAAAGCATCTGAGTGGCGGAGGAATGAGACCAAACCGTTCACAGTCACTTTTGATCCTGCCAGTTCAAAGTCCCCGGAGCGGGAACGGGGGGGAGGACGGGGGGGAGGACGGGGGGAGGACGGGGTGCCATGGCTGGGGAGGGGGTACAGACACCTAGCTCTGACCTTCTGTTCATGCTCATGTCCTTTGAAAGTTGCCTTGTTTTCATTAAGCCATCCAGAAACACAGTTTGACTAGCTTCTAACCCGCTACGATATCTTTATTGGACATTCTTTACATTTTCAGACTCCTAATGTCTTCAATTTTCCCAATTAGGCATTTCTAGCCAGACAGCACCTGAATAATTTAAAACATTTGTAAGATATCTCTGATGTTGTAGTGGACTCATTTGTGTGCGTATAAAAACAAGAAACGAAACTGGAAATCTCCTCTTTGTGCATCCGGAGCTCTTTTTGCTCTAACTTTGTCTGGTCGGGAATAAAAGCTGCTATAATTAGCCTAAAGTCACTGCTACAGCGCAGTCGACGAGCTTGTTTGTCATTAGCACATTTAACTAGTCATTTGGGTAATGGCTTTCTCCATTGCCCTTGTTTTTACACAGATATTTTTGTATGTAAATATTGGGACAATTTCCATAATGTGCCCTTTTTATTCATTGTAGAATAATGGGTGTATCTTTATAGCTGTATAAACTTTGGTGTTTGAACGACTGTTTATACAGTTATCATCCCGACTTTTTTATTATTATTGCTGCAGTATCTATTATTAACATGTTCAGTTAAATATTTATGTGTATTATGTTAACATGAAAAGATACCCAAGAAGTGATTAACTTAAAAGATTCCATTCTGTTTGTAGTGGGTGTCGGTGTAGATCTTTATTGTTATTGGACGCGGGTTTTAACGGGGATCTCAGACGTCCAGGCTCCAGAATGAACACAGCAGGGTCCTGGTTTCCAGACAGAGCTTCACAAGTTTCCCCCTGTGAATATCTCACTCATAATATGCATCATTGAGTAACCAACAACCTCTTCATGTGTCTCAGGCCTGGAACTCCCCTTCATGATGATGCCACACCCCCTGATCCCAGTTAGCCTACCCCCAGCCTCTGTCACCATGGCGATGAGCCAGATGAACCACCTCAGCACCATTGCAAACATGGCCGCGGCAGCTCAGGGCCAGACTCTGCCCTCCAGAATGGTCACCTCTGTTATAAAGGTAGATTTGAAAACAGAATAGTGGAAAGTCCCAATAGTCTGATCATCTGCTCGTTGGTGTAGTTTAGGGTTTTGGTCTGGCTTGGATATTTACTTTGGGTGTGTGTCTTTGTGGCTGCTGGGGTTGCAGGAACGTGTGCCGGACAGTCCCTCCCCTGCTCCTTCCTTAGAGGACAACCGGAGACCGGGCAGCCACCCGTCGTCCCACCGCAGCAGCAGCGTCTCCAGCTCTCCGGCCCACACAGAAAGCTCCTCAGACAGGATACGTAAGTAGTTTCTCTCATTTCTGAACAGCCACACGGATGACGTGTGTTCAACGGGTTTCTTCTTCTGTCTGCAGCCGCACACCACAATGGCCTGTCCATGAACCAAGCCCTGCTAGGCCTGTCCCCCAACATCGTGCCTGGGCCTAAAGAGGGAGACCTGGCCCACGACATGAGCCACGAAGTGAAGAGGATGCACGCCGACAAAGGTCAGTCACATGTCACTGCTCAACAGCCACGACACAAGCGACGATTTTTAGGATCCGCATCACCAAACAAACACTGCCATGTTTGATATGTTTTATAATCACGATACAAGACAAATGCTGCTTTATGTTGGGAACTTTTAGTTCCAAGTCCTGGACATCAATCAGTTCTCTCTCCAACAGGAAAGAGAAGAAAAGCACATTTCACTACTGTGTCAAAAGAGGCCGAATATGATAATTAGATTTAATTTATATTGATTCTACCAACCAGCAGGTGGGGGGGTGGAGGGTGGGTGAAGAGTAAAACCAGCACTGAGCTGTCTGACACTGCAGTTCCACCAATGGCCACTTGGGGGTGGCTGTAAACCCACCCACACCCCACTGCTAGTGTCTAACTCCACAACACGTCTTTCAGTGTATCAGACTTAACACTTTTGTCCAAACTGACTTACAGTAGATGAAAAGCATCAAACTACGGTAAATTACAGTGGAGAAAGTCAGCTGATGTTCTCAACGAGAGGAGCATCAGTCTTTACAACCGAGTTTAGACAAGAAGGTCTGGAACCCAAAGAAAATCTAGTTTTAACAGTTAGATGGTAAACCCATGAAGGAACAGAAGCCCATAAAACCACTAGGTGGCGTAGTTGTTAGCAAGACTGCTTCTTTCCACACCATATGACTCCAAAAGATGACAGGTGATTAAATCTTCTCACAGAAAAAAAAGATAATTACAAAACATGAGATTCCTTGAACTTTTTGGAAGAGATTTGAAGTGTGGAATGATGATAAAACCGTTTGAGATATGTTAATCCTTTAATTTGAAGATATGCCCTTTTATCTCGCTGCCTGGGATTCGTCTCAGTTAGAGATTATGTCACAGTTAACAGACTTCCTAAACTAACCAGTCAAACTCAGTGGAAGGTTATCACTTTAACATTTAGTTTTTACAGCTCAAATAAATGTACACATTAGAAGAAGAAGTCAAAAGAATCTGTAATATTTCCAGGCATTGGACAGCTTTGATAAAGTTTAATGTTTGATTTGTTTTAATAGATCTCATTTTTAATTGATCACATATCTGTCATGGATTTGGTTTTTGGTTAGGTCCTGTTTTATTTAGAAAGTCTGTGTCCCTGTGTTTAGTTATAGACTTCCCTTGCGCCTGTGGTCCCTGATTGTTTGCACCTGTGTCTTGTCAGGCCTGATTGTTTGCACCTGTGTCTTGTCAGGCCTGCTGGTATATCTTGCCTCGTCTTTCCCTTCCTCCCCGCTGGTTCGTACTGTCTGTCTCCCTAGATTTAGTTTTGGCTCTGAAGGTATTTTGAGTTTTGTTGGATCCCTGTTTGTGTTGCTCTTTTGTTTCATGAAAGGATTTTTGATTTTGTACTCCTGCCATCCTCGTCTCCTGCCTTTGGGTCCTGCCACAATCTCTTCTCCACATAACAATATTGGACAAAGTTGCAGTTTTATTCACAAGTCTTAATTTGGAGGGAAAATACATTTAAGCTGTTTAAACCACAGTCACTTTGTAAATATTTTTTTGAATCCATTGTGTTTGGTACTTCCCTTACTTGTTAAACAACTACATGGAGAATAATAATACCCAGATAAAATAATACTGAGGATGTGGGTGGTGATATTAAAACTAGTGTGGAAATGGTTGGACTTTGTGTTCCCCGTTGGCTCGGCTGACACCAGATCAGCGTCAGACCTTCACACGCCGGGTGTGAAGCAGAGAACAGTAATAATTAGCAGGATCATGAGCTGAGTTTATGGGTCAAAAACTGTCAAACCGCATGTGCCCGTGTGTGATTACGTGTGTGTTTAAAAAAGAAAGAAAATGCATGAGAAAAGAGATGGAAAAACCATTTTTACCGAGAGCCACATACATAAATCAGCTGAATGTTTCTTCAAATCTTAGCTGAAGTGGCTCCGCCGTACTCCCATAATCAACACAAATGACTCTAATTTCTTCACAAGGCTGGAGGAGAAAGCGAACGACCCCGTAATCCACGGCGGTTCGAACCAGTTGACCTGCACACATCTACTCGCAAACACAAGCTGTATTATCTCGGAGATTGTCAATTCCTAATATGTCACTGGACTTGATTAGGATTCTGAGCTCTCCAGTGTGTGCACCAGAGGTCTCGGGCTGCGGAAAACATTTTTATAAAATAACCCATTAATGCAGAGGAGTGCAACTAAATTAGTTACCAATTTGCTGAGCATGAATTAATGAAGAGAGCTTCTCCCGGCTCCCACAGTTGTAATTTTCATAATAACCCCAGACCTTTATTTGGCAGGTTGTTTAGTTTTTTCGTTTGAAGGTTTTCATTAGTCTAATGAGGACTGTGCAAGGGCGAGCAGTCAGCACAATTTACATGAGGAAGCTATCATAATAAATGAGGCAATTTGAATAACATGCACAGGTTTATGCAGCGAGATAAGAGAGATTGTAGCAGCAAGATACAGAGGTAACAATACATTAGAACCAACTAATAACCAAAGTAATTCCAATAAAAGCTTTAAGTGAAGGGAATAAAATTAATGATAGAAATATTGAACTGTAATGATATGATACACGATGCATTAGATTAATAAAACAAATGCGTTCCATTGTTAAAGAGGGAAAAGGCCTGAGCATCCACAGCTTTGTTTATGGTGAGCTTTTTAATTAGGCTTGTTCATCGCATCAGTTTGTTTAGATAAATGAGATAACATTCCAATGGTTTAATGATATCTCTCCACTTGTTTGATCTTTATGATCCTGGCAGAGCATTAAATTAATCTCTTGAAATGCATTCTTAGAAGAGAGCTCGGGGGGTGCGGAGGAAGGATGCAGCGCCTGGGCTCATATGGAGACTATTTAAATAGCCAGACACCTCCGAGACAGCCGCTATAATGTCTCATCACTCATATCCTATGAACACGTCTCATCTTTTTCATGTCGTCTGCCGTGATGAAGGACAAAAGCTGTTTGTTGTGGCATAAAAAAGACAGTTTCCAAACTTGTGTCACTATGTGCAGAGCAACCAGATGGTAGTGTTTTTTTTGTCTTTTTTGGATGGGGGGACTGTTGTTTGAACTTGATTTTTTTCCCTAAAATTTTGCCTGAGAAAAAAGGGATATTAGATGATGTGTGAGTGGAAAAAACCCCAAGTAGAAGGCTAAATGTTGTCTCACATGTGACTAATTGAATTGCTTCAAACAGAAAAGTCTGTGGCGATAACTTCCGACAAGCCTCTGTCTCATGAAACAGCAGGTAGCTGACAAACAAGGGGAAATTTGAAAGCTACGGAAGCCTTTGGCTGTAAACCCGCTTTGGACATCAAACACTGGATATCATTTTATTTCCTCAGGGAAAAGGTGTTTCAAACACAAGCCATATGCACGGCATATATGTTGAAGTGCACGAGCTTTCTGTAAAAACACGTGGCACTTAAAACATTTTAACAAGGAGGAATCTCAGCAGCGTGCACGAGCCCTTGCAGTGCACTCGGACATCAGGAGGCCTGACAGGACAGTCAGAGGCAGCTGCTGTCGGTAAACTGATTCTGTAAACCATATTTTAAAAGCGGGTGAATCATTGGTAATATGATATTTGCACTTCCCTGCTAAATGTTATATATACTTGTTGACACAACAGGAGATGCACTCGTAATGTCCTCAAATGGAAGCTGCGGTGTATTATGTCACCTCGAGGTGCTTCCTTTATACCTGCTATCAGCTGAGCGATCGCTGATGCGTTGCACACCGCTGCGACCACAATGCACAGAGTTCATTAGCCACGCCCTTTCCGTGTCAGGAAGCCGCCGGCAGACGTCCAGCTGATGTGCACTCGGCCGTCCCGGTGCTGAAAGCTGGAGTGGATGGAGCCGGTCCCGGCATCACAGTCCATTACCGTGCACGGACCTGTGGATGCTGATGGGCTCGTGTATAGCTTGGTAAAAGATGAAGAAGACAAAAAAGTGATTTTCAGCCTTTGTAGTCTTTGTTCTGCTCCTTCTTTGCATATGCATTTGCAATGATAAAACGGCAGCTAGGGGACGTGGGGCGAGGCGAAAGTTTCGGATCTTTTTTTGCGACGTAAATATTTCACAGACACGGACGGCATCTCTCCGTAATATCATTAAAAAGTTTGATATGTTCACCGTGAGCTCCTTCTCTTCATCTTTCTCTTTAACGTTTGGAGTCCTCCCGATGTCCTTGGCGTTGCCTGCTTCAAACACATGCTGACTACCTGACTTTCCTTAAGTCGGGAGGCAGGATCATTAGCCATCACAACCCTGAAATGTGACTTGGCAGACAATAATGCTTTATGATCAAACAACTTGTCAGTGCGTCCTGTTGAAATGAAAGAGTGCAAAAAAATAATTCAATAGAGGATCAATCAAATTTCCACAGCCATGTGAGGGAGACTGCTGATGGTGCAGAGCGGCTATTCCTGGAGGACATGGGAGTTCATTTGGATATTTGTTCTCCTCCTCATGAATGTTCCATTGCGTGACACCATCTCCTGCTAATCACATTTCACTGAAAAGGGGGGATGCTTTTAGGGACGTTGAAAAGAGAGAGGTTCTTTTTAATCTTTGAAATGCCTCAAAAGTGACAGAATGCTTTCTCCTGCCAAGACGTGAGCCTCGGATGGGGAGATAAATATGCTGTGGTCAGCTAAGTGTATCTAGTGAGCAGAGAGGCAAATTTAATAATGCATTATCATTCACTGGCAAAGGTGAAATCTCGCTGTCCATCAGAGGCTGAGGCCTGTTTCATGTTACCCTTCACTGCAAATGAACAAGTGCTTTACTCAGCCATCCCAGAGATGCACAGTAGGCAGCGGCGCTCTGCTGTAGATGCTGCTCTGGACTGTCCTGAAAACAGGTTGGTAATCAAAGCCGTCATCTGTCCGTCCGTCTGTCCGGACGGGAGAACGTAATGATCGCACTTCTGCATCCTGATCAAACGGTTTGAAACAATAACCTTCTCTCCTTTTGTTGTTTCTCCCTGAGAACAGATTCATTTTACATATCTGAGCATCTGCTATTATGCAGATGAAGGGAAAACATATTTACCTGAATGCCCTTGGACAACAGCATTAAACAATTATGAAGATTATGTACAATGCAGCAAATTTGCGATTCAAAACGATTGGTATCCTAGCAGCAGCAACTGTTGCGGACAGATAAGGTTGACCCTGAATATGTATTTCTGTATTTTTGGAGACATTCTGCTGGCTTGTTTGTATAATTTAATATTTACATGTAAACAGTAATTAAGTGATGCTGCCGACATGCCAGGGCCAGGCTCTGCCAAGGTAAACACCAGCCCTCCGAGTTTGCCACAGTCCATCATGTTTACAGACTTGCAGAGCCGAGTGCTGTTTGTGTGCTCTTCCTTGGCAAAGCCCATAAAACACCAGCGATTGGATGCCGAGTGTTGAACACAGTCGCTCTTATCGTCTGGCAGTCTGCTGGCTGACTTGAGGACATTGTGAGTCAAACCTTTAAATTTTCACTCTGCGATAATTACGCTCCTATACTTGAGCTTTTATATCCTTTCACAGAGAAAGTAAATCATTCCTAATAAAGAGAGGAAGAATAGGGGGCGGGGGGGAAGTGCTTGAGGACTAATTCTCTTCACTCCCTCCCTCTCTGGTCTCTTTTCTGCTTTTTGAAAGCCTTTCTGGGAGGATTGCAGTCACCTTGACTTTGCAGCTGCAGCCTTATATTCTGTTGCTTATCCTGCCTAACCCCGGCCTGTCAATTAGCTCTTTAAAAATTAATCTCTTTAACTGGAAATACCATGCCGGCTTTCTTCCGTCTGTAAATGAAGTGTTATTAATTCACACAGCGCAAAGCCACTGTTATGAATAATGTTATCAAAACAGATTTCCACACGTTTAACACGTCTCTCCCATTTAAACCCCTTAAGTATTTTTATGACTGTGAAAACAGGACTACTAATGGATTTGCATCCGTTTCTGAGCTTCCACACCAGGCGGCGGCGGCGGCGGCGGAGCGAGCGCTCGTAAGCCGGGCCTTTTAAACTTTCCCTTTCCCGTTTCCTCCTTTGTTCGCTCCTGTTCAGTCTTCCAGGCTGGATTAGTGCGGGCCTTCGCCGCCGTTCGTTTCAACAGCCAAACAACGCCACAACTCGTCCCTGTAGGATTGCAGTGCCAGGCAATGACACCAATGTGTCTGCCCCCACCACAGCCCCCTGCTGCCGCCCCCCCTCCCCAAGCAGGCGCAGCTCTGATCTAGCAGCAGGCTATCTGGCCAGCCACACCAAGCTAATACTTGTTCTATTAAAACCTGGTGATTACGGGGGATTTCCTCTCTGTTTGTTTGTTTGAATGCTTAATTATCAATATGTAATTGGCATGTGTATTGTGATGTCGGGTGCATATTCGGTGGCATATTTTGCTGGAAAGCGCGTTGCTATCGGGTAGAAACAGGACTCCCCAGTCACTGTCTCAGTTAAGCTGCATGAGAAGTTGCTCTAATGAATTAATAAATGTCAAACAAAGGAGAGCTACACAAAGAGAGAAACAGAAATGGGGAGATGATTAGTGGGTCAGACAGATTAGTGGGGTATACAGTACAAATGATCCCCGTCTGGAACGGGAAGAATTCAGGAAAAACACCCAATCGATAGTTGGGGCCAATTTAATCTCTGGGATTTTCCTGCCAATAAAAGACCTGGACAACACTGGTCAATATGCAGAGACATCCTCAACACCTTCAAAGTGCCTCATAATAATGTCCTTCTCCAAGTATTATCTTCCTGGCACTTCCTGCTCATAATCAATAGATGAATTACAGAAATCTATTCAAGCCTGCCTCTCTGCCATTTCCTCCTCTGAGCCACAAGTTTATCCAGCTTCCTCCGTCTTCCTTACCCCCCTGATCTGACGTCAGACTGAGGTCACGGACCGGTCCCTCAGGTGAACCCCGTCCAGTCCGTCCAGCTGGGTTCGTAACTGCACAAAGGGCCATTTTGTCTCCACTCCTTCCCTGTTTAAGAGCTCATTTGAAGGTGCGCACTGGCAGAAACAAAAGTCCTGTATGCTTTTATGCAGTCATCACAGCCAGCCAAGCCTGTAATCCTCAGAGGTCCGATAATGACATAGCCCCTGCATTTATTACATGGAGGAGAGGAGAGAGAGAAAACGCTGACTTTGAACAAATGAACACTCTGACCTTTATGCAATAAATATGACATGGGGCGCATAAAAAGACAAGATATCTTCCTCCTGAATGGAAGTCAACACACATTCGGCTCCCTCGCCGCTTGCTCTTCCTGTTTCTCTTTCCCTCTCTCCCACTGTTTTTTCTCTCCATTTTTTTCCAGCTAAAACTTAAATAAGCGATAAAATCTCCATGTCCACTGCTTTTAATGTGATATTCTAATCAATAGTGTGAGTCCAAAGAAGCTGAAGTTGTGGGTTTTGTCTTCCATGACTGAACATCTCCCGCTTTGCAAACAGGTGTGGACTTTTATCTGTCAGCACTTTAATTGTCATGAATTATTATTCGCAGCAAACCCAGATATATTTTTAGACATATAAGCAGAAGAGGATTTGAGCCGGGAGGACGAACCTTTCACCGCGTCTCCGTCTCGGCGTCTCCCTGTAAAGATGTGTGATTGTCTTCTTTTGTCACTTCAAACGGCCTCCCTGACAGTAAAGGATTTATGGTTATTTCCTCCATGCAGCCTGTCCATCTGTGGCTCTATCTTCATATGGCCTTGAGAATACGATTCAATTTATTAAGGCAAAGCAATGGACTCATTACTTTAAAAATGTGGCAAGCGACAGAGTGAAAGAAAGAGGGAGAAGTGACACACTGAATTGGTTATTAATGGAAAGGCGCAGCCATAGGGCAGTTGAAATTTAATGGTATCCTACAAGAAAATATGAGGGTGTCACTCTCCAAAAAGTCATGCTAAATGTCAACATTTTAAGGTCCCGGTGCTAATTTTATGCCTGTGCACAGTAATGTTTTGGAGAGCATTTAGGAAACACGGCCCAGTGGCCAGCCTGATTATCCCGCTCACCTTCCCTCCTCTCTCCAAATGGGTTTGTGCAGCAAGCGATTTCATCTCTAAGTGAAGGGAACATTAGGGAGGGGAGAAAGAGAGCGATAGAGGAAAACACGCCGTTTGATTTTCATGCTGTGATAAGAGAGTGGGAGCCAAATGTTACCTGTTAATCTAGCCCAAACCGACCGGGGCTCTTGACTTTGTCCCTCAGCAGGGATGGGGCAAACACTCATTTTCCTCTCACCGTGATGAAAAGGAAATTAGCTTAAATGTGATGAGGGCACATTAGTGTGTGTGTGTGCGCGCCGCGTGTGTGTGTAATGAATGTGTATACGACTGAGGCTCTTTGTTTGCATACCTCTCTTTGTTCACAGTGACACACACACACACACACACACACGTATATGCATATCACACACAGTTTTTCCAAAGGAATTTGTGTCATATGGATCAGCACCAACATCAGCTTTTTATCAGGTTATTTGCAATTTAGTGTAAGCCCTGCAGGCTTTACCATCATGTTCAAAGTTTAATTAAATATATTTGTGGTGATTGCAGAAAATCATCACGAATAAAAAAAATAAGTTATTAAAATCATGTATAGCCTACTTAAAAGCGTGACTCTGTTAAAGCTGTTTTCTCTTGCTGGCTCTTTTTTTTTTTTTTTTGCCTGAAAGACCCTTCAGAGAGCAGACATCATTTGCAAGATCAGCTAACCTCATGTTTTTTTCAAGTGCTCAAATTGCATGCAACTCCTTTTTTTTCTGCCCAGCTCTGCATCGCTGCATTTGTAGCAGAAGACAGATATCTCCCCTGACAAGATTTTTCCAAATCCGAAGCCTTAAGTGCAGGTGGAATAATGCTGCGCTGGCTGCTAATGGCTGTCCGAGAGGTCATAACTACTCCATTTGAAGGAGGCTGGTTTCCACGCGGCCCCGGCAGGTCAAATCAAATGTAATTGTGCAGTGAAAAGCAGGGCCTGCTCGGCGCTGGCTCCACTCACAACCTTCAGGTTTAGCATTCAGTTTTCCTGCTGGGAGGAGCGCAGGTTTGCAAGGACAAAGGCTTCACCTGTCAATATATCACACTGACTGGCCGGCCAAATGCAGCTCTGCTCTCAGCCTCTCTGTCACTCCTTCACGCTGTGCACACCCATCCTGTCCCCACCTCAGAGCATGCTTCACCTATCTGTCCATCCATGTTCCGTCTCCAGGCATCTGTCTCTCATTCCTGCCGTTCTTCTGCTCCTGGTTCTTGCTCTCTTCCTCCTCCGTGCATCTTCGCCTCCTTCCCCACTCTCATTCCCGTCTTGTGAGTACTCAGCTGAAAGGTCCTGAGGGACCCAGTTTCAAACACAGGAACCAGAAACATATGGCACATTTTCAACTCCCAAGGTCAATTACAGCTATTTATCCAGAGATTGCAGCTAAATTTCCCAAGGTTTCTTCTAGATTTACCACAGATTGCAATGTGTGTCTGTCACATTTTAAATCAGGCCACTTCCCTCTGCTTTTCTCTTCTCACTGTGACTTTCCATCAAATATTTCAAAGGCTTTCAAGTGGGTTTTAGACATGTTTTATCTCTGGTTATCATGTGGCCCATCTTTTTTGCCTCAGCTTCACTGGGTCCAACTGCTGCTCACAACACAAATCTAATAACATGTAAATTGGAGATAAGCCCAGATCCCTCCAAGTGATATTTTTTACATTCATAGTTTGTCAAGTCAATTCCTGGGCCCCTGTTTTAGCGGCACAACACATGAGGAGTGAGAAAATTAACTGGATAGGTGATTCATCATTGCTAGCACACTGTCAAGGACTCCCTCTGCAGCTATTGAGAACGGGATGGAGGAGGAGGAGGGTGGCGCGAGGAGAGGAGGGGGAGGGGGGTGTTGTTTTAAATTATGGCATTTCATTCAGAATGCATTGTATTTACAGCGTCCCATTTTTATTTGTGGCTCCTATTATCCACCGAAACAGTTGTGCATGAAGTGTTATTTGTGACAGGGGTGACCTGCGAGTGTTTTTCCACGCAGTATTTCATAGTCGGGGCCTTAACTGTACCTTTAGCGTACGGCGAGCGCGGCTGCTGTCACAGCTGCTGTTGGCAGCTTCACCAGTGCAGAAATATCACCTGGAAGCAGAGCACTCCATCCCAGCAGCCCCCGTCCCTCCAACTCCTGTCGCTGTAATTAAGTTGAAGTCAGTGATTGTGGAGCGATGGCGAGAAATAAACACGCAAACATGTGCCAGCGTTCGCAGCCAGGCTCAGGGACGACGGTGGGGTGGGGGTGGGGGGCAGTAACACAAGAAGCAGGCAAACCACAAGTGGAGATCGTGTTCCTCACAAACCTACATTTACTTTCATTAAGCCTCTTTGATTATATTGATTCAATTAGCCACTTATTAGCTGCGCATTTCTTTTCCTTCTAAAATGCCGGTATTTATGCATCGCTCCTGGTGGAAATGTTATCTGACAAGAGGTGCTGTACGCTAGTTTGAGTCTGTCGAACAAAACACGCTGTTTGCTTTTCCCAGAGCATGACAGGTTGTTTCCCCCGCAACAAAGCCATCAAATATTCTCTGTGATCCAACATGGTGTTGGAGGGGAGGCCTGCTGAGTGGGAAGCCGGAGTTTGTTAAAGCAATGATTTATGATTAATGCTAACACTAAATAAGGGACAAAGTGCCTACAGTACAAATCAATTACAAAGCTACAACAGCAGACCTTTCCCCGAGGTCTACTAACGTCTCTGGTTGTTATGGTGATTTTATTGGAGGTGGGTGATGCATGCATATAATGCACGCAATACATCTACATCAACCTGAGCTGGAGCCAGCTGTAATGCTTTTGATCTTTGATTAGTTATGTTATTGAGATAAAATGGGACTTTCATGTTGTGCCAGTGTTTAAGGAGAGTGCATTTTATATCTCCACCCAGGCATCCGCCTCAAAATACAGACAGCGCTGCACCAGACAATATAAATAATCACAGGAGTGGCTTCTTAAAAGTAGGCAATTCATTATTTTTATGAAGTCAAATTATAAACAAATTTTAATCCATTAGGCAAGCGTCCATTCTAATTAATCAACAGGAGTGAACTCCAACTGAAAAAGCAGAAAGGTTGTTTCTCTCTCCACGGATCACTGCTGCATATTTCAGCATCTTCCCCATTCAGAGAAAAAAAATCCTCTCCAAATTACAAACCTAAACTGTGAATCCGAGCACTCGACTTTTGGCGCTGGGATGTTTCCAGGGCATTTGCAGATGCTTGAAATAATCTCCAATGTTTTTGCTCAATCTGCTCTGAGGATGGGTGAAATAAATACTTTAAACTAATTAATGTAAGACCAGCTGTTCCCAGCACTTGCCTGGCGCTGGTGAATATTGATGGGAGGGAGAGGCAGGGCTGCTGAGCTCCACTCGCTGTTTGTACAAGAGTCAGCCTGCACATAAACAGATCTGAGTCCTGGATGAGAGCGGAGAGGCGCTCTGCTCTACACGGCCCGGCTCCCACATCGCTCAGAAAACGTTCTCCTCTTTCTCTAGATCAACATTTAAACGTCTGATGGCGCAGACCTCCGAAGAAAAGCCCTTTTAGGCCGAATGTGTTTAATAAACAGTCTCCCTCCAAGATGGCACTTGACTTGATAAAAGCTGCCGGTCCAGAAACACGTGTCGGATCTGATGGGCCAACAAACGCCAGCGTCTGACATAGTGTTTTAGTTGAACCCGGCCGTACATGTCTGCCGGCCTGCCTTCTGCTTCCTCTCCCTCCCTCTCCTGCTCCTCTGAGGCCCGGCCGAGAGGCTGGACAGCAGATGGCAGGGCCCTACCCCTTCTGCTGCTGATAAATGGAGGATGATGTCATCTAAGGTTCGACAGGCACCCGTGGGTGCATACACAAAGGAAGCCGGGCCTCTGGGCTTGAACTTTCAGCCTGCTCCTGATTTTGGAGCCCACATGACATCTCTTAAATAGGGGGTAGCTGGATTTATGTTCTCATTGATATTGTTTAACCCCTGGTGCAGAGGCCGGGGGTGGAAACAATACGGAGGAATCTCCCAGGGACCTGCCAGTCCACTATTCTGTCGAGTGGTGGACAGAGCCGGGCCCGTTAAAATCAATACCAACCCAGTCACTGCTGCTGGTCGGCCTCGGCGTGTCAGCACGCCCACAAACCCCCGTTTTCCACCAAATGTCTTGTTTCCAAGTTTAACAAATGCTTCTTGTTGCAGGTCTGTAATCAGCTGATGATTTCTCTTTTCAGAGGACAACCCCATGTGCACCCCGACAGCCAGAGACAGCTACGAGCGGTTGTCACTGGCTGGACAGGCCCTGCCTCCCGGCTTCCCCTCGCCGTTTCTCTTCCCGGATGGCTTGTCATCAATAGAGACGCTCCTCACCAACATACAGGTACGCTCCGTCCAGTGGTGCTGCTCCTGGAGCTCCACCAGGCTGACGCAGACTTTTCTAGTCCTGCACCTGCACCCTTGAGCAGCTGGACTTCCAGCTTGCTTTCTCCAGGAAATCTGGAGGCTGGAGAAGTAGTTTAGGTTTAAAGCTGCTCCGTGCACGATAAATGCCTTTTAACTTGAAGCAGTAGTTTGGGTTAAAACTCCCCATCAACACGAGTGTTCAGCAGCGATTCTCACATCTGTTTTACTCCAGATTAAGAGCTGGATCAGTAAAACTCAAGAGAGCTCCTGCTTCTGGTCCAGTACTCAGCCGACCAGATGAAGGACTCTTCCATGAACACCTCTCCTATTTTAGACATTTCTGTGAACACGTCTCGTATTTT
>JAOWBL010000014.1:3505805-3518113 GCA_028564865.1 Zenarchopterus dispar | reverse complement strand
GATGGATGGATGGATGGATGGATGGATGGATGGATGGATGGATGGATGGATGGATGTGCACTACAAGTGGGATGTCATGAATGCATTTTTTCCCTAAAAATGTGGTCTAGTTGTGTAAAAGAAAAAGAAGTGGGGAATCTTTTCCTGCAGCAGCGTCTCACGCCTCATTAGCTTTACTGGCAACAGGTCAGTAAATATGATTTGTTACTAAAAACAGATCAGAACCAAATAAAAGAGCATCCAAGAGGCTAATTGGGGAAATAGTTTTAGATTAAATTTCTCAACACAAAAACCCGACAAGTTTGGAAATGTTTTCATGTGTCTGGTTTATACAGATGCAGCCACAGATGGATCTGACAAGTTCAGCAGCGCTGAAAACAGAAGATTCACTTGTGTATTTCATAAGTTACACGAGTAGAAAAGTTTCCTGCGACCGCATGAGAAGTGAGTGAGAACTTACCTGTGAACTGATCCAACAAGGAGCTAACAGCAGTAAACGCCGGAGAACTTGGGATTTCAGCTCGGCCAGTGTTTCTGTGTCGAGACGGACAAGTGTCGGAGCCAGTCAGGCTTTCAGAGGAAACGCTGGCCTCTAAATCTGGCCAGCCTGTTCCACCATTTGGAGAAGTTTGAGTGGGTGATTTGAATATTTATTTTTAAATGCTGTGCAGATGTCCTGTAAGTGACGAATGGAGACCAGCAAACCGCATCAGAGTGTCGCTTCACACCGAAATAAACTCACAATTCAAAATTCAACAAATAAGAAAAACAACTATTTCAAATAAATGTGACCTGCCTTTAAAGTGAAAATGTGGAAGTGATTGTTTTGTGTGCGTGTATCAAACTTCAGTGGGAAACTGAAAGTCTTATTCCTCAGAAGTCATATGAGTTCTGTTTAAAACTGAAGTACACCCTTTTTTTGGTTCTGTAGGTCATAGTAAATATTTATTTATTCAAATGTTATCTGAATTGCGCAATCTTTTTAAAGTAATTGAAAAATCAAAAAAAAAAAAAAAAAAAACACACCTCAAAGATGAAATAACCAGAAGCATAAGACACATTTAGCTGGAAAGATGTGGGAGTATCTCTCCAACTTAAATCCAAACCTATTAGATGGCCGAAGAATCAAAAACTCCACTTACCCCAGAAATCAAACAAACATCTTGACAAGCTAACAGCAGCGGGTCTATGAAGCCAAAACGAGTTCATAAAGCTTTATCTGAGCGCTGTGTTCTCACAGTCACAACAGGGAAGTGATGCTCAGTCAGACGAGTTGGTACGAGTGAGACCAAACGTGGTGAAAAGCCCCCATCACTTCCTGTGTGCTGCGGTTGCTGGAGGCCTACTTTTACATTCCTTTACAGTATCGGAGGAGTCGGAACAGAAAGGGCTACACTTTTCCACAGTCTGCAATTACACCCCCTTAAAGAAAATGATGTGCCATTAGAAGTGGGAGTGTGTTTGGCAGCCAGAGAGATGGCAGATTTAGGGCGAGTTATTGATTGGAAAAGTGGGGTCTGTCACAGCACATTAGTTCTCAGGGGAGTAATTCACAGCAGGTTGCTGCGAGAAGCATCTGCTGCTGGAGAGAAGTAATTAAAAACAGGATGTTGAGGCAGTCGCCATATAAACAGGAAATAAGACGGCAGTAATAGACACTTCACGCTGATGCTGGGAGATGGTTTTACATCACATCGGCTTAATAGATGCAACGCGCATAGCTCAGGTGAAACGCTCAAGGTCAGTCTGGACCCAAATTGAATACAGATTAATGTGTGTGATTAATGTGTGAGTGTGTGTGTGTGTGTGAGCTGCTAACAACCATGAATTAGGACATTTGGCTTCAAGAACATTGAGCAATAAAAACTTCCTCCCCTGATCTCCTCACCACTGCCTTCCACTCTTATAATAAATCTTACAAAAACACACACTTTCCCACAACTTCCTATTTTTGCCTGCTGTCAGACTCTGTGTTTGACCAGCGTAAAACCGTGCATGTTTTGTCACGTACATGGTTTTGATTTTGCAGACATGCCAGCCTCAGCAGTAAACCAACTCCTAAACCTGCTGGCTGAATTTTCTCGCTGCCTTTGTATCATTCACGCTAATTCTTATTCCTGGTAAATAATTATCCATCGCTTCATCCTCTTGATGTGTCTCAAAAATCTCCTACCAGATGGCACTTTGTGTTTATTGCAATATGTTGTTATGACAACAGTCTGTGTGATGTTTTTCCTCGCTTTGATGCTTGTCATGCAGTTGCCTCAGTGAGTATTCTGCTCCACAGGAAATTCTCCACAATTCACCTGCATATTCAACTACATGTCGAAAAACTATTTATGTTTCACTTTATAAACGATCAAGAAAACAGGAAGCTGTGCATCTTTGTCACCGGCCTAAAATCCTTGACTTTATACTCTCTCATGTCAGTCAAGTTCAAGTGTAAAAGTTAAATATCAATAAAAAGATTATTAGTTTAAAATCAATAAAGGTTGCAGGGCCTGTGTGAGGCTGATGTACCTGCTCCAAGCTCATGTCTTTATCTTGTTCTACACTTCCCTCTAGAGGTTGGTGTCAAGTATTACAAGTCCCCTCCATCCTGCTGGGTTGGAGCTGCAGTTATCAAGCCTACAACCACACCAGCCACCATGCTCCGAGTAGGTGACAGACGCCATGCTCCTCCTGACAGAAGAGCTGATACATTTCAGTTCAGTTCACTTTCTTTTTGGGATATTCACAACAAAAGTCCCCTGGAGGCACTTTCCACAGAAAAGGACGAATTAAGAGCTAATTAAGTCCAGTTATATTCCCATCTACTGTCATCCAGTTAAACCAGTTCTCTCCGAGAGTCCAAAGTCAAAATTTAGATAATAACCCGTCCGTCCATCCGTCCGTCCATCCATCCATCCGTCCGTCTGTCCATCCGTCCGTCTGTCCATCCATCCATCCATCCGTCCGTCCATCCGTCCGTCCATCCGTCCGTCCATCCGTCCGTCTGTCCATCCATCCATCCGTCCGTCTGTCCATCTTCTTCCACCTATCCAGGTCGAGGTGCAGGGGAGGCCCAGACTTCCTTCTCTCCACCCACTTCCTCCAGCTCCTCTGGGGGGATCCTGAGGCGTTCCCAGATCAGCTGAGACACATAGTCCCCCAGTGTGTCCTGGGTCTCCTCCCAGTGGGACATGCCCGGAGAACCTCACCAGGGAAGCGTCCAGGAGACTTCCTCTCCAGATGCCCGAACCACCTCATCTGTCATAAACGTCAGTCTAACTACGACACGATCAGTTCAAGAGTGGAGAGGAGAGACTTTATCAACGAGGGTAATAAAAACCTAAAACTGAAGGAGGAGACAAACACACAGGACTTTTCAAGCTGGACAGGTGTACTCTGTCCCTGTACAGCTGCTCTCAGCGGGGGTTTAGTGAAAATCCTCTTACACAAGTACAAACACTGACTTCTGCTACAAGAACCATGTGAGCGCAGAAACCACAATCGCGGTTGAAAAGGTCACATGACCAAAACAGCTTTCACTTATTCATCTGATGATTTACTATAACGTGTTGTTTCCTCATCCCTTTTTAATGAGAAATCTTCCCAAACCTCCGAAGACATCCGGTGATGGGAAAAAGGCGATAAAACAGATGCTAATTATATGTGTGAAATATAATGTTTACTGTAAACAAAGCCGCTCGACGGGGACCAGTTTCAGAGAAAATAAATGAAAAAAGAAAATCAAGCTCCTGATTTGGATAAGACATTTGATTTAAAGCCATGTGGTGTGTTAGCCAACAAGCAAACAACAAGGTTTCCTACAAAAAGAGAAGTTTGACTGGCGTTAACGTACTTCAGGCCTGTAGAAGGTTCATGTGAGCCGAACTTGTTCTGCACCAGGTTGATCCAGCTAAACTGGGTTTGGTTGTCTTATTTTTATGATTAATTTAATTATTGATTATTGTCTAAAAACCTTTCATTTCCTGTCGCCGAGGGTAAACAAAGTCAGTAACTCTAGTATTTGATGTTTTGCAGAACCAATCCTTAACTGATCATCACTGCAGTTGCTGATTAATAGCTGGAGTGATTGACATTTCCTATTCCAAGTACTGGTTGGGTGGTTTTACCGCAGAGCTCACAGCGCCACCAACACCACAACAGCAAAGTTGCTGAAACGGCGCTTTGGCATTTGCTGAGTGGCATCTCAACCCGCCACAAGTACTGGGTAGTGCTACCAACAGCTGCTTCCACTTTTATCTCATTTTCTTCCTCAAATCTTCACCTTTTCTCGGCAGATCGTGCAGATAGTTTTGGATTTAGATGCTGAATGTAAAGTCTGGTCTCAGGTCAGTGCTGGTGGCAGACAGCGATAAGGTCTGACTTTGTCAGCTCCTCACACGGTTTCTGCAGCGGCCTGCAGAGACGACGGAGCCCAAGCCGCTCGGCTCACGTCTGTGAGATGCAGCACGATTAAGACGTCGCTATGGAAACGACGATGATGAGCCGCCCGTGATGGCTGTTTAAGATTTCATCAACAGTATTTGTTATGATCTGTTGATCTATTATTTATCATCTATAACCTTTTGTTAGTGACGTAAAGCGCCTTTTCTTAGACTAGAGCAAAACAAACCAAAACTCTATTTTGCTAACCATGCAGACATTTTTTCTTTTTTGTGGTTTTCCAGAAGCCTCGTGGCGGTTTCTGCTGATGGTACGACCTTTCAGCTGTATTTTTCTGTACTTTCAGTTGCACCTCGTCTCTGTGCCAGCTGTCATCTCAAGGATGAGCTGGTTTATAAAGACAAGCTGAGATGAAGAGCCTGATTCAATATTGGTCTGACCTGTAGCTTCAAAAAAGAGGTTTTTAATCGAGACAATCAGAGGTTAGCGCTTGTCCATTTTCTTTCTTCCTTTATTTAGTTTTTATTGATTTATTTATTTCCATTTCAGTGAATAAAACTGGTGTAAATGACAAAAAAAGTGGCCCAACAATAACACGGAGGTCAGAGTGTAGAGATGACGTCACTTTCTTATTCCCGTCAGGTCATAAAAAACACGTTTATTTGCCATTTTTCTACAATATTTCTAACATTTCATTTGCAGTTTTCGAACAAGTCAAATAGTGTACATTAACTCATGTTATTAAGTGAAACTAATCCCTGTGTAGTTGTGTATTTTGTCTGTGGATTTTCTGGTAATGTCTCTTTTTTCTCTCTTTTATTTACTCTACCTCAGATTTCCGTTCTCTTCTGTTTGTTCCGGTTTCTTCTTCTTCTTCTTCCTGCCTGTGATTCGCTCCAGGTTTCAGTTGCTGACTGGAACTCGGTTGTTTGTGTTACTCATTACCTGTCTCCAGCTTTACTCACCACTTTTCTGACTTTCTTACTGTTGCATCCTGCTTTTGTTCCTGTTTTGGCGTTCTTTTGGATTTGTGTTTTTGTAAATCAGAGTTCTGGTCCTACAGCCTCCAGGGAGGCTTTATCTGCACAGGTCTAATAAAATAATGGCCCTGCATCAAACAGATGTCTTCTCCAGCTTTATTTCTGCTATGTTGCTTGTTTCCTTCATCAGACGATGTGAAAACTACTAAATAAATCAGATATTTCCTTTTAGCACACGCTTTAGTCCACCACTTTAAACAGTTTGAATTAATATGAAAATTAAACAAAAATGCGCTACAGTCCACATAAAGGCAATTTAATAACATTTAACAAGAGTATTTCTGCGTATGCCTCTAAGACCAAATCCAGAATAAGTCTTGCATCCGTCTAACTCGTGCTCATGTGACCTGTGATGTGGGGAGCGGTGGGCTAGTGGTTAGAGAGATGGGAGTGGGAGTGGAAGACCCAGGTTCAATGCCCCGGGTTAACAGAGGTGGGCCCCTGAGCAAGGCTCCTGGTCTGACAAGTGACGGGTTAAAAGCAGAGGACAAGTTTCAGTGTGTTTTCTAAGATATCTACTGACAATAATAATATCTTATCTTACAATTTTCATGTACTTCTTAGCAGTTTTGCTCTCAGTGATGAAACTTAAACTTCATATAGTTGTAAATAACTACGTCAGTGTTTTATACAGTACAACTTCAATAAAATATATAATAAATATCATATAAGATAAACCTGTCACCAGACAGTTACAGACGATCTTAAGTATCTGTGTTTGTATTTTTATATTTGCATGTTGATTTTTCCAACAGTTCATGACCTTGACCTTGAGTTCAGATCTCTTAAATATGTATATGACTTGGAAATCCCCACAAATACAGGAGAATCAGAACATATAACACCCAAATAAGAGTCTAAATCAAGTGATCAGACTGTGAAGTAATGGTGCGGCTCTGCAGAGCCTCAACTGGTTCCGTTTTGAAGGTTTTCTCTCAGACTTGTTGTGTTTGGACAGATATCTGACTTTGTACTGATTGTACAAGTTTTAAAGATATGTTTGCCACAAAAATCCCAAAATAAAGAATTCTGTTTTTTTTCTGAAAAACTTGATAAAAAATATCATAATAATCTTTATTAGTCAGTATATATCTCACAGAACACAGCTCAGCTTTTCACCATAGTTACAGCAGGAGCAGCGGGCAGCCATGTTTCCAGCGCCCGGGGGCCTCGCTCAGGGGCCCACAGTGGCCCACCTCAGTCACCACACAGGTAACACAGGTGAGCCACCGTGGGCCAGTCAGGTGGATTCCACCTGGTACTCCACGCCCAAGCCCACCTCTGTAACCACCAGGATACCGTGTGACTTCGGCTTAGTTTAAGAGCGTGAAGATATGCAGCACCTAGATGTAAAAGCTAACAGCACTTATTTACTTGACCTTACACTGCAGTACATTCTGCCATAATTTAGCGCCTCATCGAATCTATGCAAAGAGATGATATATATGGTTCTTAACAGATGGGAACAACAAATCCAAAGTCAGCCACATATTGTTCTGGTTCCCTTTTGAAACCACTGGCATATACGTTTTTGTCCCTGAAACAAGGATGTAAGGAGCTACAAAACCAAAGTCAAACTTAATGTTTTAAGATGAAGGAACCATGTTGTCCAAATGTCCAAAAGCAAAAGGTGTTCTTGACACCATCTTTAAATCATTTAAAAAAAAAAAAAAAAAGGTTAAGGTCAAATTAAATAAAGCAGCTTAACACAATTGGCACAACATTTAATAATGACATGGCTCAAAATGCATTTCTACAAAATTTACATTTGCCTGCACACTGATAACAGTTGATCTGCATCGACACAAACGGGTGGATTACTCAGTTCAGTTCACTTTAAATGAATTCAAAAACACTTTGAGTGGAGGAAGGTGCTTCTTACTTTCGTGATAACGTGTCTTTTGGGTCTTTTGACAGTATCAGAAAAGGGAACAAACTGTCAGATCTGAAGGCGGACGGTCAGTGAAATAGTAACGCTACAAAAAAACGCTGCTGTCATCAAGGCCGCAAACAAAAAGCAGAAATAAGCTATTAACTTTTATTCTTTTGAGATTGCTTCCTTTTAATTCAGATATTATTCAACGTTACTGGAAAATATTTGGTAATAACTTCAAATACTGATACTGTTGGGAGGTATGGAGGTCCATATGAGAGGTTAATGTTAGAAGGTAATGACACTATTAGCTCAGTGTGCCATGCAGGGAGCCCTGTCTCAGAAGGTCTTACAGTAGGAGGTCTTGAAGGTGAGGAGATGAGAGGTACGGAACATCTAGCTGCTGCAGCTTCCCCAGGGTGAGGATCCAGGACCAGTCAGCATCATCCCTGCAGAAATGACCAGACTTCTCAGAAGGTGACCTGAAACGTCCCTGAGTGATGCTGCTATAGACCTAGACTGCTCCACCTCCCATGATGCACCTCTCCTCTCTCCAACTCTGTTGAGGAGACTACTGTTGTTGTGAACCTGTGTTCTTCTTCCCAGCAGGTGTCCTGATCTGCTGTTCTTGTCCTCCGAACCTTCAACCGTCCACGTGGACACTCGTCCTTCCTGGGTCTGGATCTGTCAGATGCTTCTTCCTGTTTTTATTTCCACAGTCGCCGGGTGCTTGTTCAGGTCGGAGGATTGGATCCAAGAACAGTTTGGATGCATCTGTTGGGATCCTCAGCGAAGCAGTAATTATTGTTATTTTATTGGCGTTGTATTAATTGGACTGTTATGGAACAAGCTAAACTGTATTGTTGAAGCTTCTTGAGGAGATGTTTGTCATAATTTATACAAAGAAAACTGACTTGAACTGAAATAAGCATTTAGTTCTTAAACTGTAAATTTATGATGACGACTGAAATATGCTTTGACTCATTTTATTAAAATGGTGCAATTTTATGAATTTTTGAGCTCTTAAACATTTTTTAAAACAGTCTAAACCCCTAAAGAGGCAAATTTAAAAAGAACTCATTTTGAAATAGCATCTACTCTGTTTCTTTTCTCGGCAGCGTTTCACTGAGAGGTTTTTACTCTCATAACGGACAGTCGGTTACGTTACGGCATCACTCTCAGTCTGGGTCATTTGCATGTGCTGCTGTAGCTGTTGCTGCTTTGACTCACATGGGTGGGGTTGTGGTGGACCACTCAAACTTTTGGTGGAGACACTATATTGGACATTTATTCATAGCTGGTCCACAAACCGGACCAGTGAAAATAAAACCGATTTTGTTACACTTGAATTTCAGTTCTCTTAAAAAACAGTTCGGCCTCCAAGTTATTACTGAAAGCTGCATCATTGTCAAAAAAAAGAAAAAGTAAATTAATTAGGTTAATTCATTTCGCAGGAAGTTAGAATGATAGTTTTGCACTTTATCAGCTTTCCTGGTCCATTACAGCTCTGTGTTGAACTGAAACTCAAAAAACCCCCAAAAACCTCAGAATGAAACTGATCTACTTCACTTTTAACATTTTGTTTCACATTTTATCACTGTAAGGATCGAATGTGATGTAAAAGTTGATGTGGGGATGTCCTCTTATGTGAGAATCTCAGATTATTATTATTATTTTACACAATTCACAAATAACAACAACTGAAAACACAGATGATGCTGTTTGTTGTTTTAAAAAGAGAAAAACACATTTTCACTGCTCTTTCTGAAAAGTTTCAGCGTGGACAGCTGAGTTCCAGCGGATCCACCTGCTGAGCATCTGTCTGGTATCCATGACAACATGGCGTGCAGAAGCCGGCGGAGACGTAAGCGTCCTCTCGTCCCGCCTCAGTCCTCGGGTCTAGTCGTGCCGGTACGACCTCCTCTCCGGGAGCCTCTCGCTGGTCGAGGCCAGAATCGAACTGTTGAGCTGGATCTTGTTGCCGTCGATGAAGTCCTTGGACGAGCCCTCGGGTGATGTCCTCACGGCGCTGGAGAAGGACATGCTGACCTGCATCTTCAGCAGCTTCAGCAGTTTCCTTTTGTAGCCTTTGCAGGCAAAGAAGTAGATGAATGGATCCAAGCAGGAGTTCAGGTTCATCAGACACACCGTGATGTGCAGCGAGACCTGGAAGGCTGTGAGGTGGCTGCAGTCCGGGCTGGAGACCAGCTTACGGATCATGTACTGCAGGATGTCGATGTGATAGGGGCTGAAGCAGACCACAAACACCAGAGAGACGCAGCAGATCACGCCGATGGCCTTGCGACTGCGGCCAGACCTTTCTGTCAGGTGGTTGGTCTTGGCTGTGAGGTGGAGCTTGGAGCACAGGACGGAGTAACACACCAGGATGGTTATGACGGGGATGACGTAACCCAGCATGACAGCGCCGATCAGGATGCTGGCAATATGATCCACCTTTTCAAAGTTGGGGTATTCCATACAGGTGACGAAGCCTCCAGGTTCCTTGTGGGTCATCGGCATGCCGACGAGGGGCAGCGTCTGCGCCAGGACCAGCACCCACACACCCACACAAATGTAGCGCACGTTACTGACTTTCCTGAGTCGGGCAAAGCGCAAAGGCAAGACCACGGCCACGAAGCGGTCCACGCTGAGGCAGGTCATGAAGTTGACCCCGGCGTAGGTGTTGATGTAGAAGATCAGGCCGGAGATCTTACACACGGCCTCGCCCATGGGCCAGTGGAAGCCCATGGCGTAGTAGACTATCCTGACGGGCAGCGAGAGCGTGAAGAGGATGTCCGAGATGACCAGGTTGAGGGAGTACAAGGTGGTGGAGTTGATCTTCTTCACGTTGGGACGGATGACGTGCAGGGCGAGGCAGTTGCCTAGCAACCCCACCAGAAACACCAGGCAGTAGAACAGAGGCATGAGGACCCGGGCGTAGTCGCGATGGTCGTACAGGGTGCCACAAGTCGTCTCGTTCGACTCGTTTCTGGAGGACATGGGGGCGTGGGCCATCTTGGTGTTTTACAACCCAGTAACTGTAAAGTGGAAATAAAAGAAAAACCTTGGTTAAGCACATGAGTGGGTTTTATTTTCATATTCTACATGTTTCAGGAAATAAGAGAATTTGATACGGCTACATGGTGAAATGAAAGCTGTCCTGAAGAAACCTTGCACAAGAACACATGCAAGCTTACAAATATCACACCTTTCTTTCAAAAAGGAAGTAAAAGAAAAAACAGTCTTTCTCATTACTCCTTTTCTGAAAACCTGTGATGGCCAAAGCAGGGAGTCGTAAACCGTTTAGAAGTTCCCTCTTTAACCGTGTGCAGATAACGTCATCCAAAATCAATCATCATCACAATTAAAAACAGAAGAAAATCAAACAATCCCACCTGAAAATGTAATCTTAAATAAGACTTTTCTTTGAAGGCAGTGAAGTCTAAGCAGATCTAGGAACTGTTTCTGATGCTTCGAAGCTGTTTAACCCTGTAAAATGTAAGTTCATTAGTTTCACCGGGATGAAACAAACTCAATAAAGTGTTTTTTCTGTCCGGCGAGTCCGGCTTCAGCGGGCTCATTGTTTGGTGTGCAGAGCCATCTCGTGGCTCTTTGTGAGTAAAATGTCTCTCAAACAAAAAACTGGAGCTGAACTTTTACTTTGGTTTTACCTGCCGGGGAATCCCAATCATCAGCAAAAATCTTGGAGTCAAACTAAAACTGATCAACGGAAAAGTCCAACGTTGTCAGAAGGCAGAAAGTGCTTCTGCTCTTCTAGTTCAGGTCATTTTAAAAGTTTAGAGAGTTTTAACATCACATTATGTGGATTTGGCTGATTTTGGTTAAAGGAGGACATTAGAAGACGTGCACCATGAAAACACCCGTCCGTGACTGAACTGAAGCGGTTTAACTCGCTGAAGTGAGGCGAAGCAACGCCACAACGTTGCAGCGATTCTGAATGCAGCTGCAGCAGAAAGCCGGTGGTAAGCCATGGCCTTGAGTGGGAGGAAGTCCACTTCCCCACGGGACTCGGGCTCCGAGTGAAGCCGCTGGAAAGTTGCATTGTTCCACTCAAACTGGGTTTAATGTGCTCTGGTTGTGTGCTTCTGCACACCACACTGAGGACACACACTTCCTGCCCATTAACGCTGAAGTGGAGCTGCAGGTGGGGCCGGCACACAAAGATACTGTTTCAGAGGAATTCAGAGAATACAATAACCGTCAACGGTCTCAAAAGTGGGGTCGCTGGGAACACGAGGGATCCACTAGATCACGTGCACTTTTAGCTCAGAAAGATCCCAACGTGTTTCAAAAAACAAGCTGAAGAAACCACAAGAGGACAGATCTTCTGAAGGTGTCATGAGACGCCGTCCGTGCACTTTCAGAGATCACGCTCCTGTAGGAGCAGGAGGCCCACCTCAAAATATCAGGTTCTGATGGTACCAGACTCTGCAGACAACCCGTTACTACAAAGCCATGAGGTCAGGGGACCCCGTCCTAGTTTTACTACTTCAAGGACAAATACACAATCAAATGCAGCTACGTTAAAAAAAAAAAAACAGCTTGGAAAACACACACTTACCCTTCGAATGGAAAACACTCTCCTACAGGTCCGATTGAAGCCACATTGATCCAGAAGACTTGGCGATGCTCGTCAACACTCACTGCTTCAGAAGTTGTGGCGCAACACAACAACCACGTTAGTTTGAAAACAGCATGACGTTCAAAAATCAGTATCACCATCTGCTGCCAGTCACCATAGTGACAAAATATCCTGTCGTAGCGCGCTTTCCCTCCCTCTCTTCCTCTGTGTGTGTGTGTGTGTGTGTGTGTATGTATATGTGTGTGTGTGTGTGTATATGTGTGTGTGTGTGTGTGTGTATGTATATATATGTATGTGTGTGTGTATGTATATATGTATGTGTGTGTGTGTGTGTGTATCTGTGTATGTGTGTGTGTGTGTGTCTGTGGGTGTGTGTATATGTGTGTGTGTGTATCTGTGT
>JAOWBL010000014.1:3453862-3487682 GCA_028564865.1 Zenarchopterus dispar | reverse complement strand
GCCTCGTGCACTGTTCCAGGCTCGTGCACTGTTCTCAGTCACAGTCCGACCTGGTCCTCGTGCACTGTTCCAGGCTCTTGCACTGTTCCAGCCTCGTGCACTGTTCCAGGCTCGTGCACTGTTCCAGCCTCGTGCACTGTTCCAGCCTTGTGCACTGTTCCAGCCTCGTGCACTGTTCCAGCCTCGTGCACTGTTCCAGCCTCGTGCACTGTTCTCAGTCACAGCCCGTCCTGGTCCTGGTCTGGGTTTGAGGACGTGGCCTCTGAAAACCGTCGTGCGGTGGCAGGTTCAGGTCGTGCGAGGCGGTGCACGTATCTGGACGTCATCTGGGCCGCGGTAGTATTGTTTTATTCTCAGGGCATGGACTAATTATTCCCACAGCTTTCTTGAGTGGGGTGCAGACTGACAGTTGCCGTCATCGGAGTGATCAGTGTGATCGTGGACTCAGCCCGGGCTTTTTGATGTATATTAACAATAATTGGTGGCGCCGCCACAGTGATGTTTAGTAAACCTTTGTGCTGTTTTCCAGGAGGATGCCCATGAGGAATTTCTCTAGGAGCTGCTTCAGAGTGGGGACAGATGGGAGGACGGCTGTCCTCTGTCCTCAGCAGACACCAGGACGTACAGTTTCTCCCTGCTGTCTGTTCTGATCAGCAGAAACACCAGCGAGCTGCTCGGAACCGTTTTCTATGAGAGAAACAAAACAACTCTGAAGGACGGTTCTGGGAGGATTAGGGAGAGATGTGTGGCGTAATTACAGAGATGAGAAAGTAGTCGTCATTAATGGGCAGGCTTGATCATTGTGTGGATTCCTGTAAAAACAAACTTATGGCCTGAATGTGCCGACAGAGGTCCGATACCTTGTGTTGGACCCAGCAGTTCTTGTTTAGATCAGTTCTAAGAACCCTTGTTGTTTTATCAGTAAAACTTTCTGCTGCTTGTAAACAACACATTCCTGCTGGAGGAGCCGCCGGGACCCAGGTTCCTGGTTCTGACCAGCGCTGTGGTCAAAGTGCAGGTCTGTGAGGTCTGCCCAGCAGTGAGGTGGCGGTGTCTGAAGGTCCAGCATCAGCTCCAGAAGGTTTGGAGTCTGCCAGGTCCTACAAGTGAAGGAGGGGCAGATGTGTGGTGACAGCGCTGCTCTCATTAAGCCCAATCAGTGTCAAAGCGTGACAAGTGGCCAACTTGAGGCTTCGCTCGTCCGTCAGCGGTTCCTCCACTCAGCCAAGACCAGCGCCGACTCGGCCACGCCAAATGTGACACCATGAACTGTGGGAGCTTCTCCCTGGTCCACAGGCCTCCTCCCATCATCTGTCTTTTCTCTTTTCATACAGTTATTTTGTGGGCATGAGGCGTCCCTGAGTCAGACACGGGTCCATCCCAGCTGCGTGGCCCGGTCCTCCGGGCCCACGGTCGTGATGTTTATTTCAGTCCACTTGAGACCAGACGGGCCGCCGCTGTGGCTCCAGAGAATCCCCGTCCATGATTACTGAGGGCTGCACTATGCTTTACTATCTCCCGTGTCCAAACTGCTCAGCATCTGACGGCTTGCTCTGAGCCATCCAGGCCGGTTTGCAATTATAGATGTGTGGCAGCTGGACACTGAAACAGATGTGCTTTGATCTATTTCTGGTGGGGAGGGGGTCGGGGTGTGGGGGGGTCATAACGGCTTAGTTGCGAGCGTGGGTCAGATCATGCGGCTCTGACAGCTCGTCTTTCACTTCACTTGACGTGCACTTCTGTTTTTCAGTGAGTATAAAGTTTAGTGGTGAGTGGGCATTCAGAGAGAGGAGCGACAGCAGCTGCCGCTGCCGTGTGTCTGTTGGCACGCTCACGCGTGTGCGTGTGTACGTGTGTGTGTGTGTGTTTAATTTGCATGTGCCAGCCACTAGCAAGCATGTGTGGAGGTGAGAACTTCTTGAATGGAAACTCAGACAACCCTGTTACTCCTAACAAAAAGGAACCATTTCAAGACCCATCTGTTCAAGCACCCGAACTCACCAAAGGGCAAAAGAGTTAGTGTTGTGGTGCGTTTTTAACACCTTGTCTCCGTTTCCCTCCTTGGACCGAAGTGCTTTGGGTGGTGAAAAATGGAAAACAAATGTACTGTTGACAGCTTTCTTATGCCCAGGGTGTGAGAGTATTTATATCTTAAAGGTGCCAACACATCCCAATTTTACTGGCTGACCATCACTGGGAGGGGGGAGGGGGGCAAGGAAGTGGGGTGGGGGGGTGGTCATTCTGGTAATCACTAGATCATTGATGACAAATTGTCTTACAACTACGTCTGCTGTGGTGGGACTGAGTTCAGAAGAGTTTATTTTCATAAAAGTGGGAGATGTTGTGGTGAGGTGTGGGCGGGAGTTAGACTGAGTTAGTACCCCGAGGTCCATAACTCAGTAGGAACATGCTTGAACCCAGACGTTGGAGCTGTGCGGGCCTCATTCAGCTATCAAGTCACTTGTCTGGATTAAAAATTCACTGACCACTCGTGTGGTGTGTAGTGCTCGAGTTGTGCACGCTCGTGCTAACTCGTCAGTTGTGAGCACTTTTCACAGCAGCAGCAACGCCTTGGGCAAAAGGGATTTGATAGTAACATAAAGACTGACGGGAGAAGGGTAATAACTCCACAACCAGAATGAATAATGAATGAGCTGGTGTGACTCAGTAAATCAGAGGGGATGAGCAGCGTCGGCGTGGAAATGAGCCGACGGGTTCTCGCCACTGGCTTCCACGGGTAAATAACAGCGCCCTGTCTTAAACAGCGTCTGCTGCTGTAGCACGTGCACGTATCACTGTCCACTGTCCCGTCACAGGCAGAGCACAGAGGGACCCGTTGACTCTGCCCTCAGGTGAACTCTACGTGCACGCCCGAGTGTCACGCTGCTATTCTGTGTGTTTGTTCGTTTTTTTTCTGACAGGTGAGAAGATCCATTCATGAGGAGGGGGAGGGGCCCAAACTACCATCCTCAACAAATTAATCCAACTTCACACCCTGGTGATGTCCGTCACACCTTCTGACTTCCAACACTTCCTGGGGAGAAGATTCTCTGAGATGTTTAAGAATAACAACTGTTTAAAAGATCTCCATGATAAATAGATTTATTCACAACCACAGAAACCCAAAACCTCAATGCCTCAATCAAGTACCCAAGAAGTCAATATTGTGAGAGCTGGCTGGTTCTGCTCATTAATTTAGTTAAATGAAGTGAGAGAGGGAGAAGCAGAGTGAACCCAACAGGAAAAAAAGCTCTTAAAACAATTTCCTGGGATTTGGCTGGCGTGCCAGGAAGTCGAAGGTCAGTTATATTCTGTCTTTCACCGCCCGGTTCTGTTCCACATCCCTCAGTCTGACTTCATGTCCACGCTTGTTTTTCTCAGATTGGGTTTTTGTTTCTTCATTGCCTTGCTCTTCTCCTGTCTGCCGGTTTGGTTGATGATTGCTGGGTCAGCAGTTTGGTGGAGCTTTGGGTCAGGGGCCTCAGTCTGGTCCTGTCCACCAGCTCGGGGCCGTGAAAGCTAATGCCTCCTGACACTCTCAGCTCCATCACTCCTGGCAGCATCATTTTAGTAATGCAGAAGTCATCGGGGCCTCCGATTGCGTGAGGGCTCTCATCTGGAAACCCAAACAAGCTTCAGCTCACTGAAATCCTCTTGATGAATCCAAAACTTAATGAATGGATTAAGCTGCTATCGTTATTTTAGATTATGGAGATCTTTCTTAGCAATGTTAGACTTCTCTCCACAAAAGAAAAGAACTGATTTGCTTTCAGTTCAGGGATGAGAACATCTTCTCCTTGTTAACCTCCGTGCACATACACTACTGCACGAGATGAGGCCTTGTTGCGATTCTAGTTCAAAGGCCAAAGTTTAATCTGTTTGCAAGGCCTCTTTAACTGGTGCGCTGGTCTTTTCCAAGCACACTCCACTTCCTTTATGGGCACTCAGCTGAATTGTTGCTTAACCTGCGCAGTGACCCTGCCATTTGCTATCTGTGCTTCTCTGCTCCAGATCCACGGCTACACCGTTCCCCTCGTGGGGAAGGTTTTTTCCTCTGCGTCGAGCGCAGCCTCTCACTTGCGAAGGGAAATCCATGAATCTCGTGTTAGGGCACAGAAAAAAAGTCAGCACCAGTGCTTACTCATCTGTTAAAAACAGAGTGATCTGCAAAGTTTGTATGAGAGGGTTTTTGACGGTGCCCTGCTGCTTTGTCAGTGCAGCACATGCTGCAGGCACTGGCATCCCCTATTGCCTTCCAGGTCATTGGCCAGGCTCAGCGGGTGGTGGGCTTCTAGCCCCATGAAACGTCCCTGATTCACAGCTGGATCTGTAACAAGGTATCATAGCAAATGAGTCGGTAAAACATCACTGGTCTGAAGAGCATGAAAAATCGTCATGATATCATTTGTAATTTGTGGACTGCAGTTAGACGCAGGATGAGAGGGAGAGATCTGGTGATGAGGGCTTTTTATTCCTCTCCACCATTTGTACCAGCCTCCCCTCCCACCCCACTCTCTCCCCACCACCTCATAGCCTGACCCCCAAACAGATGCCTGAGGGGGGAGATCCAAACTAATGTAAAGAGGCAATAATTAAACATCTCGTGATTCTCGGCCAAGTGGCTTATAGGTGTCGCGCTCTTAACATGAGCGCTTCGTGACACATTGTCCAGATCTGGAATGTGTTTTTTGCTCCTCATTACACATGACTCATGAGTGGTCGTGATGTGTCAGATTGGGCTCGTCCTGGTGTGCTGTGGTGATGGTGGTGATGTTTGAAAAGGTTGTCCAGGGGAAATTAGACGGAGTTAGTCAGATGTTGCCACATCTCCAGAGAGCGTGGTTGTGGAGCTTCTATTTCCAGCACAACCACACCTTTAATGTTTTTCTTTCAGATTATTGAGGACAACAGTACCAGCACTCTATGAACAGTCATAGAGAAAATAAAATCATACTTACATTAGGTATTTTTGAAAATTAGCAATAATGTGCAAGCATTTAGAAATGAAATGTCTGAAGAAATTAAATGTTTTTTGTTGTTTTTGTTGTGTCTTTGCAAAACTGTCTAACTGCTGCTAGTCATTACAGAGATCATTACTGAGATTAAATCAATTATTAAATATTACATTTTAAATAATATTGTCTAATTAAAAGCAAAATTACTCTCATACCATCAAATGTTTAACTGTGTATTATGCAATAAGTTAGCTGGATAAACCCTTATGATCTTTAACCTTTCCATGTTTGGAGTGCAGTTTGCTGTGAGGCTGTGTGCAGGTTTGATGGATGCAAAGAATGGACAAACATCAGCTCCCTCTAAAACCACAATGGAGACCTTGGATCTAAATGTCATGGTTTCATAACGGATACACTGACATTTGTGTGATGGGATTTAGCCATGGGTTAATACAGCCATTGCTGGCAAACTGCATTGATGCCCATCTCACTTGTGCTGTGAAGTCTATCTCACCAGTTTTGGTGCCTTCACAGAGGTTTCTTTAAAAGGGATGAATTGGTTTCTATGCTGGTTTAAACCAATTATTTTATCAGGAGAAAAACCTGTTTGATATGTAGGTTTGTTTTATATGATGTTAATGTGCCTCAGGAGCTGTTCAGATCATGTTTTTGGGGGGAGTGTTGGGTTGGGGGTGGGGACTGCTGGGGAAGGCAGGAGATCAGCATCAAAATCAGAGGCATGTAAATCTAATCAATTATACAGTTTTTCAGATAAAATGTTGGTAAATCAAAACACATTTTCCAAAAGTCACAGTATAATGAGAAATTTAAATTGGAAACAGAAACCATTTGTTTATTATAAATGCCAGGGTGAGGTGGTGTCTTGCCATCCATAAATTTTGTTATCCTTTCATATTCCTTTTATCTCTGACTACAGCTTTGGCACTCGTTCAAGATTTTAATGAACCCAGACTTCTGAGGCATCAAGGCCTAGTGATGCATTGTCCATTTGGATGGGGGAGAGGGAGACAAAAGCAAAATGCCTTCTCCTTTGACATAATATTTTATATTCTGTTGCCTTACAGGGAGGTCATTAGGTGAATGCAACATTCGACAACATTACAGACTGACGAAAATAAACACGTACTCAGCATACATCCCAAATTAACTGCCAGACTGACGAGCTTGTGAACACGTTTCTGGGTGTGTGTGTGTGTGTGTGTGTAAAGGGTGACATGAATCAAAAAATAATTTTCTGTGCTTCACAAGGAACCCAAAGCCCCCCTCCACCCCCCACCACCCTGATGCAGGCCGGTGTCGGCTGCTTTCTTGGGCTCAGAGGTTCCTAGGGGAGACCAGAATGGAAGTTAAGCATCTTGCTGTGATCCAAAGAAACTGTGCCAAATGCTATCAAAACTGGATTAGTAGACAACAATTGCGTTCGATGAACAGAAGGGGAGGGAAAGAAGTAGTTTCCAAGTAACCCAGGGGTGGAATTTTCCTACTCCATTGCGTTTTTGATCTCAAGCGAGAACAAATTCACTCTGTGGTTTAGTGATAGAATCTATATTATTAAAAAACAAGTTTTCCTACATATTCTCTCAAATTTAGTTTAAAAAAGGGAAAAAACTAATTTAGAAATCAACACAGAACTTGGGGTTAGTGTGTATTTTTTCAAATATTTTTGCCAATTTAAAAATATAAACAATACTACACCCCACCGATGGTACACAAGCGTTTTGGCTTCTTATCACGTGACAGTGCAGTATTTAAATTAATTGGACTTCATAATATCTGTAAAGGGTTTTTTTTATAATTACAATGAGAGATAAAAGAATGTAAAACAAGTTTTAAATGTGTGCCACCAGCTGCCGCATTTGTCTTTAAGTTTCCTGCACGAGAAAATGGCAATCAAGAAGAAAGTCTTTTTGTTTCATGAATCCCACTGGCATGGCTTTCTTTCTTTTTTTAAAAAAATTATTCTTTTTATTTAAATGATTTTTACTGACTATAATTCTTCTCGAGGTTTTTTGTTTTACGCCCTTTATAAAGAACAGTAAGTCAGTCCACGCCACGTTCAGACACAGAAAACACACCCCGATGATGATGACATTTGGTACAAATCCCCTGCAGACTAAATCGTGACAAATACTGCGTGTCATTTGTGCACCAGACGTGGACCTGGCGGATGGTCGTGGCAGTAATTGACCACTGCTGTGACAGACAACTCCTACGGTCACGCGCCTTGTGCACAGATCTCTCTGCTTTTACTGCTTCGGCTAGGAATACTGAATGCTCTTCTGCCTCAGTGGCCAGGACATCAGTATGAAGACAGGAAACAAAAATGATCATATTTTGAGTGACTGTTGTCATCCTGACCGTTTTAATCATCATGTCCAGAAGACTTCTGCCTGTCCTCCATCTCTGGGTTTTCCTCAGCACCACCACTCACCTGCCGCTTTGCTGTTTACCTTCCCATGTGGCCTTCTAGACCCGCCCCTAATCCGGCTGCGGCCAATAGCGTGACTCGCCTGTCACGTGGGTCGGACTCATGAAGCCAATCACGGCTGTCTCTTTCACTCGTCCCCGGAAACATGGCGGCGCACATCAGCGGAGCTGGGAGGCGACTTGCTGCTCAGTAAGTTTGGTTTTCCTCCTCCGCTCACTTTGTTTTTCTCTTTTTACTCGCAGCAAACTCACCCAGGAAAATTCAAAGGTGATAATATCGATCCCTGCGTTTCCATGAGCGCCAGGGCAGCGACTGTCGATCAAATGTCCTTTTAAATGTTTGGCTAAGCCGCTGAAGAGAAGACTCATCCAGAAAACCAAGTTCAGGTTCATGTCAGTGTCGTTTCCAGGAGTTCCGACGTTTCCACTTCTGTGCTGATGACTTTCAAACGTCTTCTTTATGTGTGTGTGAGCGACACAGATCAGATGATCATAGTGGTATAATATTATTATTTTTATACCATGTCAGGTGTTACAGATGTTTCAGTACTTTTTTTTCTTTTTTGACACTGATTCTGAGACCTTGAGTTTGGGTGTCAGCTGACACTGAGTTCTGTTCTGATAATACAGTCTATTATTATTAATATTATCAGCAGTAGTAATGGTAATATAGCAGAAGTTCATTTTTGAAGGTAAATCAGTGATATCCAACATGTTCAGCCACCAGCAGGAGCTGCTCCTTCATGACACTGACTCTGACAGTTTTGTCCATCATCGTTCTGGTTTCTGATTTTCTCTGAGGAATCTCTCTCATTTCTCAACTCCAAGGTTTGCGGCTGCGGTTTGTTTCTCTTTGAGCAGTTTGAGTATTAATGTGTAAACGCTATAAACCAAAAACACACTATAATTAATATGAAGTTTGTCAGCCTGCAGCTTATTTCTCTAGTCAGGGTAGTTGCATCACCTCGTCCATCGCTCTTCTGGGTTAGGATTAGGATTAGGATTAGGGTTAACCCTAACCCTCTTCTGGACCGATGGGACGGTGTAACTCTGGATCACAAACACCACATAGCACTTTTGCTGTTTAGCTCCACTACTTTGCGTTCGTCTATCTCTACCACATCTACAGGATGTACCTTGTGACATGGAAACCACTCATCAGTGCATCAGTTGGAGTTAAATACCTTGTCTGTTAAAATAATTTTAGCTACAGTATTTTGAAATGGGAGGCTTGTTGTGATTTGTTTAGTTAAATCCAGGTCACCTTTTTTTTCTTTTCATTTTAGTGACTAGACTAGTAAAGGAAACTGACAAAAGAATAAGACTTTATATGTGGCAGCATTTATTGGTGTCAAGATTAAAAAAAGAGAGATCATATTTGTTCCAGTTAGGCTGATCATGTTTTTCCAGCAGTAATCAAAAACAAGTCGAAGATAAATTATTCAGATGACTACACTCAGCTAACCCAGCAACAGAGACGGGTCTCTACGACCTTCAGCTATAAACTGTCTGGATGATTAATAATAATAATAACACATTTGTAGAAATAACTCCGTCTCAAAGGAATACTCTGTAACGCGAGCGCTCCGGACCAAACGGAGGCAGTATTTCTTGAGGAAGTTCACGCCTCCATCTCTGACATAAGATACAAGAACTTCCTTCCCACGTTCGGATCAAGCTGGGCTGAGGTTGTAAATGTTCCTAGACAGACGATCCATGATGTCATCCGTAGGTGTTGTGAATATTTTTGATGTTGAAGAACATTACCGTGACACGGTTATATAACTAGCATTATAACTTTAGGTTAATGTTAGCATATATTAGGAATGATAGTTTAACGTATTTACCAGTCTAGAGGAAATGTTGCCAGTTCTTAAATGAAGTATAGTGCAGAATTTCGGGCTAACCGTCTGTTGCCTATTTAAAAAAAAAAAATTGATTTATTTTTTTGAATTGTCCCGCCCTTTTTGATTGCAGACATGATTTTTGACAGGAGAGGGCGCTGTTAGTGCTCAGGCAGCTTGTTTGGTCTGAGCTTCAACCACATCGTTCAGGAGTCCCACGCTTCACCGTCGGACATCGACTCAGTCACCAACTGGTCTCCACACCACAGTCTACCAAAAAATTCTGTAATATTCTGACTGATGACCTCCGCAGGTCTGAGGATGAGAGCTCACGGACGCCCTCGGCTTGTCATCAACAAATCCACACAACAGCTGCCACTGGGCAGCAACTTGTTTTTGAAAACCAAAATCATCCCACACCGTGGATGTACCGTTCCTGTTCCGGACTAAAATCTCAGCTGATCCAGTTCCTGACGGCTCCGTCCAGCCAGACACCATTGTGCGCCAGATTAAAGGGTACCGTGAAAAGTTGATGGAGCTGACTGCTCCGCCCACTCTTGCGTCACCTGACCACATTGTAACCCCTCACGTTGTGATCTCACAACCCTGCTTTCTGATTGTAAATGTAAATCATTGTTCAGCCCTCCGCATGACCACCCGGACTACCCCTGCCATGACTTCCTGGGTAAACTCCCATGGTGACTGCCTCAGTAGTTAGTACAAACTAAGTGGCTTTTAAACAGCTTAAAATATTAACTTGACTAATTATTTCAAAATTCCTGCAAAACGTGCAGTCCAACAGCTGGGTGCAGACGTCCACCAGAGATGACATGACGCTCTCTTAGCACAGTGAGATATACATCATCTTGTAATCTGCTGTTTTGATTTTAACACGTCTAACTTCATGAAGCTTCAGCATTAAATCACAAATATTATACAGCCCCGGTCGCATATTAGTCTTGAGACAATAAAGTCATAAAGTGAGAGACTGGAAGCACATGTGCCTTCCCAAGTCTCATAAGAAGACTGATGAGAAACTTCAAACTGCTACAGTTGTTGGTTACAAACAGGAAGTGTGTAAAATAATCCAGTTACGTGTCTGTAGCGTTCAGCAAAGTTGTGACATGTGGGTCTAATTCAAGGCGCATGAATTTCCAGAGGCAAAGAGCTGCCAATCCTGCCAGATGAGAGTGAGAAGTGACTGTCATGCCAGTGTTTTTTTTTTTTTTCTTTTTAATGCCGCTCTCCCCTTCTCATAACGGATGAAGCTAATTCCATATTTCAGTTAGGTTTCCTTCCATATATTTTCACTTGTATAGAAGCGATGTATAACATGACTGAAGTGTGTTTCTAAGAAGCGGTCTTTTAAAGGTTAACTTTGGCCCCGTCAGACGGCTGGAGCTACCAGAGAAATGTGGGCTTGTTTTATGGACAGCCTAGAGCTCTCGCCTCAGCACTGGCGGCAGACTGCTCTTTGTCACAAACACCCTCGTGTCAAAGATGCAACAGCATCCTGGAGGAAGCATTGGCTGCTGCTATGAAGTCGACAAGTGATGAAAGTAGCCTAGAGGTTGTCAATTAAGAAAGCCGAGGCCTGGACCTTATAAGTTAATGGGCAGTTTCCCCTCTCAGGGCCTGCCAGGGCTTTATAGCACAGCTTATAAAAACCCCAAGTGTATTGCGCCCTATAACGTTTTCAATTAAGAGAAGGCATAAAGCGGTGCAGACACTTGGCAGTGGAATAGTGGCATTTGGCGTAAACTGAGGGGAATTTTCAATTGCCCCAGTTGTTTTAAGCAGCAGCTACTGTGCAGAATTTTATTTTGATGGTACTCCATGCTGACTGGAGACATTAAGGACTTCCTGGTGTCTTCCCATTTCCAGTCCTTCTAGCTTGGTCATATGGATGCACAGCCGGAAGTTTAGAGCCCTTTCATGTCAGTTTGTCAAAGATATTAGATACAAGACTAGTTTTACTGTGCATGTGTAATGTTATTAACCCTTTAATATTGGCTCAGTGTCATTTGAAATGCATCGGCAGTATTTCCTCCAGTCTTCTTACATGTGTGATATTACAGGAATGAACATGCAATAGCATTAAGGAAAATGAATTGTAACTGAAAATATTTCAGATTATTAGCAACCAAACACAAGAAAACCCTTGTTGCACAATAAGAATCCTGAACGCCGAACAAAAATCCGTCTCCTCATCTGTTGTCCTCGCTGAGCCTTCTTTGGCTTCCGGTAGAAAAATAAATGAGTGGTGAGTAAACACTGGAGTGTTGACACCTCATTTCCTCATTGATTAGTGGTGGAAGCTGAGCTTAAGGTGTGTGGTCATAATCCATTCAAGCAAGAAAACAACCACTGTGACTGTGGAGCCAAATTCACCAGCTGTGGGTGGGTGAGCCGCTCGTCCCGGGGACCTCAAACTCCACGCTCCCTAAACTGTGCCTTCAAAGCGACATTTCTTCTTGTATACCTAAGATGGTTTTGAGCAAAGCTATCAATAAATGGCCCTGTTACCTGCTGTTGACCCAGCTAATCTTGCCTTTGAAACGTGTTACCGAGCATTAAGTTAACACATGTTGGTGTGTGAAAACAAAGCTGTGGCGACTGGCGTGGGAACCAGCTGAGTAAACAGGAGTCGGAGATGGCAGCGAAGAAAGGCCCACACTTGTCCCAGCTCCGACTACGGCGATCCAGAAGGCCGCCAGATGGATATGTTAACCTATATCCCTTCAGGAGAAGAAGAAAGGAGGGAAAACCTGAAAGGAGTGAGTCGGCTCTGAAGGGACGGCTTTGATCAACGGCACATCTTCAGCTTCGGTGTAGGACTTGTAATGACCCCAGAGAGCACACGGAGCTGCATCTGTATAAACACGGCCAGGGAGGGATGTGTGAACAATGCAACAAAAGAATTCTGTTCTCCAAACATGGGCTGGATTTGGCTAACGGGTGGTTTATGTGGTTAAGGACTTGAGCAGAGCGGTCGGATCGAGTGAGAAACTTGGGAAATTTTGTCTGTTTTCAAAAGCAACACAAGTGGGAAACTTATCTTCTTGCTTACAGATGTGTGCTGATGTAAGTGCTGGGATTAAGGTATCATTTTTAGGAATAGTCAAACATATGGTAACTGGTAAAATTCCTGAAAAAGCGTTTGTGCTTGATTTTAAATCTATTTCTGCTGCAAATTAGCCCAAGCCAAATGGCATGATTTGGTTGCAGTTAAAGTTGTGTGTGGGCAGGATATTGGTTCCAGGTTTGGAGTTTGGAGATGCGTTTCTGTTAAGAGGACACCTTCTCTTGTTTGTGAATGAATACAGACTCTTCCTTTTGTTTGTTTGGTTTAACTCGGGTGTGTAGGAGTACATATGGTTTCCAGGATTTGGTAATAACAGAGAATAAGGGATCTTGTCCATTCCCTGTTTTTCTCTGCAACAGTGATGTTTTGGTCTTCTCACAGCAGTGAGGTTGGCTCATTGCCATGGCGATGCTTGGGTAGTTCCAGGGTGATGAGGTGTAATTTAGCCAGCATTTCCTGTCTGATATACAGCACGCTAATGAGTAAGAGGCCCACTTTTATAGCGGAGCATTTGTTAACCAGGCCCAGCAGGGAGATGTTGTACATGTGGGTTGTTTGTATGTACTTGTGTGTGGTGGTTTTTTATTTTTTTGGTCCTTCCCTGTCCCATTCTGCCTGAAGCATGTTAAGTGTTAATCTATAGGTGAGGTTTTATGTGGTAGTCCAGTAACAGCAGGGCTGCAGTTTTCACTTTGACCTCTTGGGGTCAGTGTTGATAGTTTGTCATGAGATGAGCCCTGAAAAGACAGTTTAGGACTTTGGTTTTTAATTTCTCACCTTAAAACCTTGTTTGTGTTATCAGTCATTGTTCCTCATGAAAACAGGTTGTTTTTATTTTTTATTTTTTTTAGGAAAAGAAACATGAAAGAAAAGTGAGAAAGTTTAGAAATGAGTTCTTTAATGCCATTTAATATTTTTAAAAAATGAGTCTGGTGAGTTGTTTTTAGCATAAAATGATAAGATGACAGTTTTAATCCAAACCATTAATTCATTTGGAGCTTTCATTAATTGAACAACCAAACATTTGCTGTGATTAGTTGATCATGTATTTTTTCCACCTCACATTGCTGCATTATAAATGAAATAAGTTATTATCAGTGATTGTTGGTTACTTGTAAGCCCATACTAAGAACAGGGATCAGCTGATTTTGATTTTCAGACTTGATGATCAGTGAGTAATCTCTTGAGCTGAGGACTGCTTAGAGCCGAGTATTTGCATAGTGTCCAGTAGCAGTTGCTGTGTAATCAATACTATCAGAAACAGCATTTGTAGCTGTTTTATTTGACGCCGGGAGTCCAGCGTTTCTGATCCGAGACTCTTTGGGGTGTGTGGCTCTATTTCTGTCTCATGTGGCTGGGAAGCAGAAGAGAATCAGTGAACTTGTTTTTGCTGAATTTGGTGTGGGACTTGTAGCTGGCAGCAAGCGTGGCTGCAGCCGTGCAGCCTCCCGTTAGCGCTGCGTTTCATTAGAACCAGGTTTCAGTGGTAGCACACACATTCAAACAGCAGGGCCATCTCCCCGCCATCAAAGCAGCTTTTAAACAAAGGACTGTCTCTGCGTCCGTCCTCCCGCCGGTGTCTGCTAATGAAGCATGCTGCACACATTTGAACGCTGATACTCTCCTCTCCCTGTCATTCGCTGACACTCTCAAGCCTTTAATTTCCAATTGCATTTCTCTCTTCCTCGCTCTGCCTCTCTCTGCCATTCATGGTGTTTGTTTGGCTGCTGGGTTTTGTTTGTTTATTGTTTCCAGATGGCAGACACAGACTTCATTTGTGTAGCTTTCAAGTTTCCCAGAGAGCTTTTTACTGCCTTGGCTCAAGCGCTTATCCTGCTTCCTCTAGCCAGGCTTTATGATGGGCCCTTTTAAACGTAGCAACTGGAAACAACTGTCACTATCAGTCTGCGTCAAGGAGAGCAGGAGAAAGCCTGGAGAAAGTGTCTCTTTTTGGGAGCGCTCGCCATCTGAACATCGTCATTACTGACAGAACCGGCCATGTTCAGATGTTTTCTTTCCCCCCCCTTAGGCTGAACTTTACAGGCTTCGTGTTTGCTACTTAGCATTTCAACGGTGTGAACAGCAAGTCTCCAAAACTAGTTCCTTGTTGACATGACTTCTGCAGCCTTTTTTTTTTTCTCAGGACTTGGCTGAGTTTTTTTTTTTTTTTTTTCTGGGCATCATTAAGCTCTGTGACATCACTTATTTACAGGAACCCAGGACGGCAACTTGCCCAGTAAATGTGGGGGAGGACCAGTGCATGTCTTTACTCATCGGATGCGGTTTTAGGATGAGGCAGTAATCAAAGCTCTCAGCTATATAAAAGCCCCCCTTTCTCCTTAAGGAGGCCTTTTCTCCTGACTGCTGCTGAATAAGTGATTATGCTGGCATTTATACCTGTCTGATCTCATGTCTAACGGTGATTTTTTTTTTTTTTGATGGCTCATAGACCCCGTCAGGGCACTGAAATCATTGAAATAACCCTGCTGAACTAGACCCTTTTAAAAGAAACGTAAAACTGTTTGCCTTCATATTTCTGTGAGATATGAAGAAATCAATATTTTCTCAGGTGCAGAAAAAGGCATCATTGAAGGCTGATTGGAGGCCTGCTGTGTCACTGTTTGGCTCTTCATAGACCGAACGTCGTGGCATGCACCACTGCTATCCCACAATAATTGTGTCTTATTGGGTATGGCATCTATAAGCTGTGCCACAATGTTGGTAATCGGGCCATAAATATATGCGCCACAGTCATGGCGGTGACCTATTTGTGACCCTGCACAAGAGGATCTGAGTAGAAGTGTGAGGGGATCGGACTTTAATGTTCCCATAATCACTGGTGTTTGTGTTTTACCACCACTGAGCGCCTGGCTGGTCGGCTAATCTCATCAGGGTTTGGGCTCTGGTGCTGGGGTGAGGCAGAGGACAGCCTAGCATGACCCATATCTCTGTGCCAGGACAGTTACAACACTGCAGCTCTCCCGTGCACCTCCATCTAAGTTTACTACGAGGCCCGCTGCCAGGGTATTTACTACTGAACTGTCTGGCACAACAAGATAATGCCCGCATTTCCTCTAAGAACACAACATCCTCACGTAGTAGACTCCATTCATCACCAGCACGCCACGCTCTTCTAAGTAAGGACATAATTACTGAAAAGAAGTTTATATTTAAACAACACTCAAAAACAAACTCAACTTTTTTAAATTTCTTTTTTGAAAATGTGCTTGTTGGTACATGGACAGCCTTCCTTCATGGTTCATCGGGTGAGTTAAGCACTTGTATAAAAGCGCAGAAAGATTTGCTAGGGCTAAATAATTAATTAAAATTCAAATCAAATGAAATAAATATATTTATTTCACTTGAAATAAAACAGGAAATTTTGTAGGCAAACATTTTGCAGCACGCCTGACAAAGGCTTAGATACTGTATCAGCTGACCAGTTTCTGAGGGTCTTCTCTGGTTTTACAGTTTTGGCTGCTAAATGAGGATTATCGTCCTTCTCATGGACTTGTCACACCAGGAAATCAGACATGTCCCAAGTCCAGACACCTGGAATGAGGGCAAGCCCAGACTTCAAGTGTGATGAAAGATGAAACATCACTAAGAAATGAAACGTAGAGCACACAAAGGTCCAGGGCTGCAGTCCAACTGCCATGAGAAGATGAACCACCAAGAAACGTTGTCAATGTTTGAAGAAGCACCGTGAGCCGCCGTGCAACAGCTGTCGAGTCCCGCCACACTGGAGACGGTGTTCCCATCACGTCGGTGAAACCAGCCGTGGTTTCAGAGACTTCTGTCATGGTAGCACTACATGAAAAACCAGCTAACCCACTCTACCCACTTCCTAAGTGAACTCAGGGGCTAAATAGGAATTTAAAAATCTCGTGTATTTTACCTTTCAAGTATTTTCTACTGAATACATGAAAAACCAAGTTAAGACCAACCTGAAAATGTTTTATGAAACAACTCATCCCTCCATCCACCCATCTTCTCCACCCACTGAATCCACCTACAGGGTCACGGGGGTCCGCTGGAGCCCCTCCCAGCTCTCTGACTCATCCATCCATCCACCCATCTTCTCCACCCACTGAATCCACCTACAGGGTCACGGGGGTCCGCTGGAGCCCCTCCCAGCTCTCTGACTCAACTGATCTTCCTAATGAACTGACTGGAGTCGTTCACTTCACCCAGAAAAACCAGCTCCACCCACCATGAAGGTGTGAGTGGGGAAACACCTGAGAGCCAAAGCTAAAGGTAGCTGGTGTTAACTGAATCTGCTGGATCGGTGACGAATGTTGGCCTGGTTTGGTCTGGCTCGGCCTGGTTCGGCGTCAGCTGGCTTTGGTTTACGGTGGGGAAGCAGCTACTGAAACTGTCGGGTTTAAGAGCGTTGTTGCTGGAAATGTTTTAGTATCTCAGGTTAGTGCCATATATCTTTTTCCTGAGTGAAGCAGCATCACTCCGGTTGGGTCTCACTTTTTACTCACTTTAGAGGACACTGTCTAACTTGTGAGCTAATTTTCTTGTTAGAAAGATTTCTTTAAAAAAAAAGTTTTGGACACCTGTGATTTGTAGTTGTATGATTCAGACTTGATGTCCAGAATCACCTTCCTTCTCCCACTCACACCTGCGTCACCTTGATGGAAGCCTCGTTCTACCAAAGACATCAGAACTGCTTCTTCACAGACTTCAGATGCTGTAACCAGACTGTGACATCATCAAACACGCTGAAGAGACTGACTCCTCATTAGTCGTATAAATGAGGCAACATTTTAATGACAAAGCTAAATGACGGACTTTAGTGTTGTCCTTTTAACGACTTTTTTTTTTCAAATACGTTTTTTTTATTTCCAGCCATCATAAAAAAAACCTGTTTTATACATTTATATCTAAGAGAAGCAACATCACTGGACCAGCTCCTCTTCATCCATGAGCAGCCTGAAAAACCTACCTTAACTCATCACCTACCCATGACACACACACACACACACACACAGGAAACACACACACACACACACACACACACACACACAGGAAACACACCAGCAGTTGGCGGTTCGGTCTCGGTGGATATTTTTTGAGCCGTTTGAATCCCCTGACATATGTGCATTTGTGGCTCTGTACATTTTTGTGTTTGGACACAAGCGTTTAATACCGCGACTTCCTTTTACACCGGGGGTGGATCGCCTTCCGGTTTTGATTTGGAGACATGTGTAATTCTAAATCATTTCATTTTATTACAGTCACAGCAGTCGAGATGCCCCAGAATACACAGTTCACAGTCTTTAATGGAGTTCAAGTGAAGCACAGTTAGTTTGAAGATGAAGAACACAATAGATGTGCACTTTAACTGGCCCTGAACTCGAGTGGATATTCAACCGTTGGAAAGGTTCCTTTTATCATTTAATCAGCAATAATAATCAAAGTAGTTTTCTTTGATATCATTTGGAAAAACCTCCTCAGATCAAATGAACCATTTAAGATTTTAAAATTCTCCCCCAGACATGGTTATTACTTGGGTCATAAAAGACTTTGTTTTTCTTCTCTCAGACTAACGCACAAATTAGAATACCTTCGTGAAGATGAGAAATAATTAGTGTTTACGACAACTTTTTATGGATGCTAAATGTGTTAACGATTTGAACTTGATCTTACCCAACAAAAGAATTTTAATCTTTTGTTCTACGTATTTGTACATATATGTTGTGTTTACGAGAAAAAAGGGAAAAAAGCTCATCAATAGCAAACAAAGGCAGCCTTTGTTCCTGGAAAAATCTAGGCTATGTGCTGCGTTTTAATCCAGTGGGTGTTCATTAGACAAACTGCATTTTGTCCATACGATATTTGACTAAATGTTCACAAGTGGCTCATTTGTTTGTGTGGCTACCAGCGAACTTATTAAGTCAGGAGATTAAAAACACAACCAGTTCAGGGATGCAGAGACATGCAAACACGAGCAACATGGTGAGTCCGTCTGTCTTTGATGTTCACTGATGGACAAAGAGACTCCCGACTATCGCAGGACTACAAATAAACTACGCTGAAAAGACAGATTCCCAAATGGTGGCCTTTTGTTCCCTGTTCAGTTTGAAATGGAGACGGCTATGAATTAGTAGTTTGTGTTTTTTCTTTTGATCAAAATGTGCCACGCGATGCCTTCTTTTTTAAATTTTTTTTTAAAAACAGGATGTTTTAAAGATGCCTCCCACATCTCAGTATTTGCAGTTGGAGCATATTTAGCATGGATGGTGAACAATGCTCTAAATCAGATGACGGAGTGGGCCAGACCACAAGCAAATTGCCATGTCTTTCTGTCCCATCTTCGCTGATGCGGTACTTCCTCGGGCTTTTGTCTTCACTTTGGGGCACAGCTGTCAGGCTAGGTGCTATCCACGCTCCCCTCCCAGAAACCTCAGGCCACGCGCCACTGCACCCCAAACACTAAATAGAAGCATTAGACACACTGTGTTAAGGGCTGCTGGTGTTTGAGCTGGGGCTTTGGGTGCTTGTCTTGTCCAATGGCCAGAGACATGTGCATTATCACAAGGACACACTCGCACGCCATACTGCAAAAGTTATTTTCTGCTCCACACCCTTCTGTTAGAAAGCAGATTTACTCAGTTGTGTTAAATGTCTCCTGCCCTTCTGCTGACCTCTGTTGTCTGTTGGCCATTGATCCCTTTCAGTTCTTTGAGTTTCCAGCTCCCAGCCGTGGATGTGTGTCATGGAAATGCTCGCAGCCCCATCCACCCATACGTAGTGTTGCAGATTTTGATTATGCACCGCTGGCATCACAACTCAGCAGGATAAAACCAAACATGAAAATGAACTTGCAGCTAAATGCTGCAACATTCAGTCTGAAGGGAGGAGGCGAAATCCAATTCCGATTTGCAGCCCCGGCGTTAAGAAACGGAGCCTAAAGGCAGCCACGGAAAACAGTGCTAATTAATGTGCAAGGCAAACAAAATGACCGTCTCCATCCATCCAGAGAGCACACACAAATGCACGTGCACTTGTCAGTTCAATAGATGTAACCCTGTGGTTGCAAGAATTTAAAAAAAAAAAGAGACTCCTTGAGTTTGCTTTTCCTTTCAAATCAAGTTGATAAAGAAGAAGAAGAAAATCAACATAATGAGCTGGAATAGTGAGTATTCCCTCAGTCACAGGAGATTTACATTGATCAGTCTGAAAATAGAAAGTTTGGAGAAGCTGCTTGCTGTGTTTGTGTAAACTCTTTTGGAGCTGAGAAATGGTGCGCACTAACTTCTCAACGCTAACTATCTTCACCACATTTGGAGTACTTTCCAGCATGAGGGCTCTGAAGAAAGAATACCTTATGTGTTTGTGTTTTATTATTTAATCATAAGCTTTTATCTGTAGCTGCAACATCTTTTAGGCAGTGTGCTATAAACTTAAGCCTGAAAGTACTTGGACATGACTTTGTGAGCAATGCAAATGGAATTGCCCCCTGATGGTTGGGAATGTACCCAGCTGGCCTTTAAAAGGTGATAATTGGAAAATACAGGATGAAGCCACAGTCAAAGTGGAGACCAAGCAAAAGAGCGAGCTGGCTAAAGCCGAACTGGAACGAGGAGGCCAGTAGAGATGGACAAATGAAACCAGAGGAAGGATCAAATACGTTTTAGTTTTTATTTTCTCTGCTGTGATGTCAGAATGCATTTATGCAACAGAAATCCACCCGTTCCTGTTAGCAGTTACTAAAGACAAATCCTGGATCAACGCTGCAGAAACGTACCTGTTATTATTTTCTTTACACAGCTTTCTCAAATAATTAATAAGAGAGGTTTTTGTATCTGTAAACATTCGTACTTTTATGATTTTTTTTTTAAATAAGTGAAATATAGCTCACAACACCACCATTTGCTTGTATGAATTCTTTTTTTTACATACAAAAACATTATGAGAAATTAGAGTATTATATTATGATTATTATTATATTATTATTATTATTATTATTATTATTATTCACAATAATAATTAATAATAATAATATTTAATAATGTTGTTAGTAGTAGTAACAAAGTTCTCTTTGCTGAGACAGTCGGTACAGATAAATCATTTTAGATTTTGTGATGTCATTTGTCGGACTGGAAGTGCACGGTTGACACCGAGGCCAAAATTTCCAGCTCTATTTTTTCCACATCCCATCCAGATCTAGAGAAAAACTCCCACCATTTTGGTCAAATCTGAGATGGATGCATCAGTCTGTTTTTTCTTTTGTTTTGTTTTGTTTTTTTGTTTGTTTATTTATTTATTTTTTTGTCTATTTTTTTTTTTTAATTCTGGTCAGATTTTATATAAATACCTCGTTAGCTTTATTGATTCTATTATCAAAGAAGTAGCTGCTGTTGGCATTTATCATCTTTAGATTTGGATTTTTATCTAAGTGTAAAAAGTGTAGAAAAATAAATCCTTTACATTATCTGTACCTTCAAATTGGTTTAAAAACAACATGAACAGAATAAATCAACTCAGGCTATGTCAAGTGCAGAAACTGTGGATTTGAGTGAAATGTAATTATTTTATTTGAATTGGTGTCGTTATTCTAGTGTCTGCCCAGTGAGATGTGCCACTGTCGGGCCCTGATGTGGATTTTGGGTCAAACAAAGAGTCTTTCTGGTGGACGACTGAGTCCTCCTTCAGCTGTTGAGTTCAGCCACAAAACAGGAAAACACTCCACTTCCCACTTTCCTTTTGAAACTAAATATTGAGGAAAAAGGACTATATTGAGTTACTGCACAAGTTCCTGCGTATTGTTGTTGTATTGGGGATCCAGTCACATCTGAAATGGTTACAGTAGAAAGGTAATGCCTCTTTATTAAACCTGACAACATTCCTTTACTTGTCAGGAAGGAAGTGGAAGGTCGGGAGGCCTGTACGTGAGCTCTTCCCTTTACAAGCCCCAATTCAAAGCATTTCTTCTCTCTGCTCTTGTGTTGGTCTAACCTAGTGTAAGCCTGTGCATCCGGTCTCCATTACTGTGCTCTATTCCAAGAGAATGTGATAGTGATAAGACTCTTTTGAAGTGAAGCTTTACTACAAGACCTTTTAAAAAAAAAAAAAATAAATAAATAAATGACCAGCTTTTTCTTTCTTTTTTTTTTCTGCTCTCTGAGCTTGGAGATTAGGTTTGAAGCTTTCTGGATGTCTTTAGAGAAGGATTCACAATCTTAACCTCTCTTTAGCATGGGACATGATGTTTAAAAAAAAAAAAAAAAAATCCATGTCATAGACGGAGCGGCTCGTCGTTAGGCTGCAGTCCAGTCTAAACAGTCTGTACTATGACACCCTTAATGCCCCGCGTCCACCAGCATTTATTTCCAGTAACAATATGCCAACACCCACTCTGCACTGCTCAGGAAACCTTTCACTGAGTCCACATGGAATATTCCTAATGACTTCCTGTACCTGGTATCTGGATTCCAGTCATGGACCAGTTGGACTGAACGCCACTGACCTTTGACCTTTGTCTTTTGTTTTGTTCAGAGTTTGCCACACAACATTATGCCAGTAATATGAGAGGAACAAAACCTGTATTCTTCTTTTTAAACGCTTCATTTTTAACAACATGAAGCCACTTTTGATAACAGGAAGGAGCACATGCAGCCTTAAGGTGGCCAACACCAAACTGGGTTCCAGCCACAAACGACACCTCCGGTTTGTGTGGAGAAAAAAGGCACCCACTGTGGAGTTTGTACTTCCAAGCAGCTCAAAGAAAATTCCTGGTCAGGAATCTGTGCTGACTGATCATGATAAGGTGTCCTTTTTTTTTTTTCCTTAAAAAGCCAGCAACCTATCAGAGAGGATATAAACAACAGCAACCTGCTGTTTTTTTCAAAACTCAACCTACGTTGTCCTAAAAAGACTGAAATTATAGAAATGTCCCAGGTTCCTCGGTTGTTGTGTTCGTTTTAGTTCGTTGGGCCTTTCGTCTCACGCTTTTAATTTAAACGATGATTTTCGACATTTTCCCACACTGGTTTGGACGTTGTTCTGCCTGGAGACCTTCTGCTGGTAATTCTGCCACTTTTTAACTTTTGTTCTGGTGAGTATCCATGACAACAGAAACCTGTTTACATGTGGAAACAGCAGTTTCCAAGGACCAGCGAAAGATCAAGGACCTCAAATGCAAATGAGCTGAAGAAGAGGTGGTAAGGATGTTCTTCATCCTTACCATCAGGAAATCTGAGAGCAGCAAGGAAGATGTTGCTGGGTGTGAAATCCCTGCAGGATGGATGTGCTGACGCACCATCACAGGAGTATCGAGCTTTTTGAGACGTGGCCTGAGATGTTCGGGCTCCAGCATCTTTGTGATTTCTGACAGTACTGATGGACGAAACGCATCAGACCAACAGATGTGGGCTTCAGTTCTTGCAGTGTTTAATCTTGGACGTGTGAATGTGAAGTAGCACCTCTGCACCCCAGATGTTGAACTGTTACCAGCTGATGGTGCGTGTGATGTCATCAGCGCTGTTGTTACCAGGGACAAACACAGCAACTCTTCATGATGCTCTCTGAAGAACTCATCTACTAGCCAGCAATCTCTGATCTTAATTTGTCTTTTCAATCATGTATCTTCCTACTCAGTTTGCAGCACCAATAGTTGGTGATTAACAAAGTATTGTTCACTTTAAGTCTTTAGACACTACAGAAATGTTAAAGTCGATTTATAGACTTGATACTGAGAATTCAAAATTTGAAAATACTTCATTAATCACTGGAGGGAAATTAATTAAGAAGGGGAGGATGTTCAGGAGATTTGGCAGGGCTAAAAATAAAACGTAGTCAGCATCATTTCTGAATGTTTCCCTCATGAGTGGAAGTGGCAGGAAATGGCAGGAAGTCATGTTGTAATTTTATTTACCGTCTTTACACCCTCGAAAACTGAGATCATTTATTTCATGTGTAATTTAAAAAGCTTCCCACTGGTTTTGGGGTGTCAGAGTTGATCTCAGTTAAGGCCCTAATTCAAGGTAGATTTACGCTGTAGATTTGTAGATATTTTAGTTTCTATGTTTGTCTAAATTCATCATTTCTGAGCACATAAAATACATTTTTGTTGTGGTTGGTAAACACATCATGTATTGCCATGACAACCATATCTATCTTTTGTTTTCACTGGGTGTACAGAACACCCAAAACACAACAAATGTGATATCTGTAAGGTACAAATAAACTGCTGAGGACCAAAAACCAAAACATTAAACGATAACCCTAATTCACTCCTTAACTTGTCTACAAACTCCGCCCCATTTACCGAAGTACCAGCATCAACCCAAGTTGGCTTCTGCTGAGCTGTCTGTAAAACGGTTTGGGACACATTTATATATCTTTATAACGTTTATGGACCTCAGCTCCACGTGCCATGTTATTCTTAAAGAAACTTTTTAAGTTCTCCATCATTTGTAGTTAAACATAGAAATTCATTCTGTGGAAAGACAAAAAGGAGAAAAAAAATCATCTCCAAACTAAAATGTGCTCATCAAATATTTCAGTGGTTTATTTTAGTGCGGTCTTAAAATCAGTTGGTGCCAAACAAACTGAAAACATGACTGAGTGCAGTTTCCATGAGCCTCCCAGTAAGGGAAGGAAGGGGCTCTGGTGTCCACCCACGCCCACTCCCACACCACGCCCTTCATGGAGCAGCAGGCCAAGGTAGGTCCTGCTCTCTTCCCGTCACGTTCCACATTGTGCTTGGTTTGTTTTAGTTTCTGAGTTATGTCTTTTTTTTTTTTTTTTTTTAACACCACCGGTGCACTCTACGACTGAGCTGTTACGGTAAATGTGACATCGTAGTTTTGGTTCATGCTTTTTGTTGTTTTCAGCAGTAGGACATCAGGAACTCGTGCAGGATTGCTGACTGGCATTAAAGCTAGCACTTTGAAGCTAACTATATTTTATAAAGAATTCGATGGCTGTGCAATAATGTTTTATGAGTCGTTATACCCATGCACAAGTTCACGCATGTTTGGAACCATTTTGAGACCAAAGGCTGCAGTATTGTTGGTGTTATTTCACTTCCCTTCACCTGTAAATCAGAGCTTTACCCCTGCCTTGTGGCAATCAGGGACACAATCACCAAACAGAAACTACCTTTTCATGCAGATATAATGAATTTGTCTTTTCTCCTCAAACATGACAGATCAGATTCATTTTCCCTCAACATTAGTGATGAGTAAGTGACAGAAATGAATTAAATGATGAATCAAAGTGTGAAAATGGTAAACCTGCCTAGGACCTGACTTTTCTGGGGAAATGTTGAGGATATTTAGTATGTGTGAAAACTGATATTGGCATCAGTTAATAACATCAGAACTGAAGGAAACTATGAGGAACTTTATCATAAAATCACTCGAGTAATCTTTGATGATTTGATTGTAGATGCAGCTGATGTCGTGGAAGAAGTTTACTCTTTTGTTGTCTCAGATTTCTACGTATAGACTTAAAGTCTCCATGTGTGTCAGCCTAATTTCAGGAACTAAATGTTCTCTATTTGTAAAACTAATCTTGTGAAATAATTCTGTCTTAGGAGTGCATGAAACAACCAGAAGTGCTTGTAGGATTTAGAGTTGTTGCCCATCTTTGGGTTCATTTACTCGTGTGTGTGTGGTTATAGAAATTCTCTTATGTGGTGCACAACATTTCCACAACATCGCACCCTGACTTTCCCACAGCCACAGCTGCATATGTGCATGAGGGGTTTTGTTTGAGGACATGTGTTAGTGATAAAATGATGTGGTGCACTGGAGGTCTGATGTGGAGATGATGATGGATTTAAAATGACCAGGAGAGAAAAAAAAAGTGTCACTTAGAAATAAATTAGCTTTACACGAGTTAATTACTATCAACGGATTTGTTCATTTTACAGTAGAAAGTACAAGCATGTAGGTAAACAGCACCTAAGAGGGGATTAATAGCAGAAAAATTCTTGCACTTAACAGTCTGTATAAAATGTGTTGTAATTACCAGAATCCTAGTAAATTAGATGAGAAGAAACCCACATTTAGCAGTGAAGCGGTAATGCTAAATGTATTGGTATAACCTGGTCTGGCTAGAAGGGCTTTCAGCTTACAGTCCTTTTTTATGTTGAGTTTGGGGAGGGGCCGTGGGCTTCTAGGGGGGCTGTGGCCTATATAATACTTCCATGGTTTTGGCAGTCAGATTTTGAAGAAACTTCCTGGTGTGTCAGGATCAGTCAGGCCTAAGCCAGTCTTAATTAAAGGCTTGGGGCTGGACAGAAGTTGGGGGCAAAAGGCATCCCTGTTGGGTAAAAGAATGAAGCGTCTGTCATTACAACACTATGGGGAGCATCAGCTTTATTACTTCAAATTCCTCCTTAAAAAGTATGACCATTCTGTGCTGACACCCAGGAATGATGATTTATCTACACCCTTCTGTGAAAAAAGAGAGAGAAAAGAAGCTGGTTCTGTGTGGATTTTTTTTTCTTTTAACAACACTTTTTAGTTGATTTTGATGTACCCACGTGAGCCCGTATTATCACACCTGGAGAACCAGACCAGGGTCAAGCATCCGACCATGAATGAAAAGTATTTTCTCCTGCATTTTAAAATCTTCATTCAACTTTGCTCACTGAATTCTTCTTTAGTGTTAAAACATGTCTTCAGCACAGAAAAGTAGCACACCATAGCTCAGTTAGAGTTACAGAGTAGAGTGATATTAGCGACTTGGATTTTGTGGTAAATGAGAGAGCTTTCAGTTTGGTTGCTGAGTTAAACAGTTGAAGTTGCTCGTTTACACCCAAGGAAGGTGTAAAATAGATGTAGTTATGATCAGCAACCACTCGGGGGCGCAGGCAACTAGCAGGGAAAGATGAGCTGGGAGTGGGAAGTGTGTGTATGTATTTGAGGGAGGGGGGTTAAATCAGTGGAATATGATCCAAAAGACTATGCTCGCTCATGACCCCCCCACCCACTCCCCCAAAGAGAAAATAAGAGAAATGTCCCACGTCCCTGTTTTGGCTCTGTCCCATCTTTCTCGAGTTTTCCCTCCAGTCCAAATGTCCGACTACTCCTCAGTATGCTCAGGTTTTCTGCATGGATTTTTCTGGATCTGTCAGACTTATTCGGAGGTCTCAGATGAGGATAAATATCCAAATAATGATCTGATTTACTTTCTTATTTAGTCTACGGGTCATCCATATCAAAGCCTCACCAAACCAAATCACAGCTCAGATGTTGCCTAGGGCATTTTTTAAAAGATTTTCTTGTTATAATTATCACTCGTTAAATGTGGTTATGTCCATCTTTCCTCTTTTTCATCCACAGACATAACAAATGTTTCTTGCCTTGATTTCCCCTCCTTCCTCTTGAACCTTTTCTTCCAACAAATACCTGGACGTCTTTGGAATCTGCCAGCCTCGTGTCCTCTGCTGCATTTTTTTATTTAGATATATATCAAATTTATTTAGTTGTCCTCTCATGACAGCCAGCTTCGTAGTTGTTTTAACATGGATCTTTTGTAGCAGAGTTCAAGAGTTTTTTCATGTGTGCATTTAAGCCGTGACCATTCAGGAGCAGTGAGTGTTCTCACCTGCACAACTAATGCTGTTAATGCATTCGTATCATTCAAGCTTATGTAACGATGCGAACTGAGATGGAAAGTGCTGCGGCTTTGCCAGCCTTCAGACGCATTCAGACTCCACGGTGTCAGATGGTCCCAGTTGTCCAGGAGGCTCAAGATGGCAATGGTGTTTAGCAGTCCGGATATGTGTGTCTGTGGGCAGGCTGGAATATGTGTCTGCATGCTGCAGTGTTTGTTAGATTAGGCTCAGATATGTGTGTCCATATGGTTCAATGGTGACATGTTTGAGTCCCGCTGGCCTCGTTCCAAATGTGTGGAATATATATATATATATATGGTGTGTGTGTGTGTGTGTGTGTTACTGTTTTCACTCTGAACCTTTGCCAACCTTATGTGTTTTCATTGTACGGGTGTAGGCCTGTTTCAGTTGTGGGACTGTCGAGAGGACTGTCTCGGTCACCACGGAGGTAGGTCAAAGAAAGATGCTCCCATCCATAGTGTGTGTTTGGCTTTTTTTTTTTTTAATTTGTGGAGGTATATAAAAGTGACTGCCAGTCATTTCCCCGTGGCTTCTCGTCTCCTTTTCTGTCTCCGTCTGACACAGACCCAATGATGTGTTGTGGAGAAGGCTGCCCACCTCTCCTCCACCTCTTTTATCTCTAGCACTGTAATCCTGACACTGAAAACCAGCCTTCAGAGAAAGTGTCAGCCTTGAATAGTGTATGCAGCCAACTCCCTCCTTTTTTTCCCCTCTGGTTAGCATGTTGGAGTGTTAATGCTGATGGAGGTGACAATTAGCTGTACACTGTGACTACGCTTGGGCTGCCTTAGAGGCTTGCTAAAGAGCAAAAGTAACTGATCTCAACACGACTCGGAGTACACCGATGACAGGTAAGCTCAGACAGAGGGACTTACCTTGGTGAATACCATATAAGCTTGTCCACCAGATGTTCAGCAAGTCCTCCGTGCTGCATATTTGACTTGCTAATATCAGCAGACTATTAATAGTTCCTCTTGAGCCTCTGGACCTGAATGGATCCCTGATAATTTATGTGTAGGATAATGCTTACACATCAGATATGACCATAACATAATTCCATATGTCACATGTTGCCCTTTTTACGATACGATTTAAACTCTTATCCCTGAATTCCATTTGAAGCAGATCAGAGGCAAAATATAATTTGTGTTTTCAGGAATGGTCATTCCTTATCTGCACCACAGACTGCTGAACACACTAGTGCTCGCTCATTCAGACGTCTTCAGTCATGTCTGGTTCTCAGGGGGGGAAAAAACCCAGCAGAGATGTTTGGAGACCCAACCTGAGATACTGACCATGTTGCAGCCCCCACTGTCAGGTTGTGAAACGGGCCAAAGATATTTGCATGAAATAAATGAGGATTTCTCTCATGTCCAGCCCTTCAGTGGCCAAAGGTTCACTGTCGCAGATGTAAGCTCCATCTGGTCCTGTTCTCCTCACCCCCTATCATTAACTCTTCAGATACATTATCATGATTAAAGCTCTTCTTTGTTAGAGGCTTTTATTTGTTACTTTTTGTTGTTGTTTTTGTTCACATAAACTTACATAATTTAATCACCTGTGCAGGCTTTTTTAAGGGGGATGGAAAATGGACTACCACAACTTCTCCAAACTGAGTTGTGCCTCTTTGTCTCTTCTGCTTCATAGTTTGATCATTACAGGGTTGAAAGGGTCAAGTGGCCCCCTATCCTTAGTAAATATGGATATGAGGACAGCTGATGGGACAACAAATCTCCACAAGAACAATGCTGTCCCACCAACATTCTCCATGCCCCCCCACTACCAGCACCAGCCCCTCACCCCACAGCCCAGGGCCGCGATGCAGCGTAGCCGGCATAATGAAGCCATATAAGCCTGTTATTTGCTGCTTTACGGCTTGTTTTATGAAGGTGAGTTGACAAGCAGCTCCCAGAATGGTTCCTGCCACTTTAACAGAAAACATTACCAAGAGAAAAGGAGCAGTGAGGAGGGAGGGCAGGCCGGGCTGGAGAATGTGCTGAGGCCTTTATGTTATCCCTGCCAGGGCTTTGATGGGTAGAGGTCTGGCTGCAGGCTATCTCTGGTACATTTTACGTCTTCCACCTTTTGTCGCAGGGTCATTATTGACGTTTGACCTATGTTACTGTTCCCACCTCCTCTTCACTAATCAATTCCCACATCGATCCATTAATCAGACAGGGTGATGGCCAGTGAAAGGGCTCATGGGTATGTGTGAAGAATCGTGGGATAGGCCTCAGGCTACTTTGGAAAAGACCCTTCACCTGTGGAGTGCTCTGCTCAGAGTTTGGTTCAACAAGTTAGCCCTTAACATAAAACCAGACTGGGAGTTTATTTTCCGTGTAAAATGATTCATGAAGTTTTAGTGTGTGTTTCTATTGAAAATGGATATGATGCTGGAGTCAATTCTGAGTTGATTTCTGCTTCTACTTTATTCCTTATGCTGGATATATTTGATATTGTGCCACTGGAAATCAACAATCTATGCACAGAAACACTTGAAGCATAGATTTATTTCCTGCTTGGAGAAACTTGCTCCAGGACAAGCCATCAAAGAGAAAACTGGCAAGAAGTGTTGTTACCAACAAAGCTCTTAGTATGACTTTGGCTCTAATTTCATCAACACTGTCACTGAAACAAGGGCGCGTTTTGAAAGAAAGCAAAACAGTTTTTGTTCATGTGACTGTTTCCATGGAGGTTGGGCAGTAGTATAATTGTTCTTAAGCCACAAGCAGAAACAGATCAAACACGGAGACAGCCAACAAACCAAGACGGAAGCTGCAGGAGTGGAAGCCACCATGCTTTGATTAGGTTCGATTTGGTTTTGGTTTTGGTTTTGTATATGCAGACTAAAGCCATCACCCTCGTCTGTCTCCTACTGTTTTGGCAAGCAACTTGGCAGCAGCAAAGACTTGGGAGAGAAAGTTGGAAAAAGAAAAGCTGTGGGCTGTTTTTAGTCGCCCGCCCCTCAGTCTGACCAGGTTCCAGCCGACAGTCACTCAGCTCTTGTGGGTTTAGTGAATTGAGAAGACACTTCTTGTGTGGATTTTTCAATTCTTCAGCATGTCATTTGGCTGGGAGTGCTATTGTCCTCTGCCTCTTTTTTCCCTGCTCCTTCTGCTGAGACGAGTCGTGTCATCCCCTCGTGATCAGCACTTTTGTTGCCTTTGTTTTTGGCCCTACCTCTGAAGTCCATCTTGTCTTTTATGTGCCTGCCTTTCATGCATAAGGGAACAGTTGTGGCCTGTTGTGGGGCTGTTCCACTGCATTTCCACCAGTGGGGTTTCCTTTCATTCTCTTCAAAGTGTTACAATGGGGCTCTGAGGGCCTGAATGACCAATGCAGAGTGCACAATCCTACAGAGCCCGCTCATTTTATTTTGCCAGAGTCAATAAAAATGCTAAGTTAAAAGCTAACCCCCTTATGCCCTCCTTGAATTGAGCGACTTGTCTGACCTTTTTAAGTCCCTCTTTATTATCTTTTAATGATGAATGTATTGATTTTCTTTAACTAGAATTGTGAGAATAATATTTTGTTTTACATTTGAATTTTCCCTTTTGATTCATTTATCCTGTTAATTTAACTGTATGGGAGGTTAAGCCACACAATATAGTTGAATTGATTTAACTAGATACTTTTGACAGCGAGAGAGCTGAAGTCATCAAACCCAGCTTCTAAGTGCTCTGGGAGCGAGTGGTAGCACCTACGTTCTCCTCTATTCTAGCTCCCTGTCCTCAGACCTAGATTAAGATGTCTATTCCTCTACAGAGGAGATAGGTGAAGGGACAGATGAAAAAAAAAAGGGGGTTGGGGGGTTGCCTTTGATACAAGTCTTTAGTGCTGGGACTTTGAGAAGAATTACAGGTAGAAAGACACTGGTGCCCCAACTCGACGCTTGTTGTGTCGATTAAGCCATAAAACCCAAAATAATGAGAGTGGAAAGCAGAGATGACATGAGAGTCAGTGGTTTAATAAGAACAGTGTGTATGCCTGGTAAATCAGGAAAAACAATTCTATTTCTAGTTAAATGTCTCCAAAGCAACTATGGTTGAAGGAAAGTAAGTCAAGCATGGCGGCGGCTTTTATTTGATGCTAATGGAACATGTGAACAGCATTTATGGTTAATGTGGAGTCTAGCTTTCTTAAACAGAACCTTTTTTTATTCTTCTTATTGTTTGTGCTGTGTAATTAGTACAGACATCATCAACAAGCATGTACAGCAGGGTAACGGATCACAACCCCTGCAAACGCTGCAGCCCCCAGCTGGTCTCGTCTGAACAGAACACGCTGCTCATCCTGAGCTCCAACTTGCTGGAGGGCAAGCAAAGGAAGCAGGTGGGCACAGAGCTAGAAGAAAGGCGTTTGATTCCTTCCTCTCCCTGTCTTGGGTGTCTCCGCTTAATTTTTCAGCATTTCTCTACCAGCTAGTTGTGTCCTCAGTCCTGAGGCAGTGTGGAAAAAACACACACACACTTAAAGCATCATGCTGAGAGGAGGACGATGTGTGGTGAAGGCTTCACTTCTCTTTTTCATTCCGAAAAACAAAGTGTCAGACAGGTATGTGTAACTAGGTAAATATTGATGACTTTCTGACCATTTTATTTCCCCCCTGCAGATTGTTCTCTGAAGGCGGGGGGGCTTGTTGGTGTCTCACTAACATTGATCTCCTCCCTACTCTTTATTCATCTTTTATTTTTGACAAAATTGAATCTGAATTCTTAAACACCACAAACCTCAGGATGTAGTATACATATTAAGAAGTAGCTGATTACTGTCGGGTGGAAGCACACATCTTTAATTTTGGACATTTTAGGCACAGCTTCTGTCTGCACTAGCATGCTGGAGAAATAATTGTGGAAATCTACATATTGTTAGAGAGGCTGTCATCAGGACCTGTTTTTGAGTGGACCTCTTATTTGCTGTAATTTATGTAGTAGGGTGAATATTACCACCTGAATTAGACTATTATGCTGCCATGTGGAGGCAAACAGAGTTACCAGAAACTGTTATCATCATGTCATGATAATGAAGCAATTACTCCCAACAGTCCATAATACAATATTGACCAGTACACCAGGGTAATCAGTGGCTTGAAACTTTCCAGTGCCACATATTTAATGTTAAATTGAGTATTTCTGAGGGTGAAATACAAGCTTCTAATACAGCGTAGTGCAGGTACAAAATGTCAGGTTGAGCCAGATCAGGCTTGATCCGTCTTTGAGCTGCTGTGTGCTTATAACTGAGGCTTTGAGCGCCGAGCTAATTACCGGTTTGCATCACAAGAGTGGAGCTGATGTTTAAAGAGTTCACATGGTCTATTTAAGGTAACTTTAGAGAAAATTCAGAATTCAGACAGTGTTCCACAGACGGCTTATGATGGAGGCTGAAGCAGTCGTTTATTTGGGAACAGCGAAGATCTGTAGTAGTGATGCCAAAAAACAGTTTTTGTTGCCGAGTAACAAGGAGCAATTTAGTAACAAAGAAAGGACACAATAAGGAGATCAAGCAGATTCAGCAAGTACTTCTTTTATAACCTGTTCTCACAGCAAGGCTGTGGCACCTGAGCTGTGGAATTACCATGCAGCAGAGGTTTTCAACCTGAGTGGGGCTCCGTGAAATTTCCTCACAAGCCACAGCACTAGTTGACGGTTACTGCAGCCAAGCCAGATGTTGCTGAACAGCAAACAAGTGAGTGACGGCACACGTGAAAATGTAAATTAAAAATTTTTTAAAATCACTGGGGAAATCTGAATCCGGCCGTGGAGACATGTAGTGGGTGGACTATGTGGTCATTCATTCAATCGCCAGTTTCACCAGCTCCTCAACTATGTGCTGAAGTGCAGCAGACAGCTTTAACCCAGAAAAAATCTGCCTCTTCTTATGTCGTTCCCTTTTAGCATTGTGTTAACACACAGCTGAGTGCTTCAAACTGCCAAAAACATCTGCTTTTATGGAGGTCTTCACATCTACTGACGATCAGTTCGAGCGCTGATGTTTGACGGCACTGCTACTCACTTTTTAAATCTCATTTTTGTTATACATCACAATTGTTAAACGTTGTCTTATTGTTGTTCCCAGACTATGATCAGCTTAGAAAAAAACAAATACAACAAAAAAAAAACGATGGAGTTATTTACTAGCGAGAGCAGCTGATCGAGCTGTCAAGAAGCCAGGTTGTTCCCAGATGAGACCCCAGATCCCTCACAAGTTGACGGAGAGACGTCATGGATCTGGAGCAGGAGCAAAGCACAGAGAAAGAAAGAGGAAGTTTAAACCAGCGTTTCTCAATGTGCATCCATAACATCTGGACGAGCTTGAAGCACCTCCCACCTGTCTCTGGCAGCCAGGTGAAGAGGTGACCTGAGAGACTGAGCAGGGTTCATCCACAGAACCTCTTCAACCTCAGCTGAGCCAGCAGAGGGTTCCAGTGCTGTGGAAGACATCAAATCTTGTTCTAATACCAAAAGCATCTCATCCATCTTCTCCTAATGACGGTAGACCTGGAGCCCTAACATCTCACATCATCAAAGTTCTGGACTGGACTCATGGTTGGAGTTGAAGACACCATCATACACCTGCCCCAATGAACCTACAGCCATCTGGATGAAGCAGCAGAACTGTGAGGATCATGTTCTTTGATTTCTCCAGTGCATTTAACACCATCCAGCTGGCGTTACTCTGTAAGAAACTCCAGAAGACACAGGTGGATCACTCATCTGGATCTATGGATCACTGACTACCTGACAAACAGACCACAGCTTGTGGGACTGACTGGTTGTGTGTCTGACCAGGTGGTCAGCAGATCACTCATCCTGTAGCAGTTTGAAGGATCTCCTGTAGCGGTCGGAAGGATCTCCTGTAGCGGTTGGAAGGATCTCCTGTAGTC